>CM044011.1:549684-942184 GCA_024085815.1 Flaveria linearis
TTGTTGTTGTCGTTGTTGTTGTTATCGTCGTTGAAGTTGTTGTAGTCGTTGTTGTTGTTCTTATCATTGTTCTTGTTGTTGTTATTGTTGTTGTTATTGGGTTGTTTTCGTTGTTGTTGTGGTTGTGGTTCTTGTGGTTGTGGTTGTTATTGTCATTGTTGTCGTTATTGTTGTTGTTGTCGTCATTTGTTGCCGTTATGGTTGGTGTCATCGTGGGTTTGGTTGTCGTCATGGTTGTGGTTGTCGTCATGGTTGTTGTCATCGTGGTTGTTGTAGCCGTGGTTGTGGTTTCATCATGGATGTTGTCATCATGGTTGTTCTCATTGTGGTGGTGGTTGTTGTTTTTGCTATTGTTGTTGTCTTTGCGGTTAGGTTGTTGTGATTATGATTTTGTGGTTGTGGTTGTGGTTGTTCTGGTTGTGGTTGTTGTCCTGGTTGTGGTTGTTGTCCTGGTTGTGGTTGTTGTCCTGGTTGTGGTTGTTGTCCTGGTTGTGGTTGTTGTCCTGGTTGTAGTTGTTGGCCTCGTGGTGGTTGTCCTCGTGGTTGTTGTTGTTGTTATCATCGTGGTTGTTGTTCTTGTTATTGTTGTTGTTGTCGTCATTGTTGTTGTTGTGGTTGTTGTTGTTATGGTTGTGGTTGTTGTGGTTATGGTTCTTGTCATGGTTGTGATTGTTGTCATGGTTGTGGTTGTTGTCATGGTTGTGGTTTTTTCGTGGTTGTGGTGCTTGTCGTGGTTGTCATTGTTGCCATTGTAGTGATTGTTGTTGTCGTGGTTGTTGCTGCCGTGGCTGTTGTAGTCTTTGTGGTAGTCGTCATCATGGTTATCATCGACGTAGTTATCGTCGTCGTCATGGTTGTCGTCTTCGTCGTGGTTGTTGGCGTCGTGGTTGTTGGCGTCATGGTTGTTGGCGTCCTGGTTGTGTTCCTCGCGGTTGTTTTCGTCATGGTTGTTGTCGTCGTGGTTGTTGTCGTCGTGGTTATTGTAGTCATGGTTTTTGTCGTCGTCGTTGTTGTCGTCGTGATTGTTGTCGTCATGGTTGTCTCTTCATGGTTTGTTTTTTGGGGTCGTTGTTATCATCGTTGTTGTTGTTAATTTGTTGTTGTTGTTATTATGGTTGTTGTTGTGATTGTAGTTGTTATGGTTTGGATCATTTTCGTGACTGTTGGTGTCGTGGTTGTTTTTCATCGTGGTTGTTGTCGTCGTGGATGTTTTCGTCATGGTTGTTGTCGTCGTGGTTGTTGTAAAGTCCTCATCTAAATCGATTCCACATATTGTTGCACTTGATAATCAAATTAAGACAGATGTGTGCGTGTATGATATCAACGAACTTAAAAAAAAACTCAATCGAATATATTAATCAAATAATTACAATTCCAAAGGAGTTTATGTCGTTAAGCTCGATCCACCCAAGGTGAGCTCTCCTCGGGTGGCCTATCACACAACTCATGCTCTCTCACACTCAGAGCACCTTTACAAATGAACACACATAATAAATGCACATCTATTTATATACTATCCAGATGTTCTCGCGCGAGAACTTTAAGTTCTCGCGCGGCAGCTCCAACCTTTCGCGCGATAAGATTTTATCCATCATCTTGGAGTTTATCGCATCCTTGTATTTCTCGCTGATTTATGTTTTTGCTTTCACTTGATATTGTAATCCATTAAGGCTAGGTCCTTATAGTTATTGTCATCGTGATTGTTGTCGACGTGGTTGTTGTTGTCGTGGTTGTTGTCGTCGTGGTTGTTGTCATCGTGGTTGTTATCGTCGTGGTTGTTGTCATCGTGGTTGTTGTTGTCGTCGTCATCGTTGTTGTTTTTGTTGTTGCAATCGTTGTTGTTATTGTGGTTGTTGTTCTTGTTCTTGTCGTTGTTGTTATTCTTGTTTTTTTGTGGTTGTTTATGTTGTTATTGTAGTTGTGGTTGTTGTGGCGGTGGTTGTGGTTGTTGATGTTGTTATTGTCATTGTTGTTCTTGTCGTTTTTGATGTTGTCATTGTTGTAGTTGTTGTTACTGTTGTTGTTTTATGGTTTTTGTTGTGTTAGGTGTTGTTGTTGTTATTATGGTTGTTGTAGTTGTTGTTGTTATTGGTGGTGTTGTTGTTGTTGTCGTCATTGTCATTGTTGTTGTTGTGGTGGTGGTGGTTGTTATTGTGGTTGTTGTTGTGGTTATTGATGTTATTGTTGTTGTTGTTATGGTCGTTGTAGTTGTTGTAGTCCTTGTTGTTCTCTTGTCGTTTTTATTGTTGTTGTTGTAGTTGTTTTTGTTGTTGTTGTTGTTGTGGTTCTTGTAGTTATGGTTGTTGTCATTGTTATCGTTATTGTCATTGTTTTCGTTGTTGTCGTTGTGGTTAGGATTGTTGTCGTGGTTGTTGTTGTCTTGGTTGTTGTTGTCGTCGTTTGTTGTCGTCCGGGATGGTGTCGTCATGGTTGTGGTTATCGTCATGGTTGTTTTCATCGTGGTTGTTGTCGTCGTCGTTGTGGCTGTCATCATGGTTTTTGTTGTCATGGTTGTTTTCATCATGGTGGTGGTTGTTGTTATTGCTATTGTTGTTGTTTTTGCGGTTATGGTTGTTATGATTGTGATTGTTGTGGTTGTGGTTATGGTGGTTATGGTTGTGGTTGTTCTAGTTGTGGTTGTTATCCTGGTTGTGGTTGTTGTCATGGTTGTGGTTGTTGGCCTCGTGGTGGTTGGCCTCGTCGTTATTATTGTTATTGTTATTGTTGTCATCGTCGTCGTGGTTGTTGTTGTGGTTGTTGTGGTTAGGATTGTTGGTGTGGTTGTTATTGTCGTGGTTGTTTCTGTCATCGTGGTTGTTGTCTTCGTAGTTGTCGTCGTCGTGGTTGTCGTCGTCGTGTTTGGCGTCGTCGTGGTTGTTGTCATCATGCTTGTTGTCAGCGTGGTTGTCATCGCCGTTGTTTTTTGGGGTCCTAGTTGTTGTCTACGTGGTTGTTGTCTTCGTGGTTGTCGTCGTCGTCGTCGTCGTCGTTGTTGGTGTGATTGTGGTTGTTGTGGTTGGGATTGTGGTCGTGGTTGTTGTTGTGGTGGTTGTTGTTGTCTTGGTTGTTATTGTCATCGTTTGTTGTCGTCGTAGTTGTTGTCGTCATGCTTGTTGTTGGCGTCGTGGTTGTTGTGGTGATGGTGGTGGTTGTTTTTGCCATCATCGTGGTTGTTGTCGTCATGGTTTTCGTCTTCGTGGTTGTCGTCGTCGTGGTTGGTGTCATCGTGGTTGTTGTCATCATGCTTGTTGTCGTCGTGGTTGTTGTCGTCGTTTGTTATCATCGTAGTTGTTGTCGTCATGGTTGTTGTTTTCGTCGTGGTTGTTATCTTCATGGTTCTCGTCGTCGTTGTTGTTGTCATCGTGCTTTTTGTCTTCGTGGTTGTTGTCATCGTGGTCGTTGGCGTCGTGGTTGTTGTGCTCATGGTTGTTGTCATCGTGGTTGTTGTCATCATGGTTGTCGTCATCGTCGTCTTCGTTGTTGTTGTTGTGATTGTGGTTGTTGTGGATGGGATTGTGGTCGTGGTAGTTGTTGTCTTGGTTGTTGTTGTCATCGTTTGTTGTCATCATGGTTGTTGTCGTCGTGGTTGTTGTCATGGTGGTGGTGGTTGTTGTTGTTGCTTTTGTTGTTGTTATTGTCGTTGTTGTTGTTATGGCTGTTGTTGTTGTTATGGTCGTTGTATTTGGTTGTTGTCGTCGTGGTTGTTGTCATCGTGGTTGTTGTCATCATCATCGTTGTTGTTGTTGTTGTTGTTGTTGTTTTGTTGTTGTTTTTGTTGTTGTTGTTGTTGTCGTTGTGGTTTTTGTGGTGGTGGTTGTTGTCATTATGGTTGTGGTTGTTGTTGTTGTTATGGTTGTTGTTGTTGTGGTTGTTGTTTGTGTCATTGTTGTTGTTGTGGTTGTTGTTATTGTTGTTGTTGTTGTCGTTCTTGTCATGTCTTTGTTGTTGTTGTTATGGTCGTGGTTTTTGTGGTGGCTGTTGTTGTTGTTGTCATCGTTGTTGTTGTTGTTCTTGTTGTTATTGTTGTTCTTGTCATTATTGTTGTTGTTGATGATGTTTTGTTGTGGTTGTTGTTGTTCTAGTTATGGTTGTTGTGGTGTTCATTGTGGTTGTTGTGTTGGGTTTGTTAGAACATAAATTCATAGTTTAACCTCTTAAACATCCTGAAAACGCAGCGGAATTACAACTTTATAAACTTTTTTATAAGCTGAAAAATATGTTCATTAGATGACCATATTAATGCATAAAACAAACCAAAGAACAAATGATCATTTATGTGAATTAGCAAGCTATGAACATATGTAAAACTACATAAAATCACAGCTTCATTGAGCTGTGAAATACCTTACTGCAGCAGCAAAAAGTCGACCAAAAAGAGTAGAAATGATGCTGAAAATGGCCAAGACTTCAAGAGTAGAAGTCCTCAAGCTTGTATACCCCAAGCCTCTTTGCAAACACCTTCTTTTTAGGAAGAAATTACACCAAATGCAACTCAAAGCTCAGCACAAAAACCTCTAATGTTGCTGCTGAAATCCGTAAGTGAGAGAGAGAGAGAGAGAGAGCTGATTTTGTGTTAGTTGCATGTCATTTTTGATGAGATAATGGAGAGCATCTCTTTAACTAGTTAGTGGAGTAGAGACAACAATGCATGTGTGTTTGTCTTCAAGAGAATAACTTGGTTGAAACAAAATAGCATGTGTGTCTCCCACATGCTAAAGTGGACGGTTGCATGGAAGAATAAAAGAGTTTTCTTATTCAATTGAGAATAATACACACATATATATTGTCTACTAGTCATCTTATTAAATATATACAACTAACCTTTTAATTGTATAATCCATACACTCCCATTATTAATTTGTAATGTTATCTAACTTACTTAAATAACATTACAAATAATATTGTTGAACAAAATATCCTAATAAATTGTTCCATCTCATATGCAACTTATTTAGAAAACCCATTTTCTAAATTGGTGTAAATATTTAATTGCATGATCATATCATCAATTAAATATTAATTGGTGTTTGCTAAGCTTGTTATTGGGTATAACCCGACTGGGATCATAAGTACTAACCACATCAATATTCTACGTGTCTTGGGTATATAGAATTCTACAATCTCCCACTTGCCCAAGATTCATAGAAGATTGATGCAAGCAGTAAATACCGCCTAACAACGGTTTACTACCCTTGATACGCATGACTTATAGCCATTCAATAACATCATTCCATTCAAGTACCCTACCTGAAATGATTTAGGTGAATCAATCATCTATCCTTTTGCCACAGATGTCATGTTAAATCCTAGAGACAAGGAGTGATCATTCTCATTGATTTAACTTTATCAGGCCTTAGACATCTTACTCTCAACGAATAAGAGGGACAAATCCCATCTTGACTACATACGTCTCTCACAATTACCTTATATTATACCTGAATCAGAATTTTGTACTGCCATATTTCAGAACAGCGAAGAACTGAGCCAAAGTATAATATTTGGTAAGTATCAAGACCCAATATGTATCTCAGGTCAGAGGATACCAAATGATGTTCGCCTTTACTCAAAATTACTTATGATCAACCAGGAAGATTCCATGTAGTAATATTTGAGATGCAGGTCAGTCCAATATTGCATCCCACAAATATCTATGAACCTTGGTAGCAACCAATTGCTCTATATTCATCCTTATGAATATCAACCAATCCAAGTTCATAATAATCTACCCTCACACTTGTTCCGACAAGTATGAACGACTACGGACATTTAGAGTAAAAAAAATTTACCCATGGATTTAAACATGCTAAATTGGAACATTAATTGAAACATTATAGCCGAATAATTCTATTCAAATAATAAAGAGTTCCACATAACCAAATACAAAATTTATAGATCAAATCCAATCACTAGAATATCTAAGTCCCATGGCACAAGTATGACCTTCATGCTTTGCCTTTTAAAGGAGCTTCGTGAGAGGATCCGCAATGTTTTGATCCGTGAACTTTGCGAATACATATCTTTCCCTTTTCAACTTCATCTCGTATGTAGTTGAATCTCCGCTCAATGTGCCTAGTCTTTCGATGAGCACGAGGTTCCTTGATTTGAGCAATCGCACCCTCGTTATCACAAAAGATTTCTAGGAGGTCTTGAATGGAAGGGACTACCCCTAGATTGGCAATGAATTTATTCAACCATGCAGCTTCTTGAGCTGCCAATGAAGCGGCGATGTATTGTGATTCTGTTATAGATAGTGCCACTACATCTTGCTTTGAGCTCTTCCAAGAGACTGCTCCTCCATTCATAATGAAGACATATCCCGACTGTGATTGAGAATCATCTCGATCAGTTTGGAAACTCGCATCCGTGTAACCATTTACAACGAGCTCCTCCTCACCAGATCCATATATTAAGAAACATATCCTTAGTCCTCCTAAGGTATTTCAATATACTTTTAACAGCCATCCAATGGCAATTACCTAGATTCTGCTGATATTTTCTTGTCACGCTTAATGCGCATGACACATCCCGTCTTAGTGCATATCATCGCATATATGATGGATCCTATAGCAGACGCATATGAGATGTCCTTCATACAATCTTGCTCATCCTTTGAGCTTGGACATTGAGATGCACTCAATATTGTCCCTCTTTGAATAGGTACCATACCTTTCTTAGAGTTTTCCATCTTGAACCTTTTTCAAGATTTTATCAATATATGCACTTTGGTTTAGACCTATCAACCGCCTCGATCTATCCCTATAGATCTTTATTCCCAAAATATAGGCGGCTTCACCGAGATCTTTCATGGAAAAACAATTTCCAAGCCAGGTTTTAACACCTTCCATGGTTGGAATGTCCTTTCCATATAGTATTATGTCATCAACATATAATACTAAGAATGTGATTACACTCCCACTAGACTTTTTATACACACAAGCCTTGTCAGCGTTCTTGATGAAACCAAATTTCTTGATCTCTTCATCAAAACGTTGATTCCAACTTCTCGATGCTTGTTTCAATCCATAGATTGATCTTTTTAACTTGCATACCTTGTTAGGATGTTTTGGATCGACAAAACCTTCAGGCTGTTTCATATGGACATCTTCCTCAAGATATCCATTAAGAAAAGCGGTCTTGACATCCATTTGCCAAATCTCATAGTCATAATATGCTGCTATGGCAAACAATATCCTGATAGACTTTAGCATTGCCACAGGCGAAAAGGTTTCATCATAATCAACCCCTTAAGTTTGAGTGAAACCTTTTGCTACAAGTCTAGCCTTATAGGTATCCAAGTTTCCATGCATATCGGTTTTCTTCTTGAAAACCCACTTACTTCCAACTATCTTGGACTTAAGAGGTGGTGTAACCAATTCCCAAACTTGGTTATCATACATGGATTGCATCTTAACGTTCATGGATTCTTGCCATTTGTCAAAATCAGGTTTTGACATTGCCTCATGGTATGTGGTTGGTTCATCCGAATCTACCACATTGCATCCATCCATGAAAAATCCATATCTCTCAGGAGGAACACTAATTCTACCAGATTTGCGAACGTTTTGTGTATCTTGATCATCCATATGATCATCCTCAACATCCTCATGTTGATTGCTAGTATCAACCAATTGTGTATCGTCTTGTGAATCTTGAACCTCTTCAAGTTCCACTGCTCTTCCACTAGTTTCTTCCGAAAGAAACTTAGTTTCCAAGAACTCTGCCTTTCGAGCAATAAACACTTTCTGTTCTATCGGATCATAGAAATAATATCCAATACAATCTCTAGATATCCAATGAAGATACACTTTGTGGATTGGGATTCCAGTTTGTTTTGAGTGTATTGCTTAGGATAAGCATCACACCCCCAAACTTTTAAATATGATAATGATGGAACCCTTCCATGCCATACTTCGAAAGGTGTCCTTTCCACTTTCTTGGTTGGGGCCATATTTAAAATACGAGCCGTGGAGAGTAGTGCGAAAACCCAAGATTATAAAGGTGGTAAGCTCATAGCCTTAATGAATTGAACCATATCCAAATAGGGTTCAGTTTCTCATTTATTAGAATGTAGAACTTAGATAGTTATGTAGAGTTGATTCTCTACTTCATAATTGAAGATTTTGAACATTTCAAAAGCTTCATTCTTATGTGTCATCAAGTGCACACAATAATAGCGACTGTAATCGTTGGTAACAGTAATGAAGTATCTTTTCACCAATCTTTGTCATTGTCTTAAAAGGACCACATACATCCAAATGTATCATTCCTAATAAGTCTTTTGGTTCACACTTATCAAATGAAACATTTTCATTTGTTTCCAAAAGACCATTCTTTTGAGGTGTTTGAATCCAATTCTCGTTTATGTGACCAGGATGACAATGTCAAAGATAATAATAACTTAAACCGATTTTAAGTTTCTTGGTGCTTAATGTGTATAATGAGTTATTATAGGACGAATTATCATGAACTAATTCATGAATATCATTAAAAGGCATATCCTTAAAATGAAATACATCATCCATAAAACTTAATACCATTATATACAAACTTTAAATCATGATCATATTGTTTTAGGAGGAAACATTAATTATGTTCCTAGTCAAACTAGGTGCATACAAAAGGTTTTGAGAACAACTTCCAAACCATTTGTAAGTCTCAAAATAGAGTTTCCCTCCTTGAAGCGCACATTTCTTTTGAACCCCTTTACAACAATTGCAAGTATGTGTTTCACATTCGGTATCCAATACCCATGTGTTTGAAGAAATGATATTTAATACAATGTGAATCATGAAAATTGTATTCGAGGTTTGCCTAGCATCCCTCTTATTTTTCAACTCCTTGAGATAGGAGGGATAATTCCCTTTTATTGTCCTATCTCTCCATACTCAAAGCATGGATCGTTCTCCTTTACTTTAGGCTTCATAAGCTTAGGTTTTTGTGGTTTCGCTTTAACCTTTGCTTTGATGTATTCCTTTCTTTTGGCAATAATTGCCTTAGGATCGAGATTGGCCATTTCTTATAGTCTCCCTCATTTATCGAGAGAATAGGTAGAACCTCTCTACCCATCCCTGCCTCGGTTGCTTTGAGCATTGCGTGAATTTCACCGATGCTCTTGTCCCACCCGTTCATATTACAGTTTATTATGAATGTCTCAAACCTTTAGTTGGGCAATCAAGGATCAAATCCTTGGCCAACTACTTTGAGACAGGACAGTTAAGCATCTTGAGGCTATCAATGTGACTTTTCATCTTAAGAATATATATAAGATGATATCGATTGGGTTTCTACCATGTGACATGCATAAAGTGCTTGAACCATTTCGAAGCAATCTTACTAATGTTTGTTGAAGGAACATTTCCTTCAACTAGATTATCATGTCATATGCCCTATGATGTTCCAAACCCTTTTGGAGTTCGGGAATCATATTCCCAACATGAGGTAGGAAACTTGCACAGAATCCTTAATGTGCTTAAGCCAATCGTCAAAAGGCCTTAACATCAACAGCGTTGGTTGGTGAGACATGGGATCGTCAAGGACATAGGCCTTTACTCATTTTGAGAATGATTCTTAAGTTTCAAAATTGAGTCCATAAGGTTGTTGTCGTTCTGACGATCCCTTTCTAAAATTATTCTCAGTGATAGGGTATGGACGGTCGGGGTGGGAGCATTATTGTTTGCGGCCATTCTACAAAATTTACAAAGTTCTTATTAGTATTTCTGAAAAATTTCATTTTAATTATTAATACCCTTTTATGTCTCATAGACAATTAATAATTAAAATCTAGAATCCAACGTTACATTCAAATAATGGTTATGTGACCTTTATCCCATTATTTAAATTAACAAGGTAGTCAACATTTGACAGTTGCAACCTTTTGCAACTTCTAGCCTTTATGGGATCGGTTAAACATCTTATGTTTGGTTGGCATGTTTAATCCTATCAACACCATTGTACGCCATGCTTTGGTGACCCTATGCACATGGTTTCCAATTCAAGTCGTCCTACTTACACACACGTGTGAGTTTACTCATACAAGTGGTTAGGTGACCTTTATCCCACAAATATGTTAAGCCCACCTCAAAACACAAGTTCCCTAAAAGTGGTTAGGTGACCTTTATCCCACAAATAGTTCTCAAGTGATTCGAGTGTCGTGTAAAAGGATGGTGTTAAACTTGTTTCAAAAGGGGTTTTTGGTTTTTATTAATTCTAATTTTGAAAACTCTATGTACCTTGTATTTGCATGCTTTCAAATGCAAGGTATCCTATGGTTTATTTTTAATAAAACCTCTTTTATTAAATCATTAATCCTTTTAATAACCTTTTATTAACCTCTTAATGATTAGAAACTATAAATTTTCAGCTTGTTAAGTTTGCTAATGAGTTTGTTACGCATATCCAAATATCAAACAACAATCATACAACAAACAACCAAACAAGCATAATATAAACAACCGTAATGTGCATAACCATAGCTACTATTGTCACCACACTTGTTTGCCATCACAAGTGTGGTCATTTGGTCTTTCCTAAGGGTTGAATACAACACAAAATTGAGGTCTTCATTGACTCCCACTTGAACTTGCATCCATATGCTTCAAGTCCTTTTTTTGTGTCTTTGATGTCCATCTTTGGGTCTTGATCTTGTGCATCTTCCTTTTACAAAAAATTATATCCTAATACATTTTTCTAATAAAATAAATACACCTAATCTATTTATTACATAACCGAATGAATAAATAATTACAACCCAAATAATAAACATAAATATTACAACCCAATTGAATGAATTAAAACAACCATTCCAATCATCCAAATCAGAAGGCCAAAGGCTAGGTTATGCACACTAACATATGAACAATCATAAATATTATTCAATAAACAAAATAAACCCCACCAAATCCCAAATTTTCAGCCAACATAAACTGAAAATTAGGGTTTGTTTGTCCAAACAAACAACAACCAAACATATCAACCAATTGACATTCCTATCTTTCAAAGTTTAATCATAAGCATGAAGATATAACTTTGAAAGACTTGGGGTTTACCAAATCAACCAAAATCAGCCCCTAATTAGTTGATTAACATCCTTTGAAACGATTTTTAAAGGATAAGAACAAGCAAGCTATCCACATAACAGGCTCTGATACCATTGTTGGGTTTGTTAGAACATAAAATCATAGTTTAACCTCTTAAACTTTCTGAAAACGCAGCGGAATTACAACTTTATAAACTTTTTTATAAGCTGAAAAATATGTTCATTAGATGACCATATTAATGCATAAAACAAACCCAAAGAACAAAGGATGATTTATGTGAATTAGCAAGCTATGAACATATGTAAAACTACATAAAATCACAGCTTCACTGAGCTGTGAAATACCTTACTGCAGCAGCAAAAAGTCGACCAAATAAGAGTAGAAATGATGCTGAAAATGGCCAAGACTTCAAGAGTAGAAGTCCTCAAGCTTGTATACCCCAAGCCTCTTTGCAAACACCTTCTTGTTAGGAAGAAATTACACCAAATGCAGCTCAAAGCTCAGCACAAAAACCCTCTAATGTTGCTGCTGAAATCCGTAAGTGAGAGAGAGAGAGAGAGAGAGAGCTGATTTTGTGTTAGTTGCATGTCATTTTTGATGAGAAAATGGAGAGCATCTCTTTAACTAGTTAGTGGAGTAGAGACAACAATGCATGTGTTTGTGTCTTCAAGGGAATAACTTGGTTGAAAACAAAATAGCATGTGTGTCTCCCACATGCTAAAGTGGACGGTTGCATGGAAGAATAAAAGAGTTTTCTTATTCAATTGAGAATAATACACACATATATATTGTCTACTAGTCATCTTATTAGATATATATAACTAACTTTTAATTGTATAATCCATACACTTCCATTATTAATTTGTAATGTTATCTAACTTACTTAAATAACATTACAAATAATATTGTTGAACAAAATATCCTAATAAATTGTTCCATCTCATATGCAACTTATTTAGAAAACCCATTTTCTGAATTGGTGTAAATATTTAATTGCATGATCATATCATCAATTAAATATTAATTGGTGTTTGCTAAGCTTGTATTGGGTTTAAACCGACTTGTATCATAATGTACTAACCACATCAATATTCTACGTGTCTTGGGCATATAGAATCCTACATGTTGTTGTTCTTGTCATTGTTTTTCTTTTTGCTGTTGTTGTTGTTGTCGTAGTTTTTGTTGTTATTGTTGTGGTTATTGTTGTTGTTATAGTTGTCATTTTTGTTGGTATTGTTGTTCTTGTTGTTGTTGTGGTTGTGCTTGTGGTTGTTGTGGTGGTTGTGTTGTTATTGTTATTTGTGTTGTTGTTATTGGTATAGTTGTTGTTGTTGTTGGTGTTTTCATTCTCATTGTTGTTGTTATGGTGGTGGTGGTTGTTGATATGGTTGTTGACGTTATTGTTGTTGTGGTTGTTGTTGTTATGGTTGTTGTAGTTGTTGTTGTTGTCGTTGTTGTGCTTGTCGTCATCGTCGTTGTTGTTGTTGTTGTGGTTGTAGTCATCGTTGTTTTGTTGTGGTTGTGGTTGCTGTTGTCATGGTTCTTGTTGTTGTGGTTGTTACTATCATGGTTGTTGTTACCATTGTTGTTGTTGTTGTTGTTTTTCTTCGGTTGTTGTGGTTGTTATTGTGATTGTGGTTGGGATCGTTGTCGTTGCTATTGTTGTGTTGGTCATTGTGTTAGTTTTTGTTGTTGTTGTTTTTGTCATTGTTGTTCTTTTCGTTGTTGTTCATGTCGTTGTTGTTATTGTTTTTGTTGTTGTTGTTGTTATAGGATTCGTTGTTGTTGTTATTGTTGTTCTTGCTGTTGTTGTGGTTGTGCTTGTGGTTGTTGTGGTGGTGGTTGTTGTTGTTATTATTGTTTTTGTTGTTGTTATTGTTATCGTTGTTGTTGTTATTGTTGTTGTTGTTATTGTTATTGTTGTTATTGTCGTTCTCATTGTTGTTGTTGCTGTGGTGGTGGTTGTTGTTATGGTTGTTGATGTTGTTGTTGTTATCGTTGTTGTTGTTATGGTCGTTGTAGTTGTTGTTGTCATTGTTGTTGTTCTTTTTGGTCATCAATGTGGTTGTTTTCATCGTGCTTGTTGTCGTCACGGGTGTTGTTGTCATGATGGTTGTCGTCGTGGTTGTTGTCGACGTGGTTGTTATCGTCATGCTTGTTTTTGTCGTGGTTCTTGTCATCATGGTTGTTGTCGTCACGGTTGTTGTCGTCATGGTTATTGTTGTTTGTTATTGTCATCGTCGTAATTGTTGTCATCGTGGTTGTTGTCGTCGTGGTGGTTGTCGTCGTCGTGGTGGCCGTCGTCGTCGTTGTGGTTGTTGGAGTCATGGTTGTTGGCGTCATTGTTGTTGGCATCATGGTTGTTGGCGTAGCGGTTGTTGGCTTCATGGTTTTAGGTGTCGTGGTTGTTGGTCTTGTGATTGTTGTCGTCATGCTTGTTGGCCTCTTGGTTGTCGCCGTCATGGTTGTTGTCGTCATGATTGTTGTCGTCGTTGTTGTTGTCGTCATGTTGTTATAGTCGGGGTTGTTGTCATCGTGGTAGTTATCATCATGGTTGTTGTTGTTGCAGTTGTTGTGTTAGTTGTTTTTGTGATTGTGATTGTTCTGGTTGGAATTGTTGTCATGGTGGTTGTTGTCATGGTTTTTGTTGTCTTCATGGTTTTTGTCATCGTGGTTGTTGTCTTCATGGTTGTTGTTGTCTTGGTTATTTTTGTCGTTGTTGTTTTTATCATCATGGTTGTTGTTGTCGTGGTTGTTGTTGTCGTGGTGGCTGTCGTCGTGGTGGTTGTTGTTGTCATGGTGGTTGTTGTCGTCGTTATTATTATCGGCGTCATGGTTGTTGGTGTCGTGGTTGCTCGCATCGTGGTTGTTGGCTTCGTGGTTTGTAGCATCGTAGTTTTTGGGGTTATGGTTGTTGACGTCGTGGTTATTGGTGTCGTGGTTGTTGGCCTTGTGGTTGTTGTCATCGTGGTTGTTGTCGTCATGGTTGTTGTAATCGTGTTGTTATCGTTGTGGTTATGTCGTCGTGATTGTTGTTGTCATTTTTGTTGTTGTTGTCATGGTTGCTGTTGTCGTGGTTGTTGGCGTCATGGTTATTGGCTTCGTGGTTATTGGCCTCATGGTTGGTTTCGTCGTGGTTGTTGTCGTCATGGTTATTGTCGTCGTGATGGTTGTCGTGGTGGTGGTTGTCGTGGTGGTGGTTGTCGTCGTGGTTGTTGTTGTCATGGTTGTTGTCATCGTGGTTGTTGTAGTCGTGGTTCTTGTTGTCATGGTTGTTGTCGTCGTGGTTGTTTTTGTCATCATGGTTGTTGGTGTCGTGGTTCTTGGCATCGTGGTTGTTGGCATCACGGTTGTTGGTGTTATAGTTGTTGGCCTCATGGTTGTTGGCCTTATGGTTGTTGTTGTCGTGGTTGTTGCCGTGGTGGTTGTTGTCGTCGCGGTTGTTGTCGTGGTGGTTCTTGTCATTATGGTTGTTGTCGTCGTGGTTCTTGTCGTCGTGGTTATTATGGTCGTGGTTGTTGTCGTCGTTGTTATTGATGTCATTGATGTTGTCATTGTTGTCATTTTTGTTATTGTTGTTGTTGTTGTTGTTGTTCTTGTTGTTGTCGGTGTTGTTGTTGTTGGTGGTGGTGGTGGTGTGTAATTGTCATTCTTGTCTTGGTTGTGATTGTTGTCATGGTTGTTATTGTCAGGGTTTTGTTATCGTGGTTGTAGTTGTTGTGGTTGTTGTTGTCGTCGTGGTTGTTTTTGTCGTCGTGGTTGTTGTTATCATCGTGGTTGCTATCATCGTGGTTGTTGTTTCCGTTGTCGTTGTTGCTGTTGTTGCTGTTGTTGTTGTTATTGTGGTTGTGGTTGTGGTTGTTGGCATCATGGTGTTGGCGTCGTGGTTCTTGTCGCCATGGTTATTGTTGTCTCCATGGTTGTTGTTGTCATTGTCGTTGTTGTTGTCATTGTTATTGTTGTTATGGTTGTTGTCGTCGTGGTTGTTATTTTTGTTGTTGATGTTGTTGTTGTCGTCATAGTCATCGTTGTTATTGTGGTTGTTGTTGTGATTGTGGTTATTATGGTTGGGATTGTTGTAGTGGTTACTATTGATGTGGTTGTTGTTGTCATGGTTGTTGTTATTATGGTTGTTGTTGTCTTGGTTGTTGTTGTCGTCATGGTTTTTGTCGGCGTGGTTGTTATCGTTGTGGTTGTTGTTGTTGGTGTTGTTGTTGTGGTTGTTGTTGGTGTTGGTGTTGTAGTTTTTATTGGTGACGTTTTTGTTGTGGTTGTGATTGCTGCCGTGGATATTGTCATCGTGGTTATTATTGTCGTTGTTGATGTTTTTGTTTTCGTTGTTGTTGTTGTTTTTGTTATGGTTGTTGTTATGATTGTGGTTGTTATGGTTAGGATTGTTATCATGGTTGTTGTTGTCATGGTTGTTTTTGTCGTGGTTGTTGTCTTGGTTATTGTTGCCATCGTAGTGGTTGTTGTTGTTGTCATTGTTGCTATTGTTGTTATTTTTACGGTTGTGGTTGTTGTGATTGTGGTTATTGTGGTTGTGGTTGTTGTGGTTGTGGCTGTTGTGGCTGTGGTTGTTGTCGTGGTTGTGGTTGTTATCGCGGTTATGGTTGTTGTAATGGTTGTTGTTGTCATGGTAGATGTCGTCGTGGTTGTCACCGTCATCGTGGTTGTTGTCGTCATCGTGGTTGTTGGCGACGTGGTTGTAAGCTTTGTGGTTCTTGGCATCATTGTTGTTGGCGTCATGGTTGTCGGCTTCATGGTTGTTGGCCTCGTGGTTTGTTTCGTCGTGGTTGTTCTTGTCATGGTTGTTGTCGTCGTGGTTGTTGTCATTGCGGTTGTTGTCGTCGTGGTTGTTGTCATGATGGTTCTTGTCGTCGTGGTTGTTGTCATTCTGGTTGTTGTCATTCTGGTTGTTGTCGTCATGGTTGTTCTAATTGTTTTTGTTGTTCTTGTTGTGGTTGTTGTTGTTGTTATTATTATTGGTGTTGTTTTTGTTGTGGTTGTGATTATTGTCGTGGTTGGTGTCTTCGTGGTTGTTATCGTCGTGGTTGTTGTCATCATGGTTGTTATTGTCGTTGTTGATGTTCTTGTTGTTGTCGTAGTCATTGTTGTTATTGTGGTTGTTGTTGTGATTGTGGTTGTTATGGTTGGGATTGTTCTCATGGATTTTATTATTGTGGTTGTTGTTGTCATGGTTGTTATTGCCGTGGTTGTTGTCATGGTTGTTGTTGTCGTCGTGTTTTTTTATCGTCGTGGTTGTTGTCGTTGTGGTTGTTGTTATCGTCGCAGTTATTGTCGTCATGGTGGTTGTTGTTGTTTTCGTTATTGCTATTGTTGTTGTTTTTGCGGTAATGGTTGTTATGATTATGGTTGTTGTGGTTTTCGTCGTGGTTGTTGGCGTCATGGTGTTGTCGTCATGGTTGTTTTCGTCATGGTTGTTGTCGTCGTGGTTGTTGTCGTGGTGGTTGTTGTCGTTATCACACCCCGGGCCCAAGGAGGGTGGGACGTCACAGACTAGCAACATACATGGCAGCGAAAACAAACCATCATATGAGCACGCAAGTAGAGAAATCACATGGCATTACTTAAGTTTAACAAACTATGACTATAACAGTTGAGCCCAATTACATCAGAAATGTTTCAGAACAAAGTGTACAAAAGTTTTAAGTAACATCAAATATAAATTTTCCAAGAGTTAATAGTCGAGTCAAATAGTGCCATGGGGTCACGGTGCTAGGTCATCCATAAGTCTTCTAATCAAGCTGGACTTCCGTCAACGGTTACCAGAAACATGCTCAAAAGATTTTGTGTCAACTATAAAGTTGATGAGTTAAAGTGCTTAAAGTTTGTAAACAAAAGGATTCTTTGAAAATCCATAAATTATTTCTAGAATCATAAAATCACTGTTGTGGGGTCACAAACAACCCTGCACTCAGTCCCGATTAGTGTTAGGACCGTGTAAGGACGGAGTACTAACTGATTCTACGTGAAACCTAATCAAATAGCGCGGAATTCTATTTGCTTGGTGATCCAATCAGTGAGAACGTTAACCGGATCAAACCTAACGATTAGAATACGTTAAGAATGAAGTAGGAATGATCTGAAATGCTCTATGAAGTTGGAAGGGACGCTCTGTGCGAACTGGGACGGCTAGGGTTGAAGATTATCGAAGTGTCCCGTTTTTCCACAAATTAAGTGGTATTTATAGGTTACAGCTTTCATTCGTACGACTGAGCCAAGCGACTGGCTCAGTCGTGCGACTGAGTCATACGATTGATTCATTCGTACGACTAAGTCAGTCTTATGACTCAGTAGTGCGATTGACTCGATCACCTGGTTCAGTCGTGCGATTGGCCCACTCGCATGGTCCAGTCGTGCGACTGACTCAGATTACTTAGTTAAACACATTCTTGAACCTTAAATGATTTAGAACATGTCTAACAACTCTATAACCTATATAACATGTTCATATATGCGTGTAACAACAAACAATATTAATAGATATGACATTAAACAATCAATCAAACATTCACTGAAGAGTTTTTCATTACATTGATTCAACATTACATATGTGTTACAAGATGAAAGTCTATTACATTTAAGATCACTAGACTAGAACTAGGGACATGTGTACCAACAAACTCCCCCTTGGACCTAGTTCTATCTAAACTTTGACTTCCTTCTTGAACTCTTCATATCTCTTCACTCTTTCTTCTCTTGAAACCCCAGCATGAATATTCAATGCGAAGCATATACGTATAACATGTTGGAACTGTAGTGCTTACACGATATCCTGCGTGTCAAAAAACAGTGGCCACTTGAACAAGATGTAGACATCTGAAGCAGACAAGTTAGTTAGCCACATAGGGTCAAATACCCTAATTGTCTCGACTTTACCTTCTTTCTCCAAAACTATGACGGCCTCACCAGTGCGCCAGTTATAATACCACCATTTAAAATGGGGTGTAAAATCTTGTGGCATTTCCCTCAGTGGAATACGCGACATTGTGTGCGGAGGGTGCCATCTCAAGACCACCTTTGGTCTTCCTGAGGTGGGGTCAACCTCTGTCTTATGAATCAACCTTCTGGGCTGTTGAGGTTTAAAATTGACCCACCTTGTATGATACTCTTTCTTTAGAGCCTGCTCAAACCATCCTGATATCATTCCTGGAACAGCATACAGGAGGCTCAAGTTGGCTAGTCGGTTAAGCTCAAATCCAGGGAGAGTTTTTAGATCATGTGGGAATCTAAAATACTCTATTCCCTTTTCCCTCTTGACAGCATACACTTTGAGATCCTCAAAGTATGCCTAGCTGATAATCTTGCCAGACACCTTCTGATGCTTCTTTATCTTGTAAAGCTTGGTGTAGGCATTTGACTTGTTTGGTGCGTGATGTTTCTTTATCTCCTCCAGGCAGGCTACCCACTAGCCTTTTTGGATGCTAGGTCAGCATCATCTACCTGAGGAGCTTCTGCTGTAGCTGCTTTAGCAGCTGTCATCTCCTCAACCTTATCGAAGATACTGCTGTCAAATATTTCCCCCAGATCTGGTAGTACTTCGCCTTCGGCGTTAGTATACTGGGGATAATGATCATCAGTCACGTCCTCAATCTTCACCTCGTTGACATCTTGTAGTTCCTCATCACTGACTACATCGACCTCTGGAGCATCTTTTACCAGCTCATCAGGATTCAGACTAAACAGTTCAGCAATCTGTTCATCTGTTAAATCATGTATTATCTCCCCCTCTTCAGCTGTGTAACTGACAGATCGTTGTATGATCCCTTGCAGATTGAGAATCATCGTTAATTTTGATTCGATTTGATGAAGGGGCACAACCTCATGCTCATCAACTTGTTTAGCTGAACCTGTTAAACAACCAAATATAGTAGAAGTAAGTATAAATTAAGCACATAACAGATGTTGATTTAATCTTTTAATTTTATATATATATAACACAAAATTTGATACAAGATTTCAAGTATAAAGTTTAAATAATAAATAGACATCTAATCTTGAACTTTGCCTTGAATCATTGCTGGATCTTCAGTAGATTGGGAGGTAGACGGAGCAGACGAAGGTGCCCTCTGATCATGTTTCCTTTTGGTTCTTTGTTCGTGCTCAGGATCAGAGGGAGATGTAGCTGCATCTCCTTCATCGTCATCATCTTCCTTGTCATGAGAATCTCCGACACCCTCCTCATCATCATCTTCATCATCATCCTCGTCATCATCATCCTCATCATCATCATCATCATCACCATCATCACCGTCTCCTTCCTTTATCTTCAAAGGATTAGCTTGGGACCCCTTCAGCTTTAGCATGATCTTCTTGTTCGCAGACTCCAACTCCTTAATCTTTTGAGTCAATAGGACGTTTTGTTCCTGGAGTTAGGCAATCTGATGTGCTTGAGAAGCATTTTGCTCCTCAAGCTGAAGTAGTCTCGCTGTCTTCTCCTCATCCGCAGCTAGCAGCTTCAGTACCATTCTGTTCAGTGCTGCTAGCTATTCCTCCACTCCAATAGGAGGGAGGGATGAACCTATTGGGAAGGAGGATGGAACGGCTCGGTGGCTCGTGGTGGTAGCTGTGGTGGTGGTGAATATTAGTAGTGGAATATTAGTGGGTTGTGAAGTGGAATGTATGGTAGTGGTGGGTTGTATGGTGGTGACAGGTGGTGGAATAGGTGTAGTGGTGGCTGTGGTAGTTTGGGTGGTTGAGGTAGTGGAAGTGGATGTGGTGGTGGTGAGTAGTGTCAGCCTTCGGCGCTTGGGCTTCTTCCCGTGGGGCTGACCCATCCTTTTGAGTCTGGATCCTTTTGATCCGGATGCTCCCCCTAGGCTGCTGGGAGTGTCTGGGGTGTATGAAGGGTCAGCTGTAGAACCCCCAGACTCTCCCGGGCGTCCACTAACCACCCTAATGCCGTGCTCAATAGCCACGACCCTGCTACCCACTCTCCGGGTGAGAGGCTCTTCTTCTGATACTTCTTCCTCATCAGGCTGAAAGCCCTGATGGAATCCTGCCGTCTCTAAACCCTCGCGTGGGGATGGTGGAGATATAACATTAGCAACTGTAGTAGTGGTCTCCGGACCCGTATCTCCACCATTATCGCCATCATCATCTGAGTCGTCAATCGGAACTGCTATCGGCTCCGTGTCTGACTCACTATCATCGTGACGCCACTTTTTCCTAGCTGGCGCCACGTAATCCTCTCGGGCCAGGTGCCCAAACAATCTCCTCACCGGGGGTTTAACCTGCTTCCCCCGGTAGACCTTCATCCTTCCCAGTGTTGTAATATCCATAATCTCCAACACTACTGCATCATCTTGAGCTTTGGGCAGTTGGGGAAGTTTCTGGTCTATCATCATCTGTAGGAACCGAGGATACATGCAAAATCCCTCTTTCCCCTTAGCCTCGATGTTCTCCACCATGTATGTGAAGATTATCCTAGAGAAACCAAAAGGATGGTTCAGCACCAGAGCGACATATGCATTTTGCATCTGGTCTAAAAGCTCATCAAATCCGCCCTTCCTTGATGCGATGCATCGCAGTAGTACGTGTGCCAAGTATTTAAACTGGGGGCACAAGTTGCTCTTGTTGAGCATGCTTGTGTTGATATCCCCAGAGTACTTGGCTCTCATGAAGCAGCCACGGACGGTCAGGGGATGAAGTCTGGTAGGGCAGTCTGCGTCATCTGTCACACCCCGGGCCCAGAGAGGCGGGACATCACGATTAGTAAACAACAACCAAAATGCAGCGGAAACTAAATGGTTTATTACAAAGTGTCACATGATGTTTACATTAAAATATTGGCTTTGCTTCCAATTCAAAAGGTGCTTCAACCTACAATCTATAGGTGTCGTGATCAATCTCTCGGGAAATATTTCTTGAAGCTTCAGTAACTAAGGCTTCTAGGCTCAACTTTTCTCTTTAACCTCTACCCTCGTATCTTGCTTCGGATTTGGGTAACTTCTATAGCTCAACTATTCTCCCTAGCTGTACCTGAAGACATGCTCAAAAGAAAATTGTGTCAAAATAAAGTTGGTGAGTTCAAGTGGTTAAAGTTTTAGAAAACAAAAATCTCATTCGATTTTAAATGCATCATTTTTAGTATCAGTCATCGTGGGGTATCACAATCAACCCTGCACTTGGTCCCCGGTTGGCCTCTTCTAAACTTGTGTTTAACCGGATATTCCCGTAGGAAAGAACCAAGCCTCAGAACAGTGAACCATTCCTGCTAGGATGGTTCACCATAGTATCTTATTCAAAACCTGCTACATGCCACAAACGACCCCTCAGGATCTCAGTGGGGCACCTCCCTGTAGCGGGAGCCACTGTGCGTGGGGGATTCCCCAAATAGATATATTCACATAAAGCAAGCGGTTCACAAAAGAATTAATGATCATGACAAAAGTATCAGCAGGTATTCAAAAAGTCCCACATACATGTATCAAATAAAGCACAATATGAAAGTTTCAGTTTGAAAGAGCATGCATCATCCCTAAAACCAAAGTAAAAAGGGGAACACGAGAACTCACCTGGTGTCCTTATATAAATTCAGAGCTCGATAAAGAAGATTGATGACCATCAACAAAGCAATCCTAACTAGAACGTATACGATTCACGTTTAGAATTAGCATGATGTTATTACATGTTTGCAGTTGAGCTCTTTAGTTAAATTTAAGTTGGTGATTAGTATCCTTAATGTATCTTTGCTTCTTGTGTATTTGTTAAGTGTCATGAATTAACTTGTGTACATTAGGTTAATTAATGCATTTAATCAAGAATTGAGTCTTAGCATGAAGAATATAGAAAATCAGTTTATATCATGGATTCCAAATCCTTAAAAATAACTCGCGTTGACGATGCAAGTAATATATAATATTTCAAGCAATGTTTATAATGTTCGCGTTTGTATCGTATTTGTTAACTTGGTTGACGCTAAATAATCCAATTATTGATAATAGTTGACGATATTTTGAATAGAAATAGGGTTACACATAATATTTATTTCAATAACAATGAGATGACTGCCTATTAATAACAACGAGATAGTGGAACATTATCGCATTTTAGGTCTTTTACCTTAAATAAAACGTATAGATGTCGGTTAACCTAAATGTTTATTGTATATATATATATATATATACAAATGCACTATCGTATTTGTATGAATTTACCTCTCAAGTCTTGTATGATTATATGTTACACGATATAAACTTATTTGTATCGTCTATGACATGATATATCCATTTCCCAAAAATGTAATGCTTCATATATCTTATCTAGGTTGGTTTCTAATAGCTAGCGTTGTTGTTTAAATCTCGGGTCCAAACCATCCATTTAAATCAAACATTTATAACAAGCGACGTTCGTTTTCGTTTATAGTTCACATATTTTATAATTTATGCCTTTTATATAATTAGAGCTCAACAATACGTATGCAATTTATAATTCAATTTCAATGCGTTGCGCGTGCGATATTACCTTCCACTCGGTTATGCATTCAAACCCACTTGCTTACGTCGGGATTTAATCGCGTTCTCGTTCCGTTGACTGTCCGTTGACCATATTGACCCAAGTCTTAATTTGTCATCCTAACACTTCCGTCACCATAATCGACTACACTTCCTCATTCAACATCATCGATCAACATCACCATGCCATCGCTTAAATGCCATCACAACCAACTTGAAAAATCACAACCAACAATTCACAATCATAACCATCTTCGCCCTTATCATTATCCACCATTATAACTTACACATGCACAGTTATTAACCATCTTCATCAGCCCCAACCACTATCCTAATCACAACCAAAATCACAATCGTCAACGCCACCACCATTATTGACATTTACAGCCCTAACCGACACCCAATCTACTATTTTGACAGCTTTCAACCAACACAACAGCTTGTTACCTCGTTACTGCCACCTCGGATAGCCTTCGGGTGCCCTAAATCGACTGCCATCGACGCTCTTACCATGGTTGTTAACAACCACAGCCACAATCTTCCATTACAGCCAACATGACCACTATCATCGGGTCTCGGATCCACCGGAACCACCACTCTATTACCACCATCATCGACAACCATCACCATCACAGCCCACAACAGCCACAACCGTAACCTGCACCATCCACCAGTACCACTGCCTTGGACCCCGATCTGGTACAAATCTACACATGCAGCCCAAAATCATAACAATCTGCGGTTTGTAGTCCAAGAAAACAAAGGAGGAATGAAGCAGATCGGTTCTAGGGGACCTTACTGAGAGAAAAGGGCAGTGGGGGCGGCCTAGGCCACCTTCGGCTGCAGTCACCTGTGGTGTGGGAACACCACGACAATACCACCACCATCGCGACCGCCACCACCATCATCGGTCGACCTTCGTAACCGCGACCACCACAACCACTGCCGACATCACCACCATCACCCGTCGGCTTACCATCACCACACAGCCTCGCCTGTAGTCGATTTCCATAACCACGACCATCACAGCCATGGTCGCGTGGCTGCTAATGTCGCACCACCACAACCGTCCCCCAAAACCCACCTGCAACCGTCATTGTTGCCTTCGATTCCCACTGATACGTTGCGATTAAGAGAAATCAAAGCCACTATCGTGACCGGGGCGTCGAGGGGAGTCCGGTAAGGTGTGGCACTCGCCGCCACTCGCCGGAGGTGCTCGCCGGTGGCCGGAAATCCGGTCGACATTTAAAATGGGGGGTGTTGCGATCGCCCCCTCTCTCTCTCTGATTTTTTTGTTTTAAAAACCCTAAAGTGCAAGAATTTTTGTTTATATACTAGGGTTAAACAAAACAGGTTCGCAAAACGGTTCGCACACGCTCGATCGAGTTTTTCGCGTAACGTAATAAATTTCATTTCACGATAGCTTCGATTTTACCAAGTATTCTAATTATTCTGAGATTAATGATTTTATCGTGTTTAGAACATGCTGAACAGCTAAACGATACCGCGAAATCGACACGTTAACGGTTTTACGCGTTTTCCTCGAATGAGCGCTTTTGTTATTATCTTGATATCTAAATGCACATAATTAAGTGTTAGAATGATATTTTGAGCGTTATCTTCCCATGTTGGTCATGTTAAAATCTTAGCTGACGAATTCTATGGTTTGACCTGATCGTAACCCGTTTCGCATCACGGTTGCGTTTCGGAACGCATTTATTCCGGACAACGTATCACTTACCAAATTTAATATGATATAAAAATAAACAATGATTAGATAATTGTTTACGGATTTATGAGGCTCGGTGGTCATAACAGGCGTCAGTTAAATGCCGGTGAAAACCGGTATTCGCGTTTTAGTTACGAAATTCTGTTGTTTATGCATGTTTGATGAAAAATCTTTTACAGAGCCTTATTTATGGTATTAGTTGAGATTAACAATGATTTAGATTGGATGACAAGTCCTTATAAGAATTCCTGATGGAATTCAGACGCAGTACGCGGTAAATTGTCGGATTTTACCCGGTATGGGTTCTGAATCTGTTTTTAGTTTGGATCTTTCCATAGTTATTTCAAATCACTTAATAATTCATTGTTTCATGGTTTCTTGTTTAATTAGTTCCTAAACGTGTATTTGGGACTTAAATGGGTCTTTTTATAAGTCCGGGCCCTTATTGGGCTTATTGGGCCCAAAAAGGCTAGTTTCATTTTCTGAGTTTTCTTTGATAAGCCCAACTCAATTCAGAATTTTATTGAGTTTTATAACATTTATAGGTTTTCAATTGGGTCATATTTCAGAGGTGTTACATTCTCCCCTCCTTTTAGAAATTTCGCCCTCGAAATTTTAGTATCGTTAATATTTGTTTCCGAGTGTGATACACTCATAGTATGAATCTTGAGGATTTAAAGTTATTTAGCTGAGCATCTCAGGACAAATGTTGATAATTAGGCGTCAAATAATCAGGTTTGATTTGGATTGGAGTAACTACCCGAATGTTAGAATCACGCTTGACAGGATCAGCGAGTCAAATTATGAACAGGTTTTTGGCTTCACAATCAGATCATTTAACAATCATACAAAATTAACAAGGAGAGACTTTCCACTGTGGTTCAATACACCGACCTACAAAATAGATCTAGCAAGGAGACGATTCCCAAAATCCCAACGGTGTTACCATCCTCACTGAGAATCCTAAGAACGATTAAAAAGAAGAGGATATTAGCGTGTATGCCATTAATTAGACAGGATAGCTGTGATACAATAGATTAAAGGTTTCAAATCAAGAAGGATTTGGGTTTTCCCAATGAGTATAGATGAGTATTTAGGCATCGCACGATTATTTCTATGAAGCTAAGACTAAGAAGTTTTCACGATTTCTAAGAATAGAGAGATTAGGTCATGCACAAAGGTCTTCAGCTTTCAAAGCCTACTTTTTAGTTCTTAACTTCCTTCCAAAATTTTTTTTTTCGATCTCTTCCTTCTATGATTTCATCTTAAGGGGTTAAGTCCTTTCTTCCACTACGTGCTTCTTCTAGTATGCATCCTTTTCCGGAACGGTTCTGTGTATCAGAACCTCAGTCTTCGAGTAGATCCGTTCATCTTATCTGACGCATGACAAGAGTCTCCCCGAAATGGGATGTGCTATATATACATATTCACGTGAACTGACGCTGGTAGAATCATAAGTTCAAGAAATGATACGGTGTAGGTAAGAAAAGGAAAGCCTAACTGTAGGCTATCTGCATTCGTCGACGAGGGTAAGCAGATACAAATGCAGTCAATACTTGTTCTCTCGCATTTGGTAATACGGATGTCTTAGGACAATACGGATGATTGCCTCCTATTCGCACTTGCCAACGCGGTTGACATTACCGATTGTAGATCACCCTATTGTGCTTGGTCTAGTATTCTGATGTGTAGTGGGTAGTGTCGCATCGATAATGTGTCCAGGTGCATCCTTTTATTTTACGGAAGTTTCCAGTTCATGCTTAATGTAGCTCTCCATATATCTTCTCAGCTTAAATTGGGCGACTAGAAAATTGTCTTGTACTGTTTTATCAACACACATCTGAAACTTTCTTATACGCGCTCAAACGAATTCCGCTTCTCTCCAAGGATAACGATGCTAGTCGTATAGCTACACGAATCACGTTTTTGTTAATCCTTCTACAACCCTCTCCTAGCCCTAAGCATTGACGCATCTCAATGTGATTTTTACTTCTTCCCGTAATTTTATAGCTTCAACTATAGCGATTCGTCTCAAATTTCGTGCTTAGTAGTAGTGGCAAAATGACAGACATGTCTAATTATGTCTTACGGATCCTATCCATGAGACTCCTGATTACATGAGATGTGTAGCTCCTCCCACACGGGCTTAACCACAACCTTCGTACTTGCTATCTCTGGTTTCAACTGTTATTTGTGAAATGTCGTTTTCCTTATAGACACGACTGATAACAATTAAGATGTAGGTAGCATCTTGAAATTGATTAAGTAGGTTATCACCTCTAGGAAGACGATATCACTTATCCTTGGTGACTTTATTTAACTCTTAATAGTCCATCCATAACTGGAGCATTCTATTTTCCTTCCGCAAGGAGCATTAAGTTTTCTCAAGACGACATACTAGGTCTTATGAACTGTTTATCTAACAGCTATCAAATCTGCTTTCCTTCCACCAGCTCCTTAATATAAGCTTCAAGTCCAGTACCTCCATTTATATATTTTACTTCTATTCTCCGACTCAATTTCCTTAAGAGCAACCTCAACTGTTGTCTTAAGCTACAGAATTGCTGCAAACGTTTCCACTAATTTCTTCATAGTGCTTCCCAATTAAGGTCAACCTTCTAGATGACCTCTTCCTCAGTCCATATTCTTCGAGGCAACTGTGCCCTATAGAGGGTCTATTCGTGAAGCAAGTAACTCCGTTTAGATTCTAATTTCTTATAAGCATATCGATTGTTCCACGAGATATGAGAGTGAGACTTTTAGCTCGAATTTCCGACGGTACGGAGCGCTCTAGGGTAAGGTGTTAGAGAATCACTTTAGGAGAGGTTTGAAAATTAAGAGAGGAATAACACCAACGCTTACGATCAAGGATGGTTATGCAGACTCTCTTTTTCTACAATCTGCTGCATGTCTCTCACTTCATTGTAGTTGGATCTCAAGTGATTTAACACATGAGATTTCTTGTAGCTGATCTTCTATGCTTCTTAGTACATCTTTTGGAGCAACACCATCATTTAAGCTCGACCATGAGTTCTTCCTATGAATTCTTCATTATTATCGACCGCATCGATTCGAACAAGTTTAGGACTTTATCAAGGTGCTCGCTAGCACAAGAAAGTTAACTACCACTCTAATAACTTATCGTATAGTTCGAGATCGTATTCTACTTCAGATCTTGCGCTCGAATCACGAACTTATCACTCAAATAGTAGAGATCTCCAAGTAGAGATAACTTACAAGGTTTTAAAGTTTTCCGCATCGGCTATCACGCATTTCCAAAGACGAGGGTCGTGCTCTAGGGCTTAAGGTGTTAGAGAATAAATCGAGGACAGAGGGTGAGTGGGAAAATCAGGTATCCAAAGAAGTCGTAAGTTCATATTTTTGTCTTGAATCTCGAAGGTTAGCTTTTCCCCAGCAATTATCCCTGGCACTTGAATCTTTATCTCCGAAGAATCTGGATTTTAGAACGAGGATTCATTTCCTGCGTAATCTGGTGCTCAGAAATTTACCAACAACAAGGTCGGTTAAAAGCATGGTTAAAATAGTTCAACCTAAGTTTCGTGTGAAGATTGACATTAGATGACTAACGGTTTAAGATGATGGAAGATTTCACGAGCGTAGTATTAAGAAAGGTGATTATCAATCACAATCGGAGTTGATATTAAGAATATTCCTTTGAGTTAGGTGGTTCCATTACAATGAATAGGTAGAGAGAAGTCATATTCCTCAAAGGCTTTGAGAAAATGATCAGAGGAATTCTAGAATCCGGAAGATCCTATGAAGTGTGAACTACTAAGAAAGAAAGAAGTGACAAGTCTTCTATGTCATTGACCACAAGAGGCGTTTCTCGGAAATTTATTACTCCGGTATGTTCTCCGTTTCACGAGCCTTGTTAGAGAGTCTTCCACTATGTTAGGGAAGTTTTGATGAATTCAATGTTGGGTAGGAAGGAAATTTCAGGCATCGCTAAAAAAATAGTATGACTAAATTACACGAACAACGAGGTGAAGTGCCATACTCAGCACGAGACCAGTTAAGTTTGAGAACATGATTCAATGGTCTTCAGAGTCTGATGGTCTTATCATTATAATTCCAACAGGGGAGTAGAATAAAAGAAAAGAGAAGAAGAGAAAGGAATAGTTACTGCAACATCGTCCTTGGTAGCTCTTCAAGTGTCAAATGTTTTCGCCCAGCATGAAAGTTTTGAACCTGAAATTATTGAATATATTCCAAATATTTGTGTTTATTCTTGTATTTATTGGTTCTTTAAGTGTTTTACATTGATATTAGTTTACATGACAGGGCCCACCAGAATTCAAGTGTACCTGTAAATTCACCATTACATGTGCACCCGTAATCGTCAATTTACCTTACACTATCATTCTAGTCATTCCCATCATAAGTTCTAAGTTTTGTGTATTCAGGTCCTGGAGTTCAAAATTTTCATTTAGTCATCATTTGCAATTAAGCACACTTAGATTCCAATTATGCTAATCATTCAAGTTAACCCAGAAATTGTTGTAAAGTAATTTTAAGCAAATCAAGCAATAAATAAGCATTCAGGTACATGCTATCCTAGGGAGCAGAACAAACAAAAAGCATCATGGTTAATATCTCATCACTAAATTCCAACATGTATCATCTTACAAATGTTGTTGTGGTTCATGTGTGTGTGTCACCCACGACCGAACCCATGCAACCCGACCCGACTAGACATTGCTATTAACACTATACACAACATTAATGCTTAACATGACTATCAATAGGTATTTGACCGTTCACTGTAAACAACATTTGGGAGGCTTCCATCCTACGTACCTACTACATCACCTGTGAGTATTCACGGCCCCTCTTTTACTCTCTTTCCTTTTGGGGGAGAAGACATGCAAACGTTTTACATAAATGGTTTTAGTATTATTGATATCGCTTGTTACGTTAGTGCAAACATACATAACAGTCCTGACATTCTCGAACCGTTAGTTGTATGTAGCGAGGTAATTCTGAGTAGTACTACTGGGTCTGACAAACCCTGCCCGGGCTAGTCATGCTAGCATGATTGGAGGTCAAACGGGTGCATTATTGACCTAACAATTGTCACTGTCTAGTGAGACGTGATGGGGAAACAACAAACATATAGGACATTGTAAGGCCCCGTTCCCGGACACCTCACAGTTGGTCGTCATTACCCATAAAACATACATTTAATATAACTTAATAAAAACCATGCAGCGGAAACTTTGAATTTACTATAAATGCTTTTGCAAAGTAATACAACACCCATTACAAAATATCGTTTGTTTGCATTACAATACAAAAACATTAACAAAAGAATGCCATCCCAAAAGAGCTGAGTAGCCGCCTCGTGCCATCCTCAGCAACACTACCTGCCAACTGGAAAACACATAAAAGTCAGCGTTGCTGAGTGAGTTCTAGTTTTGTAATAAAACATACTTTTACTTATTTAAAAGTATCCTTTCGTGCATGCGTTCATACATCATACGTACACAGAGATAATATTAGTTATTATCTTCATCATTCGTTATTCATCGTTATCTTTAACTTCTCGTATGGATTCTGTCAGGCTTTACCCACTTCATAGCACTTGGCTATGATTACTGTGGTCGAATGACAAGAATCCCGTTCATACTTACTTGCACATTGAAAGGTGAATTGTACCAATACCTTATGCTATACCCGATCGTTATTAGCTACCGGGCCGAAGTCAACATATGAACAACAAAACGTATGCCACGGTACTAGAGGTAAGCGGTAGAGGTACCATGACCATGGTCGATCACAGAGAAGGACCAATCGCGTTATTCAATGCTGCAAGACATAATTCGTTCGTTCATTAATGCATGTATTCATCATCATTCTTCTTTTCGTTCATTCGTTAATACATGCATTCATCATCGTGTTCCTCTTTCATTATCTTTCACTTTACGTTACATAATACTTCATTCATTCATTCTCGTTATTCGTAAAGTTTCGGAAAGATAAACATACACAATTATAAGGTACACACATCCATCATACATTCATCATCATACATAGCATCATACATCATACGTTCATCATCATACATAGCATCATACCTACGTAATCATACATAGCATCATCATTCACATCAGCCCTTCAGGGGCGACTGAACCTATCTCAGTCGCATGTCCTCCATGCGACTGGACCGTGCGATTGGGCTGTCATGCGAATGGGCATACAATCGTGCGACTGGATTTCCTTCCGTACGAATAGACACTACACGACTGGGCTATATGCGACTAACTCTTAACCGTACGATTGAACTACCCTGCGATTGGACCTATGCGACCGAATCCCCCAATCGCATAGTCCATCATGCGACTGAGGTTCAATCGTGCGTCTGAGCCTCAATCGGGCGATTGGACATCAACTATTCCTCAGTCGGCCGAATGGCCCTTCAGTCGCATAACCCTAACTGGGCAGCGACTGGAGTTCTTCATACACTGCAGTCGCGAACTCCCGTCCCCACAGTCACCATAAACCCATTTTCAGCCCAATTCGACCCTCCCAAGCCTCAGGGATTCCTACTAGGACCTCATACAAGCATATTCTAGTCCTAATTCATACCATAAACACATTACTCAAGATTTTACCCAAATGGGTCAAACTTTCACTATTTCAAAAATAGGGTTTATATGTGATTCCAGCCCCAAAATCGTTAGAAAACATGTAAATGAGGGGTCCTAGAACTCACATTAACAGGTAGAAGTTGATGAGCTTCGATTTGGCTAGCTTCTTGACAAATCCGGAGCTCGGTCAGCACTTTCCCTCTTTCTTTCTCTTCTCTCGGTCGCTCTCTGCTCTCTTCCCGACTGAAAATGATAAGTGTTGGGAAGGAGAATGGAGCTGCTCCCCTTTTATACCCATAGCTCATTCGCATCTGGTCCAGGGGCGACTGGACCTTCAGTCGCATGAACACCATGCGATTGGACCCCAGTCGCATGTGTTCCATGCGGCTCGTCTTTCATTCGGGCGGTTGAACTCCAATCGTACGGTTGAGCTTCAATCGGCCGAATAGCATGCGGTTGAACCTCCAGTCGCATAAATCCCAGGCGACTGAGGCTCAGTTGCACAACCTATCAAAAGGTCAAACTTTCGGGTGTTACAAGTCCACCCCCCTTATTTTAGGTTTCGTCCCCGAAACCTGTTATTCTTCGAACAACCGTGGGTAATGCTGCCTCATTTCTTCTTCAGTTTCCCACGTTGACTCGGATCCCTTCCTGTGCCGCCATTGTACACGCACAAGGGGAACCGCTTTATTCCTTAATCTCTTCTCTTTTCGATCGATGATCGCCACTGGTTGCTCTACATAGTTGAGCCGTTCGTCTACCTCGATGTCCCCCAGTGGAACGACCATGTCCTCGTCCGCCAAGCATTTCCTCAGATGAGACACGTGGAAAGTCGGGTGGATTCCACTTAGTTCGTCTGGTAGATCCAACTTATAGCCACCTCTCCTACTCGAGCAACGATTCGGAAAAGGCCTATATACCGCGGACTCAACTTACCCCGCTTTCGGAATCGGATAATCCCCTTCCAAGGTGAGACCTTCAACATAACCCGGTCTCCCACCTGGAACTCAATCGGCCTGCGTCGTTTGTCGGCATACGATTTCTGTCGGTCTTTGGCCGCTTTCATATAAGCTTTAATTCTTTCGAGCTTTTCAGTCGTAGCCTCGACCACTTCGACGCTTCCCAATTCTTTCTGACCAATTTCACCCCAACAGACGGGTGTCCTGCATCTCCTACCGTATAGCATCTCATAGGGTGGCATGCCGATACTGGCATGATAGCTGTTGTTGTACGAGAATTCAGCTAACGGTAGGTGGTCATCCCAACTTCCACCAAAGTCAATAACACATGCTCGGAGCATGTCCTCCAAAGTCTGAATGGTCCTTTCCGACTGACCATCAGTTTGAGGGTGATAAGCCGTGCTAATATGCAACCTCGTCCCCATAGCATCGTGGAATTTCTTCCAAAATTTAGATGTAAACCGGGTGTCGCGATCAGACACAATCGACACCGTACACCGTGACGAGTCACAATCTCTTTGATGAAAAGATCGGCCAACCTTTCGGACGAATATGTCTCGCGCATTGGTAAGAAGTGAGCACTCTTCGTCAATCGATCCACAATCACCCAGATCGTATCATACCCTTTCGGGGTACGTGGCAGCTTTGTGATAAAATCCATGGTGATGTGTTCCCACTTCCACTCCGGGATGTCCAAAGGTTGAATCTTTCCATACGGCTTCTGGTGCTCCGCCTTCACTTGCAAACACGTGAGGCACTTACTCACATACTCCATCACATCACGTTTCATACCCGGCCACCAATAATCTTTCTTCATGTCTTGGTACATCTTGGTGGCACCGGGATGAATGGAGTATCGAGACTTATGAGCTTCATCCATAATCCTCATTCGCAGATCCCCAAGACGAGGAATCCACATACGCCCAAACCGGGTTCTAACACCCGTTGCGTTCTCACCCAACTCCGCGACCAGACCTCTCATTCGTTCAGAGTTAAGATGTTCGTCTTTCAAAGCTTCATCTTGGAACCCTTTGACCTGTTTCATCACATCGGAGGTCATGATTAGCTGATACGCCTTCACCCGAATTGGCTCGGGCCTCTCCTTTCGGCTAAGGGCATCCGCCACCACGTTGGCTTTGCCCGGATGGTAATGGATCTCACAGTCATAGTCCTTTATAAGCTCCAACCATCTCCGTTGCCTCATATTCAGATCTTTTTGCTCGAAGAAGTACTTCAAGCTCTTGTGGTCCGTGAAGATGGTGCACTTCGTCCCGTACAAATAGTGCCGCCAAATCTTCAACGCGAAAACCACAACTGCTAGCTCCAAGTCATGAGTAGGGTAATTAACCTCATGAACATTCAGCTGTCAGGATGCATAGGCTATCACTTTTCCCTTTGCATCAATACACATCCCAACCCCGAGTAGGAAGCATCAGAATAAACCACCAAATCTTCACTCCCCTCGGGTAACGCCAATACTGGAGCTTGAGTCAATCTCGCCTTCAGTTCTTCAAATGCCCTCTCTTGAGCTTGACCCCATTCGAACTTCACATCCTTTCGGGTCAACTTGGTCAGTGGAGAAGCAATCTTAGAAAAGTCTTGGATAAACCTTCGGTAGTAGCCCGCCAAACCCAAGAAACTGCGGATCTCGGATGGCGTCTTTGGAGACTTCCATTGCATCACTGCTTCCACTTTCGCCGGATCGACCATAATCCCGTCCGGATTTACCACGTGACCCAAGAATTGAACTTCACGCAACCAAAATGCGCACTTGGAGAATTTAGCATACAACTTCTCCCTTCTCAACGTCTCCAGAACTTCGCGAATGTGACCGCTATGCTCAGTCTCGCTCTTCGAATAAATCAAGATGTCATCAATGAATACAATCACTGATTTATCCAACATCGGCCGGCACACTCTGTTCATCAGGTCCATAAAAGCAGCTGGCGCATTGGTCAACCCAAACGACATGACAAGGAACTCATAGTGACCGTAGCGCGTACGAAAAGCTCTTTTAGGGATATCCTGCTCCCTTACCTTCAGTTGATGGTAGCCTGATCGAAGATCTATTCGTGAAAACCAACTCGCACCCTGAAGTTGATCAAACAAGTCGTCGATCCTCGGCAAGGGGTATCTGTTCTTTACTGTCAGCTTATTCAGCTCGCGGTAGTCGATGCACATCCTCATACTACCATCCTTCTTCTTTACAAACAGGACCGGAGCACCCCAAGGTGAGATACTCGGTCTAATAAACCCCTTATCCAGCAGTTCTTGTAATTGCTCCATCAACTCTTTCATCTCTGTCGGGGCCAATCGATACGGTGCTTTGGCAACAGGTTGGGCGCCTGGTATCAGATCTATCTGAAACTCGATCTCTCTGTCAGGTGGCAATCCCGATAAATCTTCCGGAACACGTCTGGGAATTCACACACAACCGGAACATCAGATAGTTGTGGTGTTAGCTTTTCTACGTCCTTTACATAACATAAAAAGGCGTTACATCCACGCCTCATACATTTCCCCGCCACTGCCATCGAGATCACCTTCGGAATCATAGTAACCCGGTCTCCGTAAACTGTCACTGAACTACCGTCGGGCGCTGTCAAACTGATCATCTTCTTGCGACACACAATGTTCGCCTCATAATCCGCCAACCAATCCATCCCAAGCACCAAATCGAAACCACCCAACGTCATCGCAAATGGTTTAACTGGGAATTTGTGACCCTCCAGTTCTACATCGCAACCCTCAATTACCTCGGAAATCCTGGTGGTTTTTCCTATAGCAGTCTCTACATCAAACGGCACATCCACACGCCTACTACTAACGGGCAATTTGGCACAAAAAGCAGCAGAAATAAAACTCCTACTGGCACCCGAATCAAATAATACAGAGGCTACAGTTTGGTTCACCAGAAACGTACCGGACACTACATCGGGGTCCGTCCTAGCCTCTTCCTGCGTCATTGTGAATGCCCTGGCGCTTGCTCTCGGACCTTCACTTCCCGTCTTCTTTACCCCTGAAGCCTCAACCCTCGGCTTCTTACAGTCTCTGCTCATATGACCACTTTCCCCACAGTTAAAACACTTGCCCATCCGGCAATCCTTTGATATGTGCCCTGTCTTCCCACACTTAAAGCAGAGGTTGGATCCCCATTTGCACTCCCTTGAGTGCTCCTTTCCACACTTACCACACTTCTTCACCCCAGCTCCAGAAACGACCACACGGTGGTTATCCACCCTCGCCTTCTTATTGCTCGTTGAAGTATCACCCCGACCAAATCTCTTCCCCTGCCAGTTCTTCTCTCCACTTCCCTTCTTGCTACCCTCAGCCTTTACCAACGCAGCCCGTTCATCGAATAACCTTCCCGCCAAATCCACTGCCGACCTGAAAGTGCTTGGTCGGGCAGAAATCAAGTGCCAACGAATTTCAGCTGGCAGCCCCTGAATATACCGGTTGATCTTTCGAGACACCGGCGTCACCTGCTCTAGCACCAACAGCGCCAACTCGTTAAACTTGGTGGTGTATTGTTGGTGGGTCATCGTCCCCGCCTCTAACTGCAGGAACTCTCTCTCAATTCTATCCATTTCCCGACGAGGACTGAATTCCTCAATCACCAGCCTTTTTAACTCAGCCCACTTCATCTTCCCTATAGCCCTGCTACCCTCGGCTTTGACTATATTTTTCCACCAGCATAAAGCCGACCCTGTGAAAGAGTGGGTAGCAAACTTCACCTTCTTGTCCTCCTGGCAATCGCTAAAATCGAGGACAACCTCCATTTCCATCACCCATTGGTGAGCATCAGTAGCAGTACTAGAACCATCAAAAGTTGGGGGCTTGCACCTCATGAATGCCCCGTAGTTACAACCCCGGGCTGTCTCCCGTAACTGCTCTTCTTCCTCTTCCTCTTCATCATCGGATAATACTGTTTCTGCTTCCGCCTGTTGCCGTCTACCTGAGGACCGATTCCTCCCTCGTCTATCGTCTTCACGTACTGCCTTTATCACTTCGGTCACTACAGACAGTAAGATCGTCTGCATGACCTGGTGCACTTCCTCGACCACTGCCTCTTTTACCGAGGCTCTCAAATTCGCGCTTTCGTCTGCCTCCTCCTGATGAGGAGTCTCGTTTTCCTCACGAACTACTTTCTCTGTCCTAAGTCTTCCTCGCGTGTTACGCGGTTCATCACCACGTCCACCGCCACGGGAATCTTTAGATGATCTACCACTGACCATCTTCTATCACACTGAAAGATTCAAACACCAACACGGTCATTCAAGGAAATAGCTTAGTTTATGTTAAGTATAGTAAGTCCCTAATTACAGTGGCCAGTTGTGATTAGCCACTTACTCTACTCTTCACACCCCGAGCATTACCTGTCCTGACTACATTAGTATCTAAGTCTAACAGTACACATAAACACATAACATGCGCACGTAACACTGGTTAACTTAATAAAAATACCAAATGGCACGCAACTACTCAGATGGCATTCTCTTCCTTTCTGTCCCATTTTCAGTTTAAGTTTAGGTTTATTTTGAAAATTTACCCATTTTACTTGAACTTTTGCTATGATACCAACTTGTAAGGCCCCGTTCCCGGGCACCTCACAGTTGGTCGTCATTACCCATAAAACATACATTTAATATAACTTAATAAAAACCATGCAGCGGAAACTTTGAATTTACTATAAATGATTTTGCAAAGTAATACAACACCCATTACAAAATATCGTTTGTTTGCATTACAATACAAAAACATTAACAAAAGAATGCCATCCCAAAAGAGCTGAGTAGCCGCCTCGTGCCATCCTCAGCAACACTACCTGCCAACTGGAAAACACATAAAAGTCAGCGTTGCTGAGTGAGTTCTAGTTTTGTAATAAAACATACTTTTACTTATTTAAAAGTATCCTTTCGTGCATGCGTTCATACATCATACGTACACAGAGATAATATTCGTTATTATCTTCATCATTCGTTATTCATCGTTATCTTTAACTTCTTGTATGGATTCTGTCAGGCTTTACCCACTTCATAGCACTTGGCTATGATTACTGTGGTCGAATGACAAGAATCCCGTTCATACTTACTTGCACATTGAAAGGTGAATTGTACCAATACCTTATGCTATACCCCGATCGTTATTAGCTACCGGGCCGAAGTCAACATATGAACAACAAAACGTATGCCACGGTACTAGAGGTAAGTGGTAGAGGTACCATGACCATGGTCGATCACAGAGAAGGACCAATCGCGTTATTCAATGCTGCAAGACATAATTCGTTCATTCATTAATGCATGTATTCATCATCATTCTTCTTTTCGTTCATTCGTTAATACATGCATTCATCATCGAGTTCCTCTTTCATTATCTTTCACTTTACGTTACATAATACTTCATTCATTCATTCTCGTTATTCGTAAAGTTTCGGAAAGATAAACATACACAATTATAAGGTACACACATCCACCATACATTCATCATCATACATAGCATCATACATCATACGTTCATCATCATACATAGCATCATACCTACGTAATCATACATAGCATCATCATTCACATCAGCCCGTCAGGGGCGACTGAACCTATCTCAGTCGCATGTCCTCCATGCGACTGGACTGTGCGATTGGGCTGTCATGCGAATGGGCATACAATCGTGCGACTGGATTTCCTTCGTACGAATAGACACTCCACGACTGGGCTATATGCGACTAACTCTTAACCGTACGATTGAACTACCCTGCGATTGGACCTATGCGACCGAATCCCCCAATCGCATAGTCCATCATGCGACTGAGGTTCAATCGTGCGTCTAAGCCTCAATCGGGCGATTGGACATCAACTATTCCTCAGTCGGCCGAATGGCCCTTCAGTCGCATAACCCTAACTGGGCAGCGACTGGAGTTCTTCATACACTGCAGTCGCGAACTCCCATCCCCACAGTCACCATAAACCCATTTTCAGCCCAATTCGACCCTCCCAAGCCTCAGGGATTCCTACTAGGGCCTCATACAAGCATATTCTAGTCCTAATTCATACCATAAACACATTACTCAAGATTTTACCCAAATGGGTCAAACTTTCACTATTTCAAAAATAGGGTTTATATGTGATTCCAGCCCCAAAATCGTTAGAAAACATGTAAATGAGGGGTCCTAGAACTCACATTAACAGGTAGAAGTTGATGAGCTTTGATTTGGCTAGCTTCTTGACAAATCCGGAGCTCGGTCAGCACTTTCCCTCTTTCTTTCTCTTCTCTCGGTCGCTATCTGCTCTCTTCCCGACTGAAAATGATAAGTGTTGGGAAGGAGAATGGAGCTGCTCCCCTTTTATACCCATAGCTCATTCGCATCTGGTCCAGGGGCGACTGGACCTTCAGTCGCATGAACACCATGCGATTGGACCCCAGTCGCATGTGTTCCATGCGGCTCGTCTTTCATTCGGGCGGTTGAACTCCAATCGTACGGTTGAGCTTCAATCGGCCAAATAGCATGCGGTTGAACCTCCAGTCGCATAAATCCCAGGCGACTGAGGCTCAGTCGCACAACCTATCAAAAGGTCAAACTTTCGGGTGTTACAGACATGCAAACAGTCAGCTTCGGTTCGAAACGCTAAGTAACTTGACTATAGGCTAGCTACCTATCGATATGCTTTAATTACTTTACCATTTGAACAGTTACCAACATTTTATCTGTGATTTAAAACCTGTGAACTCACCAACTTTATGTTGACACACTTTAACATGTTTTCTCAGGTCACAGGAACGCATAAGCTCATGATGCACGCTCCAGGAACGCACTCAGGACATGCATTCATTAATCATGTTTTCTTGCATTGAACATTGGTTTAGATTTGGCACTCGTAACCCTTTTGTAATGGATTTCCATTTCATGTATACGCTTCCGCACAATGTTAATTTATTTATGTTACTCTGATTGAAATTAAACGTGTATTTTCAAATTCATATAGTGTTGTTCGATATGACTGTGTCTGAGATCCTGGTATGTCACACGCCTAACGGTAAAACCCCGTTTGTGGAAATTAAGGATGTGACAGATTGGTATCAGAGCCACAGGTTATAGAGAACTAGGATTGCATTGCATCTAGACTATAGCCTTAGACACAACACTAGTATCGCACAAACACTTTTACATGATTGCAACTGTTGTACGAACAACCTCCCGGCATACTAACGTTACATTGCTGAACGAACATAACATTATCCATGTGACACGTGTATCATTATTGGCTAACAGAGGGGCGGAGAATCCCGCTCGCTCACTCCCAACATTTACATTGATTCTTCACTCTCGGAGTTAAAGCAACGACGAATTGAACCTAACATTACCACTTTGGGAACACAGAAACCTTTCCAACCCGCACGACTAGCCTAACGATGACAAACAAAAAGAACAACACCTCACTCTTCCAACTCTTTCACACTTGTTCCTAATTCCAACATATTCTATCTCCTTCACTAATCTGAACAATAAATATGAGACGCTTGGAACTTCAAAGGGAATTATTTTAACTCGGATCGCCAGATTATTTTCCTTCCAACACATAGATACATTGAATCATGATTGTTCGATTTAAATACTTTGTATTTCTTACAATTTATTTTTGTCAATAATTATTATTCGATTAGTGACCATTGTGTATTGTGATTTGAAGAATCATGTCTGGAAGAAGAGCTGGACGCTCGGGTGGACGCGAAAACATCAACCTGACTCAAGCTGAGTTGGATGCCATCATCAACGAGCGTGTTACTGATGCACTCGCAGCCTATGAACAGACCCGCAACCAGAACCAGAACAACCAGAATCTGAATCAAGGAGGCCCAACAGCTTGTACCTTCAAGATGTTCATGGATTGTAAGCCTCACTCCTTTAGTGGTTCTGAGGGTGCTGTCACCTTACTTCGCTGGCTGGAGAAACTCGAGTCAGTTTTCGCTATGTGTAACTGTCCGATGGGAAGCTGCATCATGTACGCCTCCGGCACACTAGAAGGACCAGCTCTGACGTGGTGGAACTCATAAGACCAGACCCTAGGACTTGAGGCTGCTAATGGTTTACCGTGGGAAGACTTCAAGACTTTGATGAAAGAAGAGTATTGCCCCAAAAACGAGGTACAGAAGCTAGAAGCAGAGTTTTGGAATCTCAAAATATTGGCTCTGAGATTGAGGAATACACGACTCGTTCACACGAGTTGGCTGCTCTATGTCCTCAGATGGTGACCCCGGCCTACAAACGGATTGAGAAGTACATTGATGGCCTAGCTCCTCAGATCCAGGCTAGTGTTATGGCTGCTGATCCTGTCACTATTCAGCAGGCTATTCGATTGGCTCACAAGCTCATTGATCAGGCAGTGGCACAGGGTATCCTACCTAAACGTGGCGCCACCTCTAGATCAACCGAGCACAAAAGGAAATGGGATGGTAACAACAGTAAGTCTTCAAGCTCCAATAACACCCAGTAACAACAGATTAGAAAGTTTGATTCATCAAGAAGCTTCACCAACAACAACCAGAATAGTAACAACAACAATGGCCAGGGATCGAGCAGCTATGCGGGCAGGTATCCGAAGTGTAACCGGTGCAACTTCCACCACCATGGCCAGTGTGACCGCATCCGTTGCCAAAGGTGTGGAAAGATGGGTCATGCTGCTAAAGACTGCAGGGGTGAGCTGATGACTTAGCAACAACCTCAACAGCAACGCCAGGGCGGAGCAACTAGGGGCTGTTATGAGTGTGGTAAGTAGGGCCACTACAGAAAGGATTGCCCACAGCTGAAGGGTGGAAACAAGGGTAATAATGGGACAATTCTAAGGGTCGTGCATTCGTGATTGGTTCTGGCGAGGCAAGGGATGATCAGAATGTGGTTACTGGTACGTTTCCCCAGAATGGTTGTTTTGCTTCTATACTATTTGATACCGGCGCTGACAGGAGTTTTGTTTCCAACAAGTTCATTAAGTTCTTAGATGTAACCTTAGCTGTTGTGGATCCTAGTTACGTTGTAGAATTAGCTGACGGGAAACTAATTGAGGCAACTCACATCATTAAGGGATGCAAACTAGGATTATGTGGTCATGAGATAGATATAGATCTGATGCCTGTCACACTTGGTAGCTTCGATGTAGTTGTGGGTATGGACTGGCTATCTAAGAATCAAGCTGAGATCATCTGTGGTGAGAAGTCGTTCGTGTATCCCTTCCTAGTGGTGAGGTTTTGTCTGTTCAGGGTGAAAGGAGTGGTACAGTCTCCGGAATTATCTCTTACATGAAGGCCCAGAAGTGCTTACGTAAGGGGCATACAGCTTTCCTTGCTCTGATCACTGAAAAGGAAACCGAGGAAAAGAAGATTGAAGATATCCCTATTGTACGTGATTATCCCGAGGTTTTCCCTGAAGACCTACCTGGTCTCCCACCGCATCGCCAAGTCGAGTTCCAGATTGATTTGGTACCTGGAGCCACCCTTATCGCGAAAGCACCATACAGATTAGCTCCAAAAGAACTGCAAGAGCTATCTACGCAATTGCAGGAATTATTGGAAAAAGGGTTTATCAGACCTAGCTCATCACCATGGGGAGCCCCAGTCCTGTTTGTCAAGAAGAAGGACAGAACTTTTCATATGTGTGTCGATTACAGGGAATTGAACAAAGCAACGGTTAAGAATCGTTATCCCCTCCCGCGCATCGATGATTTGTTCGATCAACTTCAAGGGTCGAGTTTCTACTCCAAGATAGATCTGAGATCGGGTTATCATCAACTAAGGATTCGAGATGAAGACATTTCAAAGACTGCGTTCAGAACGAGGTATGGCCACTACGACTTTTTGGTTATGCCATTCGGGTTGACCAATGCGCCAGCGGTTTTCATGGATCTCATGAACCGAGTGTGCAAACCCTATTTGGACAAGTTTGTCATTGTCTTCATCGATGACATCCTTATTTATTCAAAGAATAAGGAAGAACATGAAGTGTGACTTCTGGATACGAGAGGTCCACTTCTTGGGTCATATGGTCAATGAGGATGGGATACATGTTGACCCGGCAAAAATAGAAACCATCAAGAACTGGGCTACGCCTAAGACTCCAACTGAGGTACGACAGTTCCTCGGGTTGGCTGGCTATTATCGAAAGTTCATCGAAGGGTTTTCAAAGATTGCTCAACCTCTCACCGCGTTAACTCATAAAGGCACCACGTACAATTGGGGTGACAAACAAGAAGCAGCATTCCAGGTTTTGAAGCAGAAGCTCTGTATGGCACCGATTCTGTCCCTGCCTGAGGGAACGGATGATTTTGTAGTTTACTGTGATGCTTCTATTCAAGGCCTCGGTTGTGTGCTAATGCAACGCCAAAGGTGATTGCCTATGCTTCCCTACAATTGAAGGCTCATGAGAAAAACTACACGACACATGACCTAGAGCTGGGAGCAGTTGTGTTCGCACTCAAGATATGGAGACACTACTTGTACAGTACCAAGTGCACCATTTACACCGATCACAAGAGTCTCCAGCACATCTTTGAACAGAAGGAGCTGAATATGAGACAACGTCGTTGGGTCGAGTTGTTAAACGACTACGATTGTACGATCAAGTATCATCCGGGCAAGGCCAATGTAGTAGCAGATGCCCTAAGTCGGAAGGAAACACCCAAGACAAGACGAGTTCGAGCATTGCAACTCACCATTCACACCGGTTTACCCATCAGATCCGCAATGCTCAACTTGAGGCGTTAAAAGACAAGAACCTGAAAGCCGAATCGCTACGAGGCATGGAGAAGCAACTGGAAACCAAGTCTGATGGAATCCGCTACTTCATGGATCGAACATGGGTTCCTTCGTATGGAGACCTACGAGAGCTAGTAATGGACGAAGCTCACAAATCCCGGTACTCAATCCACCCAGGTTCAGACAAGATGTACCATGACCTGAAGGTTCTTTACTGGTGGCCAAACATGAAAGCCGATATCGCCACCTATGTAAGAAGATGTTTGACCTGTTCTAAAGTTAAGGTGGAGTATCAACGACCCTCTGGATTACTTCAACAACAGGAAGTTCCAGTATGGAAGTGGGAGCAGATATCAATGGATTTCATCACAAAACTGCCGAGAACTCCCAGCGGATGTGATACCATTTGGGTGATCGTGGATCGTCTGACGAAATCCGCACACTTCCTGGCAATCCGGGAGACTGACCGCATGGAAAAATTAACTCGTATCTACCTAAGGGAAATAGTCTCTCGGCATGGTGTGCCGACTTCCATTATCTCTGATCGTGACGCTCGATTCACGTCACACTTCTGGCAATCTTTACAACGGGCATTGGGAACGCGGTTGGATATGAGCACCGCTTATCACCCACAAACCGATGGCCAGAGTGAGCGTACGATCCAGACCTTGGAAGACATGCTGCGTGCCTGCGTGATAGACTTCGGTGGCAGTTGGGAAACTCACTTACCGCTAGTTGAGTTTTCTTACAATAACAGCTACCACACCTCGATCAAAGCTGCTCCATTTGAGGCACTGTATGGGCGCAAGTGTCGATCACCTATTTGCTGGGCGGAAGTTGGAGAAAGTCAACTCACCGGCCCCGAACTTGTGCACGAGATAACCGAGAAGATCGTCTAGATCCGTAACCGTATGGCGGCAGCACGTGACCGGCAGAAGAGTAACGCTGATAAGCGTCACCGACCGTTGGAATTCCAAATAAGTGACAAAGTGCTTTTGAAGGTGTCACCTTGGAAGGGTGTGATACGTTTCGGAAAACGTGGGAAACTAAGCCCTAGATACGTGGGACCGTTTGAGATTGTCAAATGGGTTGGCCCCGTGGCCTATCAGCTGAACCTACCCGAAGAACTTCGTAGAGTACACGATGTGTTCCATGTGTCAAACCTGAGAAAATTCCTTATAGACGAGACTCTCGTCGTTCCGTTGGACGAGATACAGGTTGATAAACAACTACACTTCATCGAGGAACCAGTGGAAATTATGGACCGAGAGCTCAAGACCCTCAAACATAGTCGTATCCCTATCGTCAAGGTCCGTTGGAACTCAAAGCGTGGACCAGAGTTTACCTGGGAACGTGAGGATCAGATGAAGAAGAAGTATCCGCAACTGTTCCATAACCAGGCATCTACTTCTTGAGACATCTACTTCTTGAGACAGGTAGGAACCCCGCTTAGCACACGTGGCGAATCGCCGAGCCTTGTATTCCCCGTCGAACCATGTAACATGATGCTCTAATTTTCGGGACGAAAATTCCTTCAACAAGGGGATACTGTGACACACCGTAATTTCAGGTTAACACCACTTCGCCTTTTGTCGTTAACACTTCTTGCAAACGTTATCACCCAAAACATTTACAAGCATCGCCACCATCATCGTTAAACATATTGTGTTATATAATACTAACATCACGAATGACCCATTTTTAGGACACCAAAATAGTGTTTGTAGAGGATTAGGATAAACGTGGTTACTGAAGGAATCCTGTTAATTAAATATAACTCGCTCATACACGTCGTTATCAACCTGAACGAAATTGGGGACACGGGACCCAAGTGCAGGGGCTAAACTTGACAATTGCCAAACTGGGGCTGGGTATAAATACCCATCCACCAGCCTAACATTTCACCCTATGCTCTTCATCTTCATCTACGCTTTCTTCTTCTCTATTTCTTCCTCCTAGCACCAAAAACCACCTCGTTGAGCCCGTTTTTCGTCGGATTAGACCACGCAACAGCTGAGAAGTCACGATTCCAGTAGGTAGGCGACCTTGGTCGTCCATTTAATTGCTCATTCACATCTGCGATTTTGGGGTTTTGGGTGTTCGAGTTCAACCCGAATGCATGTGGTCGTGTGGGTGTGTGTGATGTCCATCTGCTTGTGCATTTTACTTAGACATGTTAGGAAAGTGTTTCTGGAAGTCCTGATTGTGTTAAAACCGAGCACGGAACAGCCGAAGGCTATTCAGCCCGTCCAGCAGTCTCGATCTGCTGCAGTTCGCGACTGGGCCAGTCATGCGACTGAGCCATGCGACTGGGTGAGTCGTGCGACTGAGTCCATGCGTCTGAGTCCATCGTGCGACTGAGTGGTGCGACTGGGTGATTCGTGCGACTGAGTCCATACGTCTGAGTCCATCGTGCGACTGAGTGGCGCGACTGGGGTGAGTCGTGCGACTGAGTCCATGCGTGTGTGCGTGTCGTGCGAATGAATGCATGCGAATGAGTTTTGCATGCGATTGAGTCAATGCAGATGAATGTGTGCGACTGTGTGTATCGCACGACTGAAGGTCCAATCGCACGAATGAAGGTTCAGTCGTACGAATGGAGCTGATTCGTACGAGTGAAGGTTGAATCGTGCGAATGACTGTTGAGCCGTGCGAATGGGTGCTGTGTGGTACGACTGAATGTTCAGTCGCACGAATGAGGGTTCAATCGTACGAGTGAAGCTGATTCGTACAATTGAAGGCCCATTCGTGCGGATGGAGTGTCCAGTCGTGCGTCTAGTCTTACGACGACAAAGTAACATTAATAAAGTGTCATTTCTTGACCACAAAGATTAAAGTCAACGCTATCAACAAGCACATACTATTTCCAATTGAAATAACCTAACCTTTTACAATTATCGACAAATCCATTTGGGACTACTCCTAATACTAAGCTCTATACAAGGTCTGATGTGTGTCTGCCTACTTGTGTGTGTGTCACCCACGACCGAACCCATGCAACCCGACCCGACTAGACATTGCTATTAACACTAGACACAACATTAATGCTTAACATGACTATCAATAGGTATTTGACCGTTCACTGTAAACAACATTTGGGAGGCTTCCATCCTATGTACCTACTACATCACCTGTGAGTATTCACGGCCCCTTTTTTACTCTCTTTCCTTTGGGGGGAGAAGACATGCAAACGTTTTACATAAATGGTTTTAGTATTATTGATATCGCTTGTTACGTTAGTGCAAACATACATAACAGCCCTGACATTCTCGAACCGTTAGTAGTGTGTAGCGAGGTAATTCTGAGTAGTACTACTGGGTCAAACGAATCCCGCCAGGGCTAGTCGCGCTAGCTTGATTGGAGGTCAAACGGGTGCATTATTGACCTAACATTTGTCACTGTCTGGGGAGAGGTGATGGGGAAACAATAAACATATAGGACATGCAAACAGTCAGCTTCGGTTCGAAACGCTAAGTAACTTGACTATAGGCTAGCTACCTATCGATATGCTTTAATTACTTTACTATTTGAATAGTTACCAACATTTTATCTATGATTTAAAACCTGTGAACTGACCAACTTTATGTTGACACACTTTAGCATGTTTTCTCAGGTCACAAGAACGCATAAGCTCATGATGCACGCTCCAGGAACGCACTCAGGACATGCATTCATTAATCATGTTTTCTTGCATTGAACATTGGTTTAGATTTGGCACTCACGCTTCCGCACAATGTTAATTTATTTATTTTACTCTGATTGAAATTAAACGTGTATTTTCAAATTCATATAGTGTCATTCGATATGACTGTATCTGAGATCCTGGTATGTCACACGCCTAACGGTAAAACCCCGTTTGTGGAAATTGAGGGTGTGACAGACGTCGTCATAGTTGTTGACTTCATGGTTGATGGCGTCGTGGTTGTTGGCATCCTGGTTGTTGGCCTCATGGTTGGTTTCGTCATGGTTTTCGTCGACGTCGTGGTTGTTATCTTCATGGTTCTTGTCGGCATGGTTGTTGTCTTCGTGGTTGTTGTTGTCGTTATTATTGTCGTTTTGTTAGTGGTGGTGGTGGTGTTATTGTTATTATGGTTATTGTTGTTGTTGGTGGTGGTGGTGGTGTTGTTGTTATTATGGTTATGATTGTTGTCATGGTTGTGATTGTTTTCATGGTTGTTGTCATCGTTATGCTTGTTGTCCTCGTGGTTGTTGTTGTCATTGTTGTTATTGTTGTTATTGTTGTTGTTGTTGTTGTTCTTGTTGTGGCTGTTGTCATGGTTGTTGTTTTTGTCATGGTTGTTGTTGATGTGGTTGTTTTTGTCATGGTTGTTGTTGTCGTGGTGGTTCTAGTCATCGTGTTTGTCGTCATGGTGGTTGTTGTCGTCGTCGTGGTTGTCGTCGTCGTCGTGGTTGTCGTCATGATTGTTGGCGTCATGGTTATTGGCGTCGAGGTTATTGGAGTCATGGGTGTTGGTGTCATAATTGTTGCCTACTAGGTTGTTGGCGTTGTGCTTGTTGGCGTCGTGGTTGTTGGCATCGTGGTTGTTGTGATCGTGGTTGTTGTCGTCGTGGTTATTGTTGTCCTTGGTCTCGTTTTTCTTGTTGTTGTTGTTGTTCGTGTTCTTGTTGGTGTTGGCGTTGTTATGGTTGCTCTTGTTGTTGTTAGTTGTGGTGTTGTTATTATTATGGTTGTATGTGTTGTCATGGTTGTGATTGTCATCGTGGTTGTTGTCATGGCTGTTGTGATTGTTGTTGTTGTCGTCCTGGTTGTTGTCGTCATGGTTGTTGTTGTTTTCTTTGTTGTTATTTTTGTCGTCGTTGTTGTTTTTGTTGTTGTGATTACGGTTGTTGTGGTTGGAATTGTTGTCCTGGTTGTTGATGTCATAGTTGTTGTTGTCATGGTTCTTGTTATCGTGGTTGTTGTTGTCATCGTTGTTGTCGTCGTGGTTGTTGTTATCGTCGTGATTGTTTTCATTGTGGTGGTTGTTGTTGTTTTTGTTGTTGCTATTGTTTTTTTTACGGTTATGGTTGTTATGATTATCATTGTTGTGGTTCTTGTGGTTGTGGTTGTTGTGGTTGTGGTTGTTGTCGTGGTTGTTTTTGTCGTGGTGGTTGTTGTCGTGGTTGTTGTTGTCGAGGTGGTTGTAGTTGTCGTGATTGTCATCGTCATGTTTGTTATCTTCATGGTTGTTAGCATCGTGGTTGTTAGAGTCATGGTTATTGGCGTTGTGATTGTTGGTATCGTGGTTGTTGGCATCGTGGTTGTTGGCGTCGTGGTTGTAGGCTTCGTGTTTGTTGGCCTCGTGGTTGTTGGCGTTGTGGTTGTTAGATTCATGGTTATTGGCGTCGTGTTTGTTGGCGTCGTGGTTGTAGGCTTCGTGGTTGTAGGCCTCGTGGTTGGTTTTGTTGTGGTTGTTGTCGTTGTGGTGGCTGGCGTCGTGGTTTTTGTTGTCGTGGTTGTTGTTGTCATTATTGTTGTCGCTAATGTCGTTATTGTTGTTGTTGTTGTTAGAATAGTTTTTTTGTTATTGTTGTTAGTGTTATTGTCATTATGGTAGTGAATGTTGTCGTGGGTGTAGTTGTCATCATGGTTGTTCTCGTGGTTGTTGCCGTCATGGTTGTTGTCATCGCGGTTGTTGTGGTAGTGGTTTTTGTTATCATTGTTGTTATCATTGTTGATGTTGTTGTGGTTGTTGTTGTGGTTGTTTATATTGTGGTTGTTGTTGTCGTGGTTGTTGTCGTGATTGTTGTTGTCATGGTGGTTATAGTCATCGTGGTTTTCATCGGCGTGGTTGTTATCATAGTGGTTGTTTTCCTCATCGTGGTTGTTGTCATAGGGGTTTTTGTTATCATGGTTGTTGTCGTCATTGTTGTTGTCTTGTTATCATTTTTGTTGTTGTTGGTGGTGATGGTGGTGTTGTTGGTGTTGTTGTTATTGTGGTTGTGATTGTTGTCGTCGTGGTTGTTGTCATCGTGGTTGTTGTTGTTGTTGTGGTGGTTGTTGTCATTGTTGTTATTGTTGTTGTTTTTGCGGTTGTGGTTTTTGTGATTGTGGTTTTTGTGTTTGTGGTTGTTGTGGTTATGGTTGTTGTCATGGTTGTTGTTGTTGTCGTGGTTGTTGTTGTTGTCGTTGTTGTCGTGGTTGTTGTCATCATGTTAATTGTAGCCGTCGTGTTTATTGTCGTCATTGTTATTGACGTCATTGTAGTTCTTAACTTTGTGGTTGATGGCGTCGTGGTTGTTGGATTTGTGGTTGATGGCGTCATGGTTGTTAGCTTCCTTGTTGTTGGCCTCGTGGTTGGTTTCGTCGTGGTTGTCGTTGACATCGTGGTTGTTGTCGTCATAGTTCTTGTCAGCGTCGTTGTTGTTGATGTGGTTGTTGTTGTCGTTGGTGTCGTTTTGTTGTTGTTGTTGTTGTTGTTATTGTTGTTGTTGTTATTGTTGTTGTTGGTTTTATTATTATTTTGGTTATTGTTGTTGTTGTTGGTGGTGGTGGTTTTGTTGTTATTGTGGTTATGATTGTTGTTGTGGTTGTTGTCGTGGTTGTTGTCATCATTGTTGTCGTCGTCGTGGTTGTTGTTGTCATTGTTGTTGTTGTCATGGTTGTTTTTGTTGTCGTGGTTGTTGTTGATGTGGTTGTTTTTGTCATGGTTGTTGTCGTGGTGGTTATAGTCGTCGTGGTTGTTTTTGTCATCGTGGTTGTTTTCGTCATGGTTGTTGTCGTCGTGGTTGTTATCGTCTTGGTTGTGACACTTAGGGAGGTACAGATCTCGAATGGATGGTGTGAAGATCACAAAGTTTAAGGACTAAACGTGTAAAAATTAGTAACTTGTAACTATAATTTTAGTCTGTCAAATTAATTGTCAGGAGTCTATTATATACCAAGTTTAGTGATTTTCGTATTGAGAATAGGATAAACTTCTTCTCTTATATACGTCTTTGTAATTCATATTCTTTAAATATAAAACAAAAATAGTCAATCAAGTTCAAATCAAAGTGTGTGATTGGCCTTGAGGTCAGGGGTTCAAACCATGAGAACAACTTCAAAAAGTATAGTAAGGTTATGTACATCAATTGCAATCCAGCTGTAACACCCGAACATTCTAGTCAAATAAAAGAAAAGAAAAGTAATAAGAAACGAAGAGGAAAAGTATCTTGAAAGAAAGTAAAATGAACAAAAGTGGATGGTAGCTTTGTGTAAAAGTACAAAAGTCAAATTATTTTATTATCTTATGGGTATGGCCGCTCATATAGCCTCCATCCCATCTGCTTTTGTCAACCAAGTTAGAAGGAGAAGAAGAAAACTGATATTTCTTCGGTTCTAGAGGGAGAAAGAGGTGATTCTTCAACAAGGTAAGCATTTGATGCAAATTAGCTCGGTTTTGTTTGTGTTTTGACTTAGAAATCGAGAATGTATGTTCTTATGTAAAAGTGTGTTCAGGTTTGTGTGTTTTAGACACATCTAGTTGTTTGAATTCTTTGGAAAAGTTCAAGTTTGAGAGTTTGAGACTTGAAGGTAGCTAAGTTGAGTTTCTAGACCCCATGTTTCATATGTTTTTAAAGTTTTCGGGGCTGAAAATGCATGTAAACTGTTTTTATAAAAAGTTGTATGTATAACCGTATGTAATAATGTGTGTATGTAAGGTGGTGTTTGTTTTTCTTGAAAAGAGCTTCTGAAGCTCTTTTGTCTGCGCCAAAAAGAGGCGGGCAGATGTTTCTGGTCTGCAGACTGTTTGTTTTTCTGAAGATGTTTCACTAAAAAAGGTCTGCGTGACCTCTTCTCCAAGAAGAGGTGAACTAAAGCCTTCAGAGGTCTTCTCACCTCTTCTCCAAGTCCTTCAACCTCGTCTTCTTCCTCCACTTCCTCTGGTTCAATTTCTTCCGTCTGAACCACATGCCGGACGAGCTTTTTCCGGCCAGGCTCTGATAAGTCGATTCCGAGCTTCTCCGATGCTGCTTTTCGGACCTGAAATTCGGTGGTGGAATCCATGTCGGAATTCTTCAGTACCTCCAGCACTGTTTACTCTATCTCCTTTGCTAATTCAGGATCCATGATTGTATATCAGTATTGTGTAGGCTTTTCGGTATCTCTGAAACTGTGAAACTGAAGCGATCTGACACTCAGCTTCTTGTAATAATCTGAAAAATTCTTTGAAGGTATTTGGGGAAAGCGTTTGAAATTGAGCTTGAAATTATTTTGTTTGTTTTTGGAAACTGGGCTTACATTGTTTATTAGCCCAATGCCAATGGCATCTTTGAAGACTGTGTGTTATGGTGCTCTTTTAAGATTTATTAGCCCAAGGATGGGTGTATTTGAAAAATAAAACTGGCAACATATACATGCGAACGTTGATGCTGATGAAGATGAGGTTAAAGGACTTGGTACTGCATCAGATCGGGAATACATGACTCAGTTACGAGATGAAATTGCTGAGCAGTTAATGAATGTGTCATTCGGAAATAATATGGAATGAATGAGCTAAAAAATGTTATTGTGGTTTAATTTATATTAATTCAGCATTGTATAACTCTTTTAACAATTTATTTTAATTTCAGTTTATTGTGTCAGTTTATTTAAATTTCTGTTTATTTTAACTTTTTATTAATTTCAGTTTATTTCAGCAGTCTGCAGACGTTACAAAACAAACAGTCTTCTTAATACAGACTGCAGAGGTTTGGTCCACCTCTTCTCCTACAGATGTCTGCAGATGTGGTCTGCAGACTGCAGATGTTTTACCTCTTCAGAAACAAACAGCACCTAAGTGTTTTGTGGTTGTGCATACTAAGTTATGGCCTAGAATGGTAGTATGAGGCTTAGAATATGTTTAAGATGAGATTGGGACTGAAAAATATGTTAGAAACATATATGTTGGTGTTCATACGCCCAAACAGGGCCCATGCGCCTAAATTTTTCCTTAGAAAGATTATAAGTATGGCCATGCGCCCAAATAGGGCTCATGCGCCTGAAAATCTGGCTTAAAAGACTAAGTGTAGCCTGATGCGCCTAAACAGTGCATCATGCGCCTAAGTTTAGGCTGGAACGCCTAAGTATAGGGTCATGCGCCCAAATAGTGCCCATGCGCCCAAGAGGCTCATGCGCCTAAGTGAGAAATGGTTAAGTATAGACTCAAGCGCCTGCATAGTGGAGAAATGCCCAAACAGTCCTCATGCGCCCAAATAGTTCCCATGCGCCTAAATAGTTCCCATGCGCCTAACACTTAGAAAATTTTCTGAAATTTTGAGGAAAAACAGAATTTTAGGGTTTGATCCTAGTTTGACTTATGGGTTGTTTTGGACTATTCTAAGCATAAATACGTGAGGGTTTATACATAGAATAATTATGATGTGATGATAAAGGTGTTATATGCATAGGTGCGTGAGATGTTATCTTTTATTGGCTTTCAAAACGTATTTATATTATAATATGATATACGTTAAATATTATGTTATTACTTTACTTAGTATAACGAATGTATTAATGAATGTAAAGTATAACGTAACGAAGTGAAAGATAACAAAGATGAAAAGTGGAACGTAATAAAAGAAAGAAAAGGCTTGCAAGCAGATTTAAAGGAGGGTCACAACTCTTTGTGAGTTGTTAGCTCAACTGTGTGTTTTATAACGTGCGATTTTAAGTCGTGAGGGTTCACACATAGGGGGATCAGTCTTGGTGACTGAACTCATAGTACGAAATGAGATCTTTGTCATTCGACCCTGGGCTTTATGTCAAGATATGATACGGCTTTGTGCCAGTTAGAACGGGACTTTGTGCCTAGAATGGCGGCTTCGGCCATGATGGGGGAAAAGCTTGACAGGATCTAGACTCAGTGAAAGAAAATGATAAAGTACGAAATGAACGAAAATGATAACGTACGAAACGAATTAAAATGATGAAGTACGAAACGAACGATAATGAGAAAGTACGAAACGAACGATAATGAGAAAGTACGAAACGAACGACAATGATAAAGTACGAAACGAATAATAAAGATAAAGTACGAAACGAAGGAAAAGATAAAGTACGAAACGAATGAATACGTGGGGTAAGGAATGATGAACAAAGTTATACTTTGTTGTATGTATGATGTATTTTCAGTTGGCAGGTAATGGTTGCTGAGGATGGAACGCAGGGAGGCTACTTGGCGAGGCAAGACTAGCATCCATTCATGCATGTTATTATTGTTGTTTTGTAATGCGATCAGAGAATGCTGTCTTTGTAGTTTAACGTTGTTGTATTGCATAACAACAGTAATTATTAATAAAATGAATGGTTTTTGTCAATGACTTCCGCTGTAATATTTTATAAAATGTATAATATTATGAATGTTTAGTGCTATGAATGATCAACTGTGAGGTCTCCGGGAACGGGGCCTTACACCAGCCCCACACTAGACCATGCGGAAAGGGGAGCTATATCAAGCACTAGATACACCCCTTATTAATTTCTCAGTCTAACGTATAAGTGTATCACTATGCGCTATTCGGGGGGTGGGGGTACCGGTTGAGTTTGTGGTGTCTTGATTTGGGCTCGGGTTAAAAGACAACTTAGTGGTAGATTATTTAAATTAAAGACCTGGCCTGTTTTTATTTTTATTTTAGCCCATTAAGGTTTTCTTGGGGATTAAGTCGTAAACCCTAATTTTCTTTATTTATATTGCATCATTATACTTGTAATTCGTCACGAGTGAGCCAGAAAGCATTAAAAATATTATCCTGGTTACAGCCCGTGGAATAGGTCACATCAATCAAACCACGTAAATCTCACTTGTTCATCATTGTTATTATTTTCTCTCGTAGTTTGATTGTGTTTGTATGTCGATCTACACACGAATTTCTAACAAGCGGTATCAGAGCTACGGCTCGTCACATACGGGAGCGGAGATAGGTGATCGAAACTGGCGAAGATGTTTTCGTGGAGGTTGGAAATTTTAAAAGGTCAGTTATATTACACCCAATATTAACTTTTTTTGGTAGGGTCCGGGTGGGGTCGGGTCAAATCACGCAATAAGAATATAAATAAAAACAAATTAAGACAAGAGGTATGAAATAGTTATCTATCAACTGAAGCTTCAGGGAACAAGTCTGCTCGCGTGCCTAAATGAGCTTTTTAGTTATTTAATTTTATTCAGTCTATTAAATTATATTGTATAAAATAATAATTACTATTATTGTTATATCTTTTTAGTAAAAATAGTTAATGAGTGCACTCATTCTAGTGACCACTCCCTCACCTCTTATAGCAAAAACATTTGAGTACATGATAACCATTTGAAACTAGGAGTGCCTAGTTACACATGTTATCATGTTTCAATATGCAATATACAACATGATGAATGTGATTTGTTAGAAAATTTTGCTATATATTTGTCATCATGGCACTAAGCAAGCACCAAAGATGGCATTAAGCATGAGCCTCCCTACTCTATTATCTTTTGTTTATTTTTGGTCATCAAAGAACATGAAAATTTAAACAAACAAATATCTGACTATTCCCATGGGGAAAAATAATAAATTAATTGGTTAATCTTTCGATATGCTTCATTCTAGTATAAGATCATGTTGCTGGATAGTGATTCACTATCCTTATCACTATAATTTAACTAAAAATCACTATCTATTAAATTTGTATCTCATTTTTTAAAATCTACCACATCTTAATCCGTATCTATTAAATTTGTATCTCATTTTTAAAATCTACCACATCTTAATCCCTATCTCTATCTTTATCTTACTCACAAATTGTATTTTTATTGTTTTTTTCTCCTTTTTATGCACACACAATAATTTAATAGAGGATGAATAATAGCCCCGTAAATTCGATAGGTTCTATTGCAACTCTTTATAATTTGATAACAGGTGAGGTTTAGTGATGGTGAATCCAACTAGGAGATAGTTTTAATCACTTTTTTAAAAATTTAATGATATAAATAGAATTGATGAATCCATCAACATATAGTTTGTATGACAAACCTTATACACACTTTCGAAAAAGGTTTAGAGATAGATCTTTTTTGGCTATAGTGACAACTTGTGATTGATTTCAACTCTGGCATTATGGGGAAACATCAAGTTTCTCTCCATCGAAGCTCGACATGGACCAAACCGTTCTTTGAATCTATGAGATGAAACTTATGGTTAATCCGTCCATTGTACACAACAGCTACAAGGTTAATATCCACATGCCCTAGTGACTCCTGCAAATTATATATATACATGTATGAACCCACTAGCATTAAAACCATTTATTTTAATTACTGCATGAAAATGTATAGCAAGAAAAACCTTATGGTAGAAACTCATGCGCGTTCGTTTGCTCATGATTTTGATGTGTATCTTGTCTTGTACAGGAGGCTCATCAAGCATAAATTAGAACTCTTCATTCCACTTTGGATCTCGACTTCTTATAATTCTCTGTCAAAGAGATAAAAAACTTGTATAGGTTTTCAACTTTAAAATTTATATGAATTATTTATATTAATTTTCAAGATTAAGATTTTTGAATGGTATCAAAGTAAGTCCACGAGACACAATATAAGTATTACAAGAGAGCCCATAACAAATATGAAGTTTGAAATAAACAAATTTGACCTGAATAGGTCAAAATCTCACCATTGTTTCCTTTGTTTCCCCTCTAAATATTACCATGGCATAAGGATTATTATGGTGCTCCCCCTCTACATCCTCTGCTCCTTGTAGGGTCACCAAAAGTACACCGGCCCCGCTTGGGGATTCGCTACCAAACCCCACACCATTCTCTCTATTTATGGGTGTAACGGGCCCACTTGATACCTCATTCCTCCTTAAACGGTGCCTAAGTCATCTCCAACATAATTTGTCCTCTTTGTTGCTTCTTATGAGGATCGGCTATGTTGGTGTTCTTTAGCAAATCAAGTGTTAATTTATGCCAGTTTGACACACCCCATTAAATATATTAGGATCCTATATACCCCTACCGACCCATGCATATATGTAAGCATTATACTTATTACCAGTACATATAAAACAAGTATATTATCACAGTTTTAAAAACAAACATGATAACTCACATGTTTAACAGTTGCTCAACAGTTGATAATCAATTCCTAGTAAGATCTGGAAATATCTCAAGGTCCTTATACAGTTTAAGTAATCCTAGGTTAGCGATGATACAACTAACTAGTCATTATCATTGTTGGATATTAGCTAGCGCTACCTTGTTTAAGCATGAGTGATCAGTCCTAAGGCTAAGCTACGTAAAACCCAATCCTAAAAATAACCATAATGCCTAAATAATAATACTATACTAATACTAATCCTAATAATAACATTAAAATAAATAATAATTAACTTGACATAACTTAAATGAGAACATACCTTAAAAGTATCTACGATAATTTGATGTAGAGTCTCTCTACCCATGCTCCTACTCGAGCAAAACGACTATTAACAACACCTAGTGGGGTATTGAGTACTCGGGATTCTCTTTATAATAGAGTGTTCTCAAGAAACTTATATTCGAAGGAAACCTATGAGCTTCTTTTTATAGCAAGCAAACAGGCAGCAGAATTCCATTCTTCTGTCGATATGGTATGAAAGTGAGCAGTCTGGCTGCTTGCTTACTTATTGACCTGCCTGATTGCTTGCTTACTTATAACTAGTTCAGCTGCTTACTTTGTTTTTCTCTGATAACTTTTAAACTATAAAGTTCTACAAAATTTCAAATACGTCATTGGGGCAACTTATTTTTCTCTATGGATCAACCTAAGTTTCATTAAAAACAGAGTAAGATCGAAAATTAAATATTTATTATTATTAAACGCTTTTTTAAAATAGTAAATCTTGACGTCACATGTCATCATCCAAATAATCATCTTACTTATAAGACAATATATAAAAGAAAATTTTTCATATTTCACGCATGTACAACTATTATATTAAGGTTTGGGGTATTACACTCGCTATACTTCTATTCTTCTCTGAATCAAGCTCACGATGAAATCGATTACTCCCCGATGAGGTCCTCGACAGTGCGCGATGGCGGAGAATGTGTCTATGGCCTTTGGTAACAATGATAAGTTCAAGAACTAAGTATAGGCGTCAACAAGCATTGCGTGAGCCACTTCCGTGGCTCTGGCAGTGAAGGTATTAGCAACAATAGCAGCCATGAACGGGTCCCACTGGTCAGTTTTGGTGTGATGGCAGCATGGGGTCGTAACTATTCTCAGATCTAAGCCATGTGATTTCCAGTGACCTTAAAGATTGAAATTAGATAGGCGAGGGTGGTGATGGTGTCTTGGTGGTGAAGGTGGTTACAAGGATATCACACTCATATCTTCCCCCCTAGCTATAACATCTTTCTAATATATAGTTTCATCAAGGATATCACGTTTAAATCAAGATTAAACCATTTTATCTTGATTACTTAGACTTAAGTTGTATTAGAAATATGAAAGACAAATCCAACTTTCATTTCAGATTCCCGAATAATCTGATTTTTCAATCTAATAACATGATTCTATGACGATGAACCAAGCATTCTTTCCCCTATGTAAGATAAAATAAGCACATATTTTCAAAGCAAGAATACCAAACAACCTTGATTCTTCACTTAATTAAACTATTCGATCATTGTCCCTGTTAGTAAGATAAGATAAGCCCATACTGTCAAGTTTCAATTCATGAACGACCCAAATCAAATGTAGTAAATATAGAATTTGAACTTGTTCAAACATCACAAAAACCCATGTTTAAGCACCAAACTTCAAATAATCCAACATCTTCTAGATATGAGAAGAAATACTTGTTCCAAAACCTTCAAATACTAACAAGTTTTCACATCTGGATCATGTTCTTGCAATTTGCAAAATTTTCCCAAAAATTAAAATAATCAGTCAAAGATTTTGCATTGATGATGAGGTTTTCACATGGTGAAGTTTTCACATGAGAAAGTTTTCGCAAATGAAGGTTATCGTTGCAAAGTTTTCGCATGGATTTTTTTTTGCAAAATACAGTTACTTTTGCGAAGTTTTCGCATGGAAATTTTTTTGCAAATTATAATTACTTTTGCAAAGTTTTCGCATGGAAAATTTTTCGAAAAATACAGTTACTTTGTGAAGTTTTCTCAAAATGAAGTTATTTTCGTGAAAACTTCAACCAAATCGACTTTATGAGTTTGAATCACTGCTACGGTGTCAAATCTTTGTTTTCCACCGTCTAAACTAAAAGATACTGCACATAATGATGTAGATCGTCATTATAGCATGTAATAAAGCCTCATCTGCTTGTGTTCATCCTCGGTTTCACCTTCTTCTCTTTTAAAACTGGTCTAAACTCGACCAAAACCTTCATGTCTTCAATCTTGATGTTTGACATCTGGAAAGGATGATCGTGGAATGAAAATCCATGTATCAAGACCAACAACTTGCTCTGATACTAAATGTAAAGTTCTCACATCGATCGAATCCATAAAATATTGCACTTGATAATCAAATTAAGATGGATGTTCTGTGTGATATCAGCGAATATTAAACAAACTCAATCGGATATTATTAACCAAACGATTACAATACCAAAGGAGTTTATGTTGGTTAGGCTTGATGCACCTGAAGTGAGCTCCCGCACACAACACTATACTCTCTCACCCTCAAAACACTTTTACAAATAAAACAAATATAATAAAATACAAAGCAAAAATAATTATTTATACATGATGGACTCCATGAGAAATTTCTAAAAGTTTTCTTATAATGTAATGTCTCATAAAGTAAATGTTTTATCATGAACTAGAAGTTCTTGTATCCTCGCTGACTAAGCCCGGACTCTTTCGCATCGCGCTAATTCAATTATATCCGTTGGTGAAAGACCTACATGGATCCAAGTCCTTTCTCACCTACCTGCTTTAGGGAGAGTTTAATCTGGACAAAACTAGCGGGTATCGCCTTCTTGAAGCAGCTCCCTAGTGAGTCTAGTGGCTACTAGAGTAGAGTTAAGTCAAAAGGTATGGTATAGCAATATGAACTTAAAGTTTTTGCATGCATTTAAAAGCTTACGTCCTTTGGATGTTTTCGCTTTCCTGGATTTTGCTTTTCGCTTGATATTGTAATTTATACAAGCTAAGTCCTTACACAAAGGACAAAAGTTCCTTCACATTATGTATTTACATCCATCATGTAACTACAAAGAAACTTTTGAGAGAGAATGATAGAAGTGTGTGTTTGTGTTTGTGTTTGTGAAATTCTCGACCAAGGGAGAAAGACATGGGGTTTGATTAATGATTAGGATAATGATGAGGATGACTATGTCATAAGGAAGAAGGGTGTGGTAACAAGAACCAGGGGTAGGAGGTGATGTATAAGCAATTTAGGATTAGTCATGTGATTTGTTTAGGATTAAGTTTTAAGCTAAATTTAGGTGTTAAGTTAGTTAAGTTGGTCAAGTATACTTTTAAGTTAAAAATCATATCTAGATTAGTTAAAATGATATTAAAAATAGGTTTTATTAAATATTATTGCATAACACCACAATTTTAATTTTCATGTGAACCAATCTTGATGGTGTACTTGTGGCTTGATTTTTGCTACAGAACCATATCACAATGTCATATATGATCGTACAAGTTACACTAGAATATTAGTTATCACAAATAGCATGTAACCGGTAAATTCTTAGATATCAAGCATATCCAAGTTTAAGCAAAAACTAGATTATCATGCCTAATTATGCAAAGATGTAATGACTTCACCACACAAAATGTCATAACTTAGATTTAAAACTAAATCATAGCATGATGCGTTACTAAATCAATAATGTAACCGGGCCTCGAATTTTAGGGTTGTCACAATCCCCCCTATTAAATAGATAATGTGGTTCTAAACGTCTAAAAGGTTATTGAGTTTCATTAGTTGTCACATGAAATCTCTAATGTTATATTTAAACAAATATTGTATATACTTCATGCAATACATAATAATATCATATTCTAAACACCCAAAATAACCCAAGTTAAGGTTATATAATAACCTCAACAAGTATTAAAGGTTTATACCTTGTGTTATAATTTAGATATCATCACATTCTAAACTTTTACTTTATCTAAGCTTAAGTTGATTTGTTCCGAAAAAACAACCTTAGTTGCGGGGATCAAGCTACCAAGTATTGTTAGTTGCCCAGAAGGGGGGAAGGGGTTACAGAGGCGTTAAGTTTAGTTGCAGGGGCTCTGCCGTGTAACTATCCAAGTATGAGGAGTTACGAATGAGTAGTCTCCACTTACGAAGACTTTATCATGCACTCTATTTTAGTTATCACTTACGGATCGGAGATGCAACTCATACGGTGTCGTATGGGTAGAATGTTTATAAACCTATTTAGAGGTCATGAGTTTAATCTCAGATATGGTGTGGTTTAATGTATTTAAAACTAAGATTATGATAAATTTGTTACATGCTAAAAGAATAAAAAAAATCTCTTACTAATAAATAAAAATAATTCCGGACACTTGTCATCATTATAGGTTATCAAATAATTGGTTTTCCGCTTCTCTCTCCTACTAATTATTAATGCTATAATAGTTATTTATTAATTAATAACTATCAATAATTAAAATTTTAAATATGTTAACTTCAAATTTTCAAATATCAAATACATGGGTTTATTTAATCTATATAATACATAATATTTAAGACATAATTTTTTATATTATAAATCATGTAACAGTAAATTTATTTGACCGGTGTATCACACGGGATTGTAACCTAGTAATAAATAAACAAAAAAAGAATGGTTATGAACCCGAGTGTGAGCTTTTAAAATCATGTCAGTGACTCGTACGGTGTCGTCTGGGTAGTGGTATTTATGACGGATATATTTATGTGGCTGAAAATACTTGTTTAGAATACAACAGTGGCCATGGCTGTTATCTTCCCCAACTTCCTACCATCGGCGACAGTCTGTGCATCATCAGCATCAGCATCATCATCATCATCATTATCATCATCATCTTCTTCTTCTTCTTCTTCTTATAAAGGTATTACCCAATCCCCTCTGATCAGTTGTTGTTGCAAAATCTTATTATTTTGATTTGAGTTCTGATAGCGATAGTGATAGATACAAGGCTGAAATTAAGAGACGATTGGAGGCAGCGATCCAAGCCCATACCTCCCGGCGGCACCTATCCAGCCAAAGACCACTGCAGGTACTACTAATCTTCTTGTTACTCACTCAAAGGAACAGAATGGAATTATTATTATCATTATTATTATGATTATTCACCAAGAAAGATTCAACCTTTCAGTAAGTGTGGGCTGTGTGATACTTACTACATTGCTCATGTCAAGAATGCCTGTGCTTTCTTGGGAGATGGAATGTCCAGAATCGAAGTCAGTCTCCTTGTATTGTTTTGTTTTAGTTTGTTAGTTATCTTCTGTTACTTTACTTACTACTACAAGTGTCCCAGGGGCTAGAACAAGTGGTTCATGGTCGAGGTCGAAATCCGGATTCATTAGATGAAACCTATTTAGGGGTCCACCAGGAGCTTCTGTACGCTCGTAAGATAAATCCCCTTCAAGGTAATAATATAATATACAATTCTTTCTATACCATCAATATAATATATAATGTCTCCAAATTTAATGATCCATCTATTACTATTATTATTATTATTAAATTCGTGGTAGGAGCTCAATGGACAGGGATAGTAACAACTATTGCCATTGAAATGTTAAAATCAGGCATGGTTGAAGCTGTTGTTTGTGTTCAAAGGTATATATGTATATGTATACCCATTCAGATGCTACTGCTTTCCTTATGTGTTTTCATTAGCTAGATTCTTGTTTCAATCATTAACAGTGATCCAGACGATAGACTCTCCCCTAGACCAGTTTTGGCAAGGTGTATATTTTATACACACATATATATTATTTTTTTAACTTACAAATTGTGTTCTTCTAAAATCTTTTTTGCATGTAATAGGACCCCTGAAGAAGTTCTAGCAGCAAAAGGTGTTAAACCCACATTATCTCCTAACCTTAATACGCTTGCTCTAGTTGAGGTGCCATTTTCAGTTATCTTATTCTTTTTATATAACAAGAATTGATCCTAGCCTCTTCTTTTCTTTACATATTAAACAGGCAGCAGGCGTTAAACGTCTACTTTTCTGTGGGGTCGGATGCCAAGTACAAGGTATGTCCCTCTATGTTATCTTCTAAGTATACAATTTATTATTAGTTTAATTACTTCTTCAAACTCACTATTGTAATGCACACTAGTTTCTTAATCTGCAGCACTACGATCTGTTGAGCAATATTTGAACTTGGACAAACTTTATGTCTTAGGGACTAATTGTGGTTAGTTTTTATAACACCTTCTGTTACCTCTACTTTAAGTTATAGAGGCAGACATTAAATACATATCTAATTTTCTGGTGGAATGCATCAATCTCTTGTATCATAAGCGTATTATATTGTAATGTAAGCTTTAGCACTTTTACAGATGCTTAATGCATTTGTATTTTACTGTATACACTAACTTCAAATTGTTCTTATTAGTATAGAAAATGACAATTTGGTACCCATATCATTATCGTTTCTAGTTTTTGGTGCATGGTGATATATGATTTGGATGCATGATCATCTCTCTTTGACACTGCATTTTGCTTCATCTTTCATACGTGCACAAAAGCATACGGGAAAAATGGAAGAAACAGAAGCAAACCTTACATCCCCCTACCCTCCATCTTTAGCAATAAATTTTAAAATTATGTGCAAATTTGAAACCAATTACAATGTATCAACGATTTTAGCAACCAACATCTTTTTTATTTTTACTAATGTAGCACTGGTTGATGTCATGCCAGCCGCTATAGAAATGCCATGTTTGCACATAAATAAAAAGGGCGTACCTGGTGCTGCAAAGAGCTCCCGCGTTTTCGCAGGGTCCAGGGAGGGTCCGTCCCATTTAAGGGAAGATGTACGCGGTCTTTCCCCCACATTTGTGGGGAGGCCGTTTCCACGGATCGAACCTGAGACCTTCGGTCCCTTAGGAACAGCTTTTACCGCTGCGCCAAGGCCCGCCCTCTTGTTTGCACATAAATGTATCTTTGAAAAATTATCTTGTCTACAGGTTTGAAAATAATGATCATCTTTTAAACTTCATATGTTATAATAAGTATGAAATGTCATATCAGATGCCATGTGGCATATACATACAGACTAATTGACAAAAAAGTTGCAATATCATCAATGTTTTGAAAACAGCAAAACAATGGCCTGTGGCCCCTTGGACACGCCATTCGTTGCTATTATTGGTAATAAAGTGTAACTTGGTGGCTAAAAGCGGTAATAAAATTATCAATTGGTTTGTAATTGCACTTATTAAAAATTCACTTCTAAAAGCGGAAAAAGAAATGCAACTCTGTTTCTATTTCATATAGTTTGCCCAAAAGCATACTAAAATTTGTTTTAATTTACGTTGTAGTGGACAATGGAACACGAGATGGGTTAGATAAGTTTCTACGTGCTGCTAGCAAAGAACCAGAAACAGTTCTTCACTATGAGTTTATGCAAGATTATAAGGTATTTAAAAATCTTTTTCCTATAATCCGCTACAAACTTATTACTTATCATAGACCTTGCTTCTTTCTTGTATATTTTTTTGGCACTTTTGTTATGGTAATGTAGTTTCATGTCTAATAGGTCCATTTGAAGCATTTGGATGGTCATATAGAAGAGGTATGATGACCATTAAATTTTCTTTCTCATTGTCTTAAAGTACCACTAACAAGTTGTTTTCATCAAACGTTAAATTTAACTAAAAACAGGTTCCATATTTCTCTCTGCCAGCAAATGATCTAGTTGATGTTATAGCACCATCCTGCTACAGGTAATCCCTAAATCGCTATGTGTTACTCTTTGTACAAGATTCTCCAGAATTCTTATATAGGCAAGAAGATAAGTTAAAGATATTTCTATCTTTTAAGTTTGTTTGTTTGTTTGTTTTTTCCAGCTGTTTTGACTACACAAATGGATTAGCTGTAAGTTATTTCCTTGTAATTAAAATGGATGAAGTTATATAGTTTTCTGTTCTTATTCAGTGTTTTTACCAGAGACTTGATTTTCAGGATTTGGTGGTGGGATACATGGGGGTTCCAAAATATTCTGGAATCAGCATGACACAACATCCACAATATGTTACAGTGAGGTGAAGAATCAATTTGGCTAGCCTTTTCATAAACGAAGTTGTGTTGTCATAATTTATCATATATTTTTCACCACCAGAAATGAACGTGGGAGAGAAATGCTGAATTTGGTGAGAAATCTATTGGAGATCACCCCTACAACAAGCGGAGTAGAATTTTAACCTCTGATTTAATTATTTTTCTCTATCAATTTACGTGTCATTCTATCTCTTCTTTATCATAACATTGTTATTTACTGCAGGGACAGAGACGTCCTTTTGTTATGGAAACGGTGAAGGCAGATGATAATGCTAAGCTTGGTATCTTCTTTAATTCTCTCTTTCTTATTATGAACAGATAGATATTTTGCTGGGTTATATATAGATATATATATGTATGTTTTACTATTCAGGAAAGGGTCCTGCTCAGCCTGCCCCAAAGTTGATCGGCAACATTATCGCATTTATACTAAATCTAGTAAGAGTTGTTCTCACTAAGCTAAGCTACTTTATGAATTAGCTACAAAATGATAATAATAGTAATTAATTACAATTATGATACTAACTAGATTGTGCATTTCAGTTTGGGCCAAAAGGTTTGGAATTTGCTCGCTATTCATTGGATTACCACACTATCAGAAACTATTTATATGTGAATCGTGCCTGGGGAAAAGAAAGGTATGTTTTTACTTTCTACAATCTATTCTATCTTACAAATTAGTAACAGGATACATTTAATTTCTGTGAACACAGAGCTGCCAGACACATGCCATCATATGCGAAGAAACTTGTGGAAATGTATAATGAGAATGGTGAAATTGATCAAATCCTTTTGAACAAGTAATGGTCAAAATTGTTCGTGTTATGTAATCCTGGAATTCAGGCCTGTTGTATGAGAACACTTGAAGAAATTATTAAGTATAGCGTTGGTGTGTATTATGATTTTGGTTGAAGGAAGTTTTATTTGGATAGGTTAGATCTCAACATGCAAGTACCCAACCAAACCATGAATAGATATGAGTTGGTTACTAGATGTGCAGTTGGCTTTGCTTTTTAAAGGCGTATGTTTTGGGTGAATTAAATAAATAAATATATTGTATCAAGTTTTTGATGATGACATGTGAATAATAGGTGAGTTAGATCAAGAATCAAATATATGCTACATTAATTCTGAAATATGAGTGGAAATAAAGATATTGTATGTAGGTAGTCAAACTTTTTTTCCTCTAGGTCAAAAGAAAAATAAATACATAAGAATATATATACCTATGAATTATTCTTTACACAAATCATCTAACCCTAACATGTATAGTTAAAAGCTTTACACTAAGGGCAGGAATTAGTAACCTTAACCTACCTAATTAAATCTAGATATAATTGATTGATGCATGTACAATGTGAACCTAACTACTCTAGTAAAAATTGGAAAGCGGGATTTTCAAGGAGGTGACCACTTGGTTTTACATCTGCAAAATTCTTCTCATTGAAACAGTGATTAATTTCATCTGTTGAGAAAGGAACACTGCAAATACAATAAGTTGTATTAATACTTGTACTTCGTTCTTCTTTTATAAATTTAACAAAAAAAAGATATATGTTGATGTCATCATGGACGTACCTACAATTGCCATCCAGCAAATAAGAGCTTTTCTCATTGTCAGCAAAAACTTTCAACTTGGAAATAACCTGTTGCAGACTGAGATTATTGGTGGTAACATTACAAATATAAATCAAACTGTTTAATTAACAGGGACCAGATCAATAACCAACAACTATGCTTACTTCCGGAGTTACACTTCCTGTGTCATGATCATCTGTGTAGAGTGTGCAAAGTCTCTGATGCTGATGAACCCCTAGAACCTGAAACAGGATATCATCATCATTTATGTTTTCCTTGATACTAAAACTGCTCCAGTGGTTTACGCATGACCATGTCAATACACGTGGAGACTTACAGGGCATAGCTTGGTTGTGAGTTCATCATAGCCAATTTTAGATTTCTTTTGTATAATCTGCCAAAAGAATTAACTATCAGTATTAGCTCAAATATATAACATCAAATAAACACTTGTTTTCTAGGATCATAAGCATACCAGAAATCCAACTGCTTGCCTTGCGTGTTGAAGTTCATCTAATGATGAGCCTACATACTGATTATATTAAATGGTTAGACCTACCAACTTTAACTTACACCCATTAATATGAACTATATATTACCTCATTTGCCGTCCGGCCACACCACTGCTCTAGCTCAACTAACCCCACTTTCACATATTCCCCATTTCTGAATGTACAACACTCCTGGCGTGAAAGAATGCTGCATAATACATGCAATAAGTACAGTTTGCAAGTTAAATATAAATTAATTTAAAATGCTATTATAAAATACAGAAGCTACCTGTTAAAAAGCTGTACATTGATGTTAGAGAAGGCTTCAGTTATTATCTTTTGAACGAGAACCGGTGGCACCTGAGAAGATTGGGTCAAAACGGTCTAACAAGGAGCATAAGAATGGGACATGTTATACTATTATTCTTTTACATAATAAAAAGAATGCATACATGGTTTTCCTTCAATATGGTGAGCGTGCCATTTAGGCATTCAATGACAATGCCCCAGTGAGTAGGTGGAGGCGGGTTATCTTTTGATGTTCTGGCTGCCTGAACAGTTGGGAAAATATAAATTAGAGCCTTGTTTTGCCTGTTATTAGGACTAGACTTCATAAGAAAGCTAATGAGTGCAGTATCTCATATTAAGGTGGCTTTTGGTTTGCAACCAGAATCACTATTATATACTGGTGTGGGTTTGATAACAGGATGGAATGGGAATGTGATTAATATGGATCTTTTAAACACAAACCTTCAGGTGGGTTTGGATGATGCCTAATTTTATGGTATCAAAACCATTCCTTCAAGCCCAAACCTTCAAACCAAGTTCACACAGTTTTTATGTACCCCAGATAAAATTTTAAATAATAAGTTTTCTTGCAGACATACATTAATTACAATTAAAATAACAGGCTTCTAAAGTAGCTTGAACACCTCTAATTACCTGAATGCAATAAGAGAGAAGTGATGATAAATCTTTCTTCAGATTGTTGCGAATAATTGCGAAGATTTTTTCAACATAAGCAGTTAACTGTTGTTTAAAAAGCAAAGCTGGGTACTTGGCCTCAACATGGCGTACTAAATCACTAGATGATTTATTAAACCCCTACAAATATAAAAATTCTTCTTTAGAAATCAAATTTAACTGTCTACAAACATGCAAGGAAGAAAGTAATTTACTTGAGTCATCCTTCCAAATAATGATGGTTTTGGTGATTTGTGACCACCTGTGCCTAAACTCTTCTGAATCAAAAATAGCAATGTGGATGTGGTAGTAAGCCAATGCATTAATACTCATTGGTTATAAAGGCTAAAATAATATACCTCGATTGAAGAACTAATCGTCTGAATAAGTCGATCGAATACACTAGTTTTTTCAGCTTCAAAATATTTCCAGTGTATAAGGCTTTTGTATATAATATATGTAGCAATCGGTATTCCTTTACTGAAACCAAGCTCTTGTCTAACAGCTGTCAGAAGGGCTTCAACGTTCTCCTGTATCACATATAAATAGAAATAAATGTTATTAAATCATGTCATCAACATAATTTTTCTGCTCTATAGAGATTAAAAAAAACTAAGTTCATGCTTAAACACATACATTCTGCTTATCACTGGTAGAATGCCTCAAGTGGCTATCAGTTCTATTAACATGTGGACTTCCATGCTGACCATTTTGTTGATCCTGAATTCCATTGTCAGAACCTTTAATAAAATATATTTACAAATTACGTTAGAAATAAAAGATCAATAATATAAAGGGTGGCATGTTAACCTTAGTCGGTGAGTGTGACATCATAGAAGCTGTGGTAGTTGGATGCATCATCACTTGCTGGCGCAGAATCTGTTCCTCAGTTTCAATGTCACAAAGTTTTTCTTGAAGGCTGAAGGAATCACATAACCAAGGAACAAAATTACTACTTTACCCTTGAATCATGATAAGACTTGAATTATAAAAGTCAATCTAACATTGGTGTAACCTTTGCATTGAAGTCTTTAGCTCGATTACCATCGACTCCGCATCCCTAGCCTGCTTTGACCTCTCTTCACACAGTTTTTGTGCCTCATCGAATTTCCATTGAAGTGAATTAACGGCATACTGCAAATGTTCCAGAAATGGATGACATAATATTTGAGTGTTTTTTATGAAATAATACATGAAAATCAATGCTTATTTCAATTACCTTGAGTTTGACATTTTCAGCTGTAAGTTTATCAATTGTCTCGTTGCCAGTAATAGGAATATCTTCAGGTTGAGGAAGTTGACCAATTTCTATATCTGCAGCCCCTTCTTCCTTCACTGAATATTCTGTAATTTCCCTCAAAAATGACCGTAACTTTTCAATTTCCTGATTTTTAGCTTCCTCCATGTCAGCCTACAGTATTTTAGATGATAGAAAAAGCCAAAATATAAGAAGAAAAACAAAGACAGTTAAATCTTTGCTTTAATTTCCTTTTTCCATTGTTTAGATGTCAAGATGCTGGTAAATGAGTTACCAAGCATAATTTAATTTGTTACTCATGTACAAGTTATTAAATAGCAAATGATGTGTACCTATGCTTATAAATCAAAATGATATTTGCATTGTAACAAATGACAATCAACACCAACTAATTAGAAAGATATGGTTAAGTTGTAATAACAAACCCTCGCTTGTTTCTCCTGCTCCAGTTGGTTGGTCAACTCTTTGATTTGTTCTTCCAGCTTAGATGTTGATTTTGCATCCTGCATTACAAAAACACATTTGTAAGCTTCGCATACACATCATGTACCGAAAAAAATTTGAGTATTATTGCAAGGAATGAATTGGATAAGCAGTAAAGAAAAAGAATTATAATTTATAAAAAAATAATCAGAAATGGTCCAGTAAAAGGTTATTATAATTCAGATTTAGTCACCATTCTAAGCTTCTTTAGTTCTCTGTGTGCTAAATTCCTTCTACAAACAGTCTGAGTGACTATTGCTGCTTTCCTTTTTCTCAAATAAGGGATCCGTGCCAAATCATGTCTACATTGAGTCTGCAAGTAGTTCAAAAAGAATATCCCAATGTTAAAAAATAATACTTGTTGGCCCCGCACAAACAACATATTTAGGCACACATACTTGGAAAATAATTGCAGCATCATTTTGTATTTTATGAAGATGCATATTAGATGCAGCCAGCCCACGAATATTAGCCTGGAGTCTAATAGACGAACAATATAAGGCCCTGTAACCTTTCATTGTTAAAAACATGCGTGTGCATTTTTGGATGGTCACACATGCCAATTCTCTCCTTCGGTGTTCATACCGAGTACGTGCCACTTGTCCTGCAATTACGAGTTATACCTACTTATACTTTCCTGTAGTTATTAAAATATATATGTGTAACAAAACTGAGAGTAACTTGTATTCACTGATATATTTACAATGACAATAACCTCCTCTATATATAGAGGGGGGAAACCCTAATTTAAGGCCCATGGGCCCTAACAGATATTAACAATGGGCTAACACTAACTACCTAATGGGCTAACACTAATTACATAATTAACACTCCTCCTCAAGTTGGAGCATAGATGTTTATCATGCCCAACTTGTTACATATAAATTCAATTTGAGTTTTCCGAAGAGGTTTTGTAAAGATGTCTGCTAGTTGAAATTCAGTCTTGACATGAATTGGTTGAATGGATGGAGGATCAGCTTGAGTGCCCGTCACACGATCTCTGATGAGGTGGCAATCAACTTCAATGTGTTTAGTCCTCTCATGAAATACCTGATTCTTGGCAATGTGTATAGCCGATTGACTATCACAATATAACCTCATCAAGTCATTAGAAACAACCCCAAGTTCTCTGAGAACACGACGAACCCAAATCATCTCTGATGTAACATCTGCCATTGCTTTATACTCTGATTCAGCACTTGACCTAGATACAGTGTGTTGCTTCTTACTCTTCCATGATACCAGGTTTCCTCCAACAAATACACAATATCCAGTTGTAGATCGTCGTGAAATAGGGCAGCCTGCCCAATCAGCATCTGAGAATCCGGATATTCGTCCATCTCCTTCTTCAGTAAACGCACCCACCCGGCAGTGACCCTGATCAGAATACAAGATCCCTAATCCTGGTGCGTTCTTAAGATATCGAAGTACACGAAGAGCTGCATCCCAGTGTCCGGTATATGGGGAGGCCATAAACTGACTTAATACACTAACAGCAAAGGAGATATCCGGACGAGTAACTGTCAAGTAGTTAAGTTTTCCTACTAACCGTCTGTATTGTTCTGGATCCTTCATCGGACTTCCATCTTCTGGAAGAAGCTTTCCTATCGGAAGCATCGGACTGTCTGTTGGTTTACATCCCAGTAATCCACTTTCAGACAGCATTTCAAGAACATACTTCCGTTGAGATAGAAGGATTCCTTGTGGTGAACGCGATACCTCAATACCAAGGAAGTATCTGAGACGACCAAGGTCTTTAATCTGAAACTGAGACTGAAGAAACTGTTTAAGATTGGTGATTCCAACCTCGTCATCTCCTGTAATGATTATGTCATCCACATAGACCACCAGAATGATCCTCCGACCCTGATGATGTCTAAAGAATACAGAATGGTCATATGCACTACGAGTCATCCCAAATTCAGCCATAACATTAGAAAACCGGCCAAACCATGCTCTGGGAGACTGCTTAAGACCATACAATGAACGGCGTAATCTGCATACTTTGGAGGCCTCCTCCTTGACAATATACCCAGGTGGCTGCTCCATATATACCTCCTCCTCAAGAACACCATGAAGAAAGGCGTTCTTGACATCAAGTTGATGGAGCGGCCAATGATTAATGGCAGCAAGAGCAATGGAAATGCGAACGGATGGCATTTTGGCAACCGGAGAGAAAGTCTCATCATAATCAATGCCATATGCCTGAGAATAACCCTTAGCAACTAAACGGGCCTTCAATCGAGGTATCGGTCCATCAGGGTTTGGTTTAACTGTAAATAACCACCGACAACCAACAAGACGCTTCCCAGGTGGAAGTGGCTGAAGATCCCACGTATGATTGGCATGAAGGGCCCCAATCTCCTTGTCCATAGCCTTTCTCCATCCTGGATGAGCTAGGGCTGTCATCACATTCTTGGGAATTGGGTAAAAATCAATGGTGGTGGTGTAGGCATGACACTCAGGTGAGAGATGGGTATAGGAAACATAATTCTAAATAGGGTAGCGGGTGGTATGTCTGGGTTCTTTGCGGAAGGCGATGGGGATATCAGGATATGGGGCACCAGGTGGGTCATAAGTAGGTGGATCATGTGTAGGAGGGGTAGTATCAGGTAAGATTGTATCAGTGGTATTGTTAGGATGTGGATCTGAAGACGTACCAGAGTCATGGACCGGTTGTGAATCAAGAGTTGTCGTCATGTGTTTATGTCGCCTGGCATATGTGAACTGCAATGGTTGATTCTCTGTCGGTAGGCCAGATGAAGCAGGAACTGAATCTGAGACCGGGAGCTCCGATGGACTAGTGGAGACTGGGACAGGGATAATAGGAACAGTAACGGACTCGGGTGTAACAGGGTGAGTATTAGAATCGGGAAACAAATAATCAAGAGAATCCGAAGACTCAAGAAAGTAAGGACATGACTCGTGAAAAGTGACATCAGCACTGGTAAAGTAACGACGAAGGGAGGGGCAGTAACAACGATACCCTTTCTGAACGCGAGAGTATCCAAGAAAAACACAACGAATGGCCCGGGGGTCAAGTTTGGTTGTCCCCGGGCGATGATCATGAACGTAGACTACACACCCAAAAATTTTAGGTGCGAGAGGAAAGGGAGTGCCTGTGGGGAAGAGGATAGAAAACGGGGTCTTACCATGAAGAACCGATGAAGGCATGCGGTTAATCAAGTAAGCTGCAGTGAGGACTGCATCTCCCCAAAAACGATTAGGAACATGAGAGTCAATCATGATTGTGCGAGTAAGATCCAACAAATGGCGGTTCTTGCGTTCAGCAACGCCATTTTGCTGGGATGTATATGCGCACGAGGTCTCGTGGATTATACCATGAGTTTTAAGATATGTGGATAACTCAGAAGACATGTATTCTTTTGCATTGTCGGTGCGGATGGTTTTGATTGATTTGTTAAACTGATTTTGAACATAACAATGGAATTCTTGAAATATTGAATTTAATTCACTACGAGATTTTAATAGATAAACCCAAGTGGTACGTGAATAATCATCAATAAATGTGACAAAATACTCAAAACCCAGTGGAGTCTTAACGGGGGAAGGTCCCCAAATATCAGAATGCAAGAGTTCAAACGGGTTACAGACTCGACTAGACACTTTTGGGGGATAAGGACGCCTGGTGTGTTTACCAAGTTGACATGACTCACAATGAAATTCAAAAGAAACAGATAAATCCGGTCTCATTTGCCTCAGAACCGCGGTAGAGGGATGGCCTAGCCGGCAGTGAGCCTCCCTGATGCTGGAATCACATATGTTAGCAGTAGGTTGTGACATTAAAGACAGACGGTAGAGGCCTCCTGATTCAATACCGGTGCCAATCAGTCGGTTCGTCCCTAGTTCCTGGAAAACACAGTGAGTGGGATAAAATTTTGCACAACAGTTATTTTGTTTGGTGAGTTGGCTTACAGAACAAAGGTTATCAGGAAATTTGGGTACTAACAATACAGATGAAAGTGTAAGGTCTTTCGTGTTACTAATGGACCCGATACCACGAACTGGGCATGAGGATCCATCAGCAATTCGAACAGGAGGGTGAGAGGTATTTTGTAGGTTAGACAATATACCTTGATTCCCAGTCATGTGATGAGTAGCCCCAGTATCAACAATCCAAGATGAGTTAAGACTAGCGAATGTACCTGAACGAGCCGAATTGGCATGTGGACTGGTAGTGTGTGACTGAAGGCTCAGCAACTGTCGAAACTGGTTATACTCCTCCTGGCTTAGTGAGTATGTTGGTGTCGTAGAATCAACCGGGTCAGAAGAATCATCAGTAGTAGCTAGTCGTGCCTTGGGTCGAGGAGGAGGTAGAGATCCAGGAGGGCGATTTGGGCAATTGTACTACGTGTGACCTTCGTGGTGACAATAGTAACATGTGATTCCATTGCCGCGACCATTGCCTTTTCGTTGGGCTGAATTAGAACCACGACCAATGCCTTTACTAACAGATGCACTGGTATGCAAAGCAGAAGTGTCAGTGTCCCGAGTAGTGGCATCCGGACCATACATTTCCCGTAGTAAGTGATATGTGGATGCCACAGATGAGGTAGCACTAGAGTTGCTCAACAGTAATGGTCGAGCACTAGAGTACTTGGGTGATAGACCTGCAATGAACACCATAATATCCATTTTCTTGTTGCGCTCCTCCTGAACTTTCAGATCAGTGGTCGGTGGGTACAGAGTACGTAATTCATCCCTCAGTTTTGAGAACCGGGTAAAGTAATCAGTGAAGGTGGAGTCACCTTGCTCAATTCTGCTGTATGCTTGGACCACCGAAAAAGCATGAGACAGGGATTCTTTGGCGGAAAAGGACAATGACAGATGTTCCCACATTTCTTTGACAGTATTGAAGTTTTGAGCAATAGCAAGAATCGGTGGCTCCATGGCATTCCACAACGCCATTTGAATACCACTATCATCAAGGCGCCATTCCTTTGTTATCGGATCCGGAGGCGGTTCGGTCAAATGATCTTCTTTACCAACACTTATAAGTCCTCTTTCAACAAAGAGACTCCACGAACTCCAACATTTAGAGTCAAGTTTAACAGGAATACGTAACACAGCAGAGTAATTAATGATACCTGGAGCAATTTGAGTTGGGGTGGCTGAATCGGTCTTCTTTTCATCACCCATGTTAACAGATCTGAAAAACGAGAGGCTGGATCTAAGAGCAGAACAGAAAAACGCGTGGGAGCAGGAAATTGACCTTGCAGATCAACTGGAAACTGAGTCGCGAGCGTTCGGGTGTGAGCAGGGTCGCCGGAGGTGGGTCCACGCGCCGCCACTCGCCGGCGCGTGAGGAACAGTGGCAGAAGGGAGGTGGCGCGTGAGAGCGCGTGGGCTGCCGGACGGCGGCGATTTTTTCAGGGTAGGCAAATCGGGAGGTGGCAAGCCTGATGGTAGCAGTGGTGTGTTGCAATTGTTGCTCGAAAAAAGATTTGGTGTAAACACCAGCAGCTTCTTGACGGGAAATCAGGAGCGGGACAGGAGCGGGAAATCAGATACAGGACCGAGAGCCTTGTGGCTCTGATACCATGTAACAAAACTGAGAGTAACTTGTATTCACTGATATATTTACAATGACAATAACCTCCTCTATATATAGAGGGGGGAAACCCTAATTTAAGGCCCATGGACCCTAACAGATATTAACAATGGGCTAACACTAACTACCTAATGGGCTAACACTAATTACATAATTAACAATATGAAAAAAGAGATAATAGTATATACCTCTAGCAATAGTTTGTATTGGTATTGATGAACTTCGTAACAACAAATACTTCTTGTTAGCAGAATGTGAGAGATATTTTGCTTGAATTTTGGTTGCAGATTTTCCTAAAATCTCAGTTCTGCAAGCATCTAGTTCTGCCATTTGACCAGCTCTGAGAAAAATTTTTGTTTTACCAATCTGCAATCGTTTTGATCAGACATATTAGCTGCTTAATCTAACTATTTTAGGAAAAAAATCCAACTCGTGCAATCAGTATTTTACAGCATTAAATTGTCTAGTATTTGGTAACAATAACAAGACAACAACTAATGTCTAAACTAGTAGAGGTACACCAAAAGTGAAAGTTAAAAGAAAGAAGTGATAGCCTTTAATGTTTCTCTTCTCCATTCAAGGTTTCTTTTTCCTCTTTTTTAGTGTGTGTGTGGGGAGTTGGGGTATGGTGGTTGATAAAGTACCTGATAACCTTTAATGTTTGCTTTCTCTAATAGCATCACTGAACACTTGATCTCATCACCACTACAGTAGAATATGAGAAAGAGAGAAAATCAACAGATATTAATGAAACAGTTTAAACTTAATACAACTACCTTTTCTTTACAACATCAGGAGCAAGGATTTTGAACCGGTCTATAAAATCGCTGAATGGTTTACGGGTAGGAAACCCTGCACAACTTATTCTGATTGCCTCCATAACACCCTGAAAATAATATGAATATATGCTCTTTTGATATCTGAAAACGTACTGTCTTTATTATGGAAAAGGCCCAAATTATTCAACTTACTCCGCACCGAAGTTGTTGCAATATATTCTGATTCTCAAATATATCAGGTTTCAAAAGATTATTAGGTTTGACACAACGAACATAATGTGGTTCTGTATGACTGAGTGTCTCAAGCAAAGATTGCAGTTGTTGCTGTAAAAATGATACACAAAAGATGAGATGAATTACAGCTGGAGGATTGGGTAAATTAGAACAACAAAATTAGAAAAAGAAAAAAATAAAATAAACCTTGAATTTTAAACCTATTGATGAAAATTTAGATGATTTAGATTCTTCCGCTACGGGTGGGAATAAGTTTGATACAAATGAGCATTTTGAAGCATTTAAGAGTGCTTGATGCTCTGCAACAACATAGTCCTTGTTCTTGTCCAAAAAGAACTCACTTTGATAAGTGACCTGAAATCATTTTAAGTGTTTTCAGGTGTATGCAAATAAGTATATCTATAAATTTTGGATGGATATATGCAGACATTAAGGAAATAGAACTGCATACATCACCGGCATAGTGACAAACGGTGAAATCTGTTTTCGCCAGCTTTGGTTTACTAAAACGTTTATGATCTTTGAATGTTTGATAAAGCTTTTCTGCAAATGTTTCATGTGTAGATCTTGGAAACATGCTGCATAAGATTGGCAGGTTTGATTTAAATTCAAACTGCAACATTATCCTTTTTAAGAATAGATACAAAAAAAATCAAGGTTCTTTTGCATAGCTAGGATGCTGATGTACTTCTTCCTTTGTCCTATTTTAGTCATCTCGTTAGGTCATTTTACACAAAAGACCAGTTGTCACAGAAATGATAATTATATGTACAAATGTTCAATTTATGTATAAAAATATTGTTATGTTTGTATAATCCTTTACCGGTTACAAAATACCCAAGAAAGTTACAAATGGCCAAACGAGAAAAGTTAGAAAATACATCATATAGAATCATGAAAACGATCAACTATTTATAGGAGTATAAAGAGGATAAGTACAAATGAAACCTAATCAAATTATATATCATAATCGTGATATAAACAATTACAATATATCTTATCAACATAATAAATCATAGTTAACATATTTTATTTAATCTTAAATAATATACTTTTTTTAAGACTCCCTTACGGCCGAAGCTACAACTGGGGCCGCAAAAGCTATGACTATGATGGCATGGCTGAGGCAAGATGGAGGCGGCATGAAAAAAAGAAAAAGAAAGCGTACACTAATATGCAAAGGAAAGAGTACAATCAGGATAATCACAAAGGAAACGATACCTAAGCAAATCATATATCTTGATCATGGTAAAAATGATCTTATCGACATAATATAAATAAAATAATCTGAAACTCTTAACTTATATATTCTTCTCAGGGATATTAAATTCATAGAATTTGTATTAAAAGCATATATAGACAAGAGTAGTTATTTTTAATATAAGCGTATACATACCAAGCCTCGTCCAAAAGAGCAAGGATTCCCCCAGGTTTCTGAAGTAACCAAAACCTCAATTGTTGCAACAAATTAAAATACGCTGGAGAAGTTTGAAGCACAATAAAATAAGCCAACATATAGAAATAGCTCATGCAGACCTTTTCAATGAGATCTAATATATCTTGATTATCCTCAAACTCTATGTAACTCCAATCTATATCCTCCTTACTATATTCTTCTTGCTCCATCTTGAAAACATGCTGGCAAAGATGGATATTATTATTATATAAAACAACCACGTTAGGCATGTAGGCTGGTATTGTTTGATCAATAATCAACAGCTCTAGTGGAACATGTTTAGACAAAATTTCACAAACCTGGTTGAAATGTTGCTGCAGTTTCTCATTAGTGAGATTAATGCAAAACTGTTCAAAACTGCAAGGGCCTCGATTTGAATTTATGTTAAAGAGAATAAAAAGCAAGACTAATGAAAGAACCTAGTCTAAATGATGAAACCAAAGGCGTACCAGCTAAGCACCTGTTTGTCTTGAAACTTTCGAATCCATAAATATCCAACACCCCAATGAAGAATTTCGAGTCAGAATCTTGACCAATGGAATTATTGATCTTGCTCACAAGCCTGAATCAGTCAATAAATTCAATGAACAATAAATCAGAAAACATGAAACTACTGCTTTTATTGGGAATCACCTACCAGTCAAATAACTTTGTATAAACTATTTTAGCAAATGCATCTCTACTGATAGCTGCAGCAGCTGGATCAAGGCACTTTTTAATGCTTTCACCACGAGTTACAATCACACGCGTGCAAAAAGAATCTTCCAGAGCTGTCTTATCACACCTAATTAAATTAACATAACTAGTTGCGTTAACAAGTGGAAGAAACATCAAAATTAGAACATGCTGTAGTTAAAAGTAGATAATTACGTACATGAAAAGCTCGGCGGCAGTTTCTAGATGAAATCGAGATTGATCATCTTTAGGTTGAGAGGAATCTGGTTCACTCCCTTTAGTGAACTCAATGTTACCTAAATGAAGAATTGCAGCAACAACACGAAATATAGCATCCTGTAGAAGAAACAATATATGTTTCATGCAAGATTTTGTTATTTCAGAAAATATATAAAAAGACAAGTATCTGTGAGTGCCTGTTCATCAGAGCTGATTCCAACAACATCCATAGCTTTCTTTGTCGCAAGATACTCTTGAGACTCATCTACTCCATTCAGTTCATAAAAGCTTGATTGATTAAGGTAGTGAAACTTTCTTGGATTTCCAACTTTGTACTTTTCAGACTCCTGAAATGTGACTAAGAATTGCTTAACTGGTTTTGGTTCAATGACTACTTTGTGCGTCCAGAATGTGAGTTACCTCGGGTGGTGCAGCACACAACATGTAAAAACAGTGATAATTTCTCTCAGGATCAGAAACTTGGCAGACACGTGATCTTTCTAGCAAATAAGTTCTTATAGCAGCACCAGAGATTCTCCCTCTTTCATTAAATTGAATCTCAACGAACTTACCAAAACGACTATCATGATACCACATTTATTTAAAAACAAAACAAAAAGAAAAAAACGACATCAATCAACTGAAAAGAAGATTCATTGTTATTTAACTATTTGGCAGGTTGAAGTTTTGGTACCTTGAATTATTGTTTCTGACCGTCTTTGCATTACCAAATGCTTCTAGAACTGGATTAGACTGCAAAATAGGAATTTTTTTTAATAAAAACAAATCAAACAAGACAAATTATTGAGGGGGGAATGCAACTCAATAGTAACAACGTTTCAACATTTTTTTTTAGTCTCTCAATTTCCAAGTTGTTCCATCATATTGTTGTGAATTTTTTTATAGGTTGTTACACCAAGTGACTATAATTTTATGAAACTTAGTTGTTTTATTCGGTATCTTTGTCAAGTTTGATCTAAAGTGATTGGTTTCTGTTAAAACATTTTGAAAATAAAAGTTCAATAAGTAACCAAGTTAATTAATTTTCTCGTTTAGTTCACTCAATTTATTCAGTTATGCAAAATTTTACGAAAAAAATAAATAAATAAATAAATAAAATCATATGAAACTTAGGAGACCTAAATGAAACAATTATGATTTATGAAACTTTGCTACTACTTAATTAGTTTTTCACCCAAATGCATGTGTTTTTAAAAAATATAAAGAAAACAGTACTGCATACTTCTAGAACTTGTTGTTCCACACTTCGTCTCCCCTCAGAGGAAGGGCGACCACCCATATATGCAAGATACTGCATAAGATTCTTTGTACTTTCAGTTTTACCAGCCCCACTTTCTCCACTAACAAGAATTGATTGGCTTATTTCCTCATTGACCATCTGCCTGTGTCAAACAAATCCTCGTTTAGCATACAATATTGATTAACTGGAACTTAATAACTAAAAACAGTAAGTAACAAAAACAAGAAAGAGAATGCCTGTATGCAGCATGTGCAATAGCATAAGGATGTGGACTCAGTTCCCCAAGAGTCGCGCCTTTGTATTTTGCCATCACATCATTAGTATATAAATGAGGTAGCCTTTTGAAGGGGTTGACGGCGATTAAAATATTTCCTGTGTATGTCTGGAAACCAGTACACATGTTAACCATATAATTAGATAATTAAAAAGGAAAAATGTATCATGAAGCGGGGGCAAGGTACTCACGTATATGTCATTGTGATCATATCGGCATTTTAAATTTTGCAGAACCCTGGCTCATGAAGATATGCCAACTTTGTCATGTCATCTACTCCGCATTCAGGAAACTCAGGATCTTTAGCATGCACACTGGATACATTTGTTACTATCTGTAAAATAAAAATATGTAATAAAATATTCTAAAGTTATTCTAGTCAATTTTATCTCTCTATCTCTTGAGATAGATGTATGATTTATTTACATCCCACTCTTCACAGAAAGATCCTACTAAAAGCTTTGCTATGGGCGGCATGGTTGTTGTTGTTGTTAGTTTTTGAGCAAAACATATATAGTTTTCCAATCAGCTTATATTATAAACAAAGGAAATATAATATGAGATTGACTCACTTCTTTTCCTGTTGATAATTGAACTTTAATTTCTTGATCGTGGATTTCTGTAACCTCACCATCTACCCAAGCTACCTCAGGATCTTCCAGCCAAACTTGAGATCCAACAACTACTTTGGATATACCAGCCTGCAATTTGTATAAACAGTTAAAATGTGTGTGTGTGTGTGTGTGTTGAGGACGAATGAGGGTAGGGGAAGTGATAGCAGAGAGAGTTTATAAACAAATTAAGATGCATGTAGAAATAAAGGGCGGTGGGGTGGGTTGCAGAAGTAGTAATGAGCTGAAAATCTTGCCATTGAATTGATCGAAAGAGCAGTACTTAGTTGAAGAAGTCGTCCCAAATCCTTATTAATTTCTAGGGATCCATTGATCAAAGGCAACCGGTGGGTTTCCTTGATCTAGAGAGAGATACATATATATATGTATGCATATATTTCCGCTTCCTCTCTTCAAAATCAAACAAATGATCATCATCAGCCACCGTTGTCGATCACCCTCAAATATGTTAATATGTGATTTGCTGTTTGAGAGTACGTACGACCCAACAATTAAGAAGCGATGCTCAATTCATCAAAATCAAAATCAAAATCAAATATTTCATTGCATTCTTCTTTTTTTGTTTTCCTCGACGTTGAGAAGAATGAAAGCCCTAGCTAACCGTTTTCGGTTTTTCCACTTAAAACTGAAAAACAACACTATTACTCCCCCAACATATTCAACTTGTCAATTCTCGTCCCCTCAACTATCTATGTTCATCACTTTTTTCACACATCCAAAACCACTTTATTATATTCACTTCAAACATAGATACATAGATAGATAGACAGATATATGGATGGATGGATGGATATAATGAAAGTGCCAAGAAGAGAATCTTTTCTTTACTTCCAAATTTGACAAAAAAAAAAAATCTAACAAAAGAATACCTTTTGAATCATAGCATATGATTATTTGCCAATCTGATAGTTTTTAACTAATGGATTACTCGACAACCAAACACATAAGTAAAAGATTAATTACATCTACACGACACATGTTCCAAAATCTATCTTAGGTGTCACTTATTCTAATTCATTGATCACATCGTTTAGTAACTAATTATGTTTGTCATTAAACAGTAAACGCTAAATGATTAACCAGTGATTATTATTATTTTTTTCATGAGAGAATTTAGGGAGAGGGCTCATTTAAGTTTTGGGATTTTTCAAAAGTGTATGACTCTTGTTCGACGCTTATTTATATGTCAATTGTAACTCTTGAAATACCCATACACCAAACCATCACGCTTTAGATTTAATCATTTTATTTATCTTCTAATTTGATTAATGGTATGCAGAATAGAAACTTTGGATGGATAAAAGAATGAAGAACTGCATGTAGATTTCATGAGAGATGCCTCAAATGAAAGGAGGTAACTTCTACTCCAGTAGGCACCTTAGTGAATAGTCATCATGATCATTGGCCGGTAACCACCAACCAAAACGTCACAACCCTTTAAACCATTACCATTTGATATTCACAACTCTCCATGAAACCATTGTAAACTGATTCTATGGCTGTCTTTCCTGAGTTAACTCAAAAACTATACACTTGTTTTTGTCATTTAGAAAATGTTCCCAACATTACAAAACACATCAAAGAAGATGGTGAAATAAAGTAATTATCAAAGCAATTTCACAAGTCACCAACATTTTCAATACTTACTTCAACCACCCCCTCTTGATTCTTGGGAGAATCTTCCCTGCATATATTTGCAGCTTTCACTACAAATAGGTGATTGTTTCAAATGGAGCTAGACAACATGGGTGGTTCACAGACTAGCTAAGCGCCAGACCACCGCATGCCATAAGGTAAAAAGGTTGAGAGAAAACCAAGATTCAACAACAAAAGACGGATGAGATGATGTGCCTACGAGAAACCGTAAGTCAACTACATGACCAACAAGTCATGGTCCATGCACTAACAATTTCGTGTGGAAACAAGAGGAAATGGCTGCAAAAAGAAGTAAGGAGGCTAAAGATTCTGCACAAAAAACAGAGATATGCAAAGAAAGGAGGTAATAATTATGTAAACACACAAGATTCCAAAATAACTCATACATATAGTTTTTTTTCGAACGGCAAATATACGGCCCTGTTTCGGAGGATAGGTGTTATCTTAATCGGACTCACCTATCCGCATCCCAGCCTGGACAGCACCCCCAACCCTCTTAGGAGGAAACTCATTGCTGAGAAAACCCTTGGCCTTAACTAGTTGGGCTAAGGATCATTGGTACTCATACGTATAGTTGATTTTATGATCCTTATTGTTGAACGTGACAGGAGGATGTTGTAAAGAATAGATACTTGATGGGCTAGGGAGAGAGGTGAGAGCAAATGATGAAATAATTTAAATTTTACAAGCTTATATAGTTTTAATAGAGCAACAACAGTCGAGGCGAGGCAGAAGCGTGAGGTCATCCCAAAGTTATAGCAACGCTAGAATCAAACTCCCCATACAATATTTGTCTTCATGTGCGTGTCATGATAATATCCATTTTCATTATGAGATGGATGAAAGATGTATATACTAGAAATCTGATAGTTAATATAATCATAGATGTAACCACAATACAATTTTACAGTTGATCAAAAATATTATCTACAAATAATCAATTTGCATTTTACTGCATGATGAATAATACAATAACACATACATAAATAGATACATACATACATATATTTGTGTGTGTGTGTGTGTATATAGAGAGAGAAGGGGGGCGAAGGAGGGAGTAATCTTCAGTTCTTCACATCTTTATTATGCTTCTTTGACTGATAAGCCACCTCCACCTCCATCAACAGATTTTGTTTTTGAAACAGTTCGGTAGGTTGACCTCACATGCTGAAACAGAAAATTAATCAAATAAAATACATACGTTGAACTAAGATTAAACCTTGAAATCTCCATATACATGCATATACTGGAAACACATTTGTTCTCGCACTTCCAATTGTTTATTGCTTGTGAAGTTTAATGTACGTGGTCATGGACTTCTTATTCAATAAAACCAGGATTGATGTATATGGCACCGTACCGTGAAGAACACCTAATAATTCAACTTTTTTCACTAGGATCACTCGTATATCAATACACCTTTAGTGGCTACCAAAGTATGCCCTAACCCTTATATCAATTTGCACCAAATCCAGCAAAACACTCTAACGACGAAAAGCAACTCTTCAAAGCATAAAAACTAGGGAAATCATTAAAACTATAGAAGATTTAAAAACCCCAAGTTGTTCTCATTTCATTCATTCTTACACAAATTGATGCAAGCTGGTATTTTTTGTCCTTTCAAAGGACATTTCCGTCATTAGACATGCTTTGTTTTTAAATTTGGAATACAAGTAACTGTATAAATACTTGAGCAGCCTATAAAGTAGTTTCATATATTTTTAGGCGTTAACGAAAAAAGTTGAATGCTTGAATTAATCAAATAAATGATCCCAGATTTTTAAATTACACAAACAATATAAATTTGGAAATTAACCTCCTGTACAAAAAATTATATAACTATAAATTATTAATCAAATGCAATCAATACCTCCAGTAAAGACACGTAATAAAAATCTTCCATATGCTGCATAAGGGCAGTTCCATCTCTAATTGCCCGGAAAATATTTATTTCAGTGTTCAATATTTTCTCAATGAGTTCTGTCTCACCTTTCATCTGTGCAAATATTCAAAAAGAAAGTATTATTTATCTTATAAGCATAGTTGTCAATAGCGAATAGCGGTAAATAACGACAAACCACCTATATGTTACGCAACAAATAGCGGTAAATAGTGACCGTGATTTCGTGTTTAGCGATTAATTAAGTAGGATAATATGTAAGAATGTACTACATTCAATAAATAAGCATGTTTAGCAATAAAGTAGAAGGAAATCTAAGCAAAGACCCCCAAAACAGCTAAAACACTCTACTACGAATCATCTAATCTCATATTTACCAAAACAAAAAAAAATTCCGCTATGCAGTCGGCGCTACGCTACATAGCGCGCTATAGCGGTCGCTATAGCCACTATTGACAACAGGGATCATAAGTAATGATGGAACCATGTAAGTATATAGTGTTGGCCCAGAACTTAATAAAACAGTCACAAAAACACAGAAACAACCACAAAAATACAGATACACCAGTGATCTTTGTGGAACTCCACGACTATTTACTTGTAATATTATTAAATCAAAACTCACACCTTAAAATGACCCTAGACCCTTCTATATATACTAAAAGTTTCACCAAGAAAACAAGTAAACCCTAATCACTTATTAGGAAACTCTATCAAATCAAAATAGACTCCATCAATTAAGCAAATCAAATCAAACTACTAAAATAATAACCTACCTTACTCCTAAATTTCAACCCACCAAAAATAAACTAACAAATTAAATCAAGATTAACCTAACATTTTCCCCCTTAATCTTGATACGGATCTCAACTTTTTTTTTAAAGTAATGTTGGTTCATCATCCTCTTGAGCTAGAGCCAAGTTGGCCTCTTCTTTTCCATACCAATTGGGACACTCATATGCGAAGTGTCCATACTTCCCACACTCGTAGCACTTCAATTCACTTTTGTCTCTAAAACTCCCGCGCCCAAAACATCTTCCGCGCCCGTTGTCTTCTCTACCATTCCCTCTTCCACGACCCCTGCAACGATCACGATTGCCAAGCCCACGTCCTCGCCCAGTCCCATCATAACCGAGCTCACCTTGCTTTTGCCTTTCCTTTTCTTCTCCTCTGGACAGCAGCAACTTGCCTTGATCTTCCTCTTTTTTATCAAGATCTTTAATTCTTTCTTCATAAGCCTTTAATCTTCCAATAGCTTCTTCAGGTGACATTTTCTCTAAATCTGAATATTGCTCTATGGATGCCACAATTTGTAAATACTTCCTTGGAACCGAGTTTAGGAGTTTTCTCACTACCACTTCATCTTCTAAACTTGACCCAAGACTTTTAAACTTTGTAACAATTCCACCAAGTTTTCCTGAAAACTCATCAATGGACTCACTTTCTTTCATCTTCAACATCTCAAGCTCCGATCTAAGAGTTTGTAATCTTGCCTTTTGTACTCTTTCGGCTCCTAAATATCGGACTTTTAATGCCTTCCACACTTCCTTTGCATCCTTGTATCTTGCCACTTGTAATAGTACATCCTCAGGGAGCGTTTGAAACACGAATGCTCTTGCCATCAGATTCTTCTTGGCCTCAACAGGGCCTTCCGTAGCCGGGTCAACAGCTTCCCATAAACTATAAGCTTGTAGGATTGCTTCTACCATAACGGACCAACTCGAATAGTTTGTTTCTGTCAACTTTGGGCACTGCAGTGGCACGTTTTGCTACTGCTCTCTAACAGTAATCGCTCCTTCAGCCATTCTTCTTTGACTATGCGGATCAAACAGGGTGTTGCTCCTTTTTTTAGTCTCTTTTAACCAGATCAGTCCCACAGGCTGATCTTCTTCGGTTGTTACCACACAGGTGTTGTGATCCACACAAGATGTCTTGCTGTACCACACAGGTTTCTCTCTCTCTTGCTGCACCACACAGGTTCTCTTGCTCCACACAGGTTTCCTTTGAACCACACAGGTGTTCTCTAACTCTTCTGCTTGCAACCCACACAGGTTCTAAACTTCTTCCTTCTTAACAATCGTCCCACACAGGCCACGATTGGGTGAGTATTGGTTGGTTTGTTCTTTGACGTCGACCGGCTTTTGTTGCTGTTCTTCGATGTCAGATCTGCTACTGCTGCTTTCCTTTGATGTCAAACTTGCTGCTGCTGTTATTCTTTAGCGTTGACTTGCTGCTGCTGCTCTTGATCCCTGGTATGAGCTTCACCAAGCTCTGATACCAATTGTTGGCCCAGAACTTAATAAAGTGATCTTTGTGGAACTCCACGACTCTTTACTTGTAATATTATTAAACCAAAACTCACACCTTACAATGACCCTTAGACCCTTCTATATATACTAAAAGTTTCACCAAGAAAACAAGTAAACCCTAATCACTTATTAGGAAACTCTATCAAATCAAAATAGACTCCATCAATTAAGCAAATCAAATCAAACTACTAAAATAATAACCTACCTTACTCCTAAATTTCAACCCACCAAAAATAAACTAACAAATTAAATCAAGATTAACCTAACATATAGACAATCGTCCCACACAGGCCACGATTGGGTGAGTATTGGTTGGTTTGTTCTTTGACGTCGACCGGCTTTTGTTGCTGTTCTTCGATGTCAGATCTGCTACTGCTACTTTCCTTTGATGTCAAACTTGCTGCTGCTGTTATTCTTTAGCGTTGACTTGCTGCTGCTGTTCTTGATCCCTGGTATGAGCTTCACCAAGCTCTGATACCAATTGTTGGCCCAGAACTTAATAAAGTGATCTTTGTGGAACTCCACGACTCTTTACTTGTAATATTATTAAACCAAAACTCACACCTTACAATGACCCTTAGACCCTTCTATATATACTAAAAGTTTCACCAAGAAAACAAGTAAACCCTAATCACTTATTAGGAAACTCTATCAAATCAAAATAGACTCCATCAATTAAGCAAATCAAATCAAACTACTAAAATAATAACCTACCTTACTCCTAAATTTCAACCCACCAAAAATAAACTAACAAATTAAATCAAGATTAACCTAACATATAGACAAGGCACCAGCCCTAATGACCATTTAAATCATATTCTATCGTATTTTAAGATAACCTCAAACTAATAATATAATAACAATTATCTAAAAACAAGATAATGATGCCATAAAACCGTAGTAATAACTCGGTAAACTCCAAAACTTACAAATTCAGTTACAAGAGCATCAGGGGTGGATTCCCCAATAACATCACCTTCATAACCATCTCCCAGGAGCTCTATACTTTCCTGCAACAAATATTTATTATTATTAAACTAGTTATAGAGTGATTATATGATAGAATCTAAGGAATATTGGCAGGCGAATGATTCAACTGGAATTAAAGGCCCAATTCGAGAAGGGCAAACTCTCCAACATACAATACAAACGATAGACAAATTTTAGAATGACTAGACAAAAGAACAAAGCCTGCCATTAATAAAACTAACATTCTCTAACTGCTCCTGAAATTGGGGCTGTGAGTTACTCCCCACCACTCCATCATGCCACTGCTGTCGTGACCCAATGGGTCAACCCAATTCCCGAAAACCGCATGAAAGTCCGATACAAGTTGATTCAGCTCCTTGGGCGAGTCGACCCGGTTCTTTCTTCTGGAGTACACGTGCTGGTTTCTATCATTGCTTCCCCCATGGTAAAATGCCTTGTCCTCAAGGCGAAAATCTGGAAATTGAGCAGCTAGTAAGTCATATTGCTCCCAGGTGGCTTCTTCGATAGGACGGTGGCACCATGAAACAAGTAACTCTAAGATATGACGACCCCCTTCGCGAACCCAACGATGAGAGAGGACAGAGGAAGGGACGAGATCCAGCTCCCAGTCTTTAGTAATGGGTAGAGGGGCGGGTGTATCCGAATCAAAGGAACCATGAGCAGGTTTGAGCATGGAGACGTGAAAGACGGGGTGAACTTTGGAGTTGGGGGGAAGTGCCAACTCATATGCAACTAGACCAACTAAGCGGGTGAATCTGTAGGGACCAAAGAAACGAGCTTAAAGTTTCTCATTTCGGCGTTTGGCCAAACTACGTTGACGATATGGCTGAATCTTCAGAAAAACATAATCACCCACATGAAAGGAAACATCACGGCGTTTACCATTGGCTTGAGCACGCATGCGATCTTGAGCTTTGCGGAGATGAGACTGTAACAGTTTGATCATATCGTCCCTCTGGATAAGTTGCTGCTCCAATTCATCATTCTTGGTGTCACCAGGTTGGTAGGGGAGGATTGGAGGTGGTGATCGGCCGTAGACCACAGTGAATGGGGTGGTGCCGGTGGATGTATGGTACCCGGTATTATAAGAAAATTCTGCCCAAGGAAGGTAGGTACTCCATTTGGTAGGCTGTTCGTGAGCAAAACAACGAAGGTAAGCTTCGAGGCAGCGGTTGAGGACCTCCGTTTGCCCATCCGTTTGAGGATGATAACTAGTGCTAAGCTGCAGTTTGGTTTGACTCAAACGAAAAAGTTCCTGCCAGAAATAAAAAAAGGGCGTACCCGGTGCATGAAGCTCCCGCTTTGCGCAGGGTCCGGGGAGGGGCCGGATCGCGAAGCGATCTGATGTACACAACCTTTCCTTGCACAATTTTGTGCATGAAGTTCCTGCCAGAAATGACTAAGGAAAATAACATCACGGTCGGAGACAATGGAGCGGGGAAAACCGTGGAGACGAACAATTTCCTTGCAAAATACCGAAGCCATTGTCTTGGCTGTAAAGGGGTGAGATAAACACATGAAGTGGGCATATTTACTCAGTCGATCAACGACCACTAGGATAGTATCAAAGCGGTTGGAGGCAGGTAAACCCATAATGAAATCCATGGAGAGATCCTCCCATATGCGATCGGGAATGGGTAGGGGTTGAAGCAGTCCGGCGGGTGCTAAAGTTTGATATTTCTGCTGTTGACAAGTGATACATTGCTGCACGTAGAGGCGGACATCCTGTTTCATGTGAGGCCAGAAATATTGAGTAGATAGACGTTTAATAGTCTTCAAGAATCCGCCATGACCGCCAGTGGGGGTGTTATGCGCCTCATATAACAACCGAAGCTTCACTTGAGGGAGGTCAGGGATAACTAGCCGCCCATTATGAAATAAAAACTGACCCACGAGGGAGAAGTTGGGCATCGACGTGGAGTCTGATTGCAATTTGTGAATGATGTCGCTGGTGTACGGGTCGGAAGACAAGCCCCGCTGAATATCCCCAATATCTAGACAATGAGGAACGGTTAAGGTGAGTAAGTCTCCTGTATGTGGCATGCGGGACAGAGCATCCGCTCCCCTGTTCTCCTTTCCTGCGCGATGACAAATGGAAAAGTCATACGGCATCAGTTTCAACAATAATCGTTGCTGCTCGGTAGTGGTGATGCGTTGCTCTAGAAGGAACTTCAAGGTATAATGGTCAGTGCGAATCAAAAAATGACGACCCAACAAGTAATGATTCCATTTCTGCACCGCCAAAACCAAGGCAAGTAACTCGCGATCATAGGCCGATTTGAACGATTAGTTGGTGAAAAACCTTTGCTGAAATATGCTACAGGATGTTCATCCTGAGATAAGATTGCCCCCACACCATCGGAGGAAGCATCGCACTCCACCACGAATATCTTCGAAAAATCCGGCAGCCTAAGAACAGGAGCGGTCATGAGGGCTTGTTTGAGAGCAACAAAGGCGGCAAGGGCCTCCTCCGTCCATGTAAACCCATCCTTTTTAGTCAGGACCGTGAGAGGGCGCGTAATCAAACCGTAGTTGCGCACGAAGCGCCGGTAATAACCTGGTAAACCCAAAAAACCACGGACCTGTTTAATATTGGCGGGTGTAGGCCATGATTGAATGGCTGCAATCTTTTCCTGCTCCACGTGTACTCCAGCTGCAGTTACAACATGCCCCAAAAAAACCACTTCCGACTGACCGAAGCAACATTTGGTGAGTTTGACATAGAACCGATGGTCATGTAACAATTTCAGGGTCTGCTCCATGTGCTGAATGTGTGTGATCATGTCGGAGCTGTAGATTAAGATATCATCAAAGAAAACGAGGATGAAACGACGCAGGAATGGGCGAAACAAGTCGTTCATAACAGCTTGGAACGTGGAAGGTGCGTTAGTGAGCCCAAAGGGCATTACTTTAAACTCATAGTGCCCCGAATGAGTGCGAAACGCTGTCTTGTGCACGTCTTCCTCCGCGACTCTGATTTGATAGTAACCGGAACGTAGATCCAACTTAGAAAAGATAGTGGCGCCATATAATTCGTCTAGCAGCTCGTCGATATTGGGAATTGGGTATTTATCGGCGATGGTAATTTTGTTTAGGGCCCGATAATCCACACACATTCTCCATGAGTTGTCTTTTTTCTTCACCAGCAAGACCGGGCTTGAAAAGGGACTCGTGCTTGGCTGTATAAACCCCGCTGCCAGTAGTTGCTCAACCTAAGATTCAATTTCAGTTTTTTGGGAGTGTGGGTAGCGATAAGGCCGGATATTAGGAGGGGTGGCATTGGGGATAAGGTTGATAGAATGGGTCTGAAAACGAGTTGGGGGTAGCTCTTGGGGTTCTTCAAATACGGTTGAGTACCGGTCTATAATGGGTTGCAGTTGAGGGGGTGTAGACGGGTTATGGGTTGGGTCAACCGCCAGATGCTGAAATGATGATGACTTTTGGGGGCCAGATTGGACTCCTTGTAATTTATATCGCTTGCCCTCAATGGTGAACACCATAAATAACTCGCGCCAATTTGCTTGAACAGTATTTAAAGTAGCCAACCACTAGATTCCTAATACCAAGTCAGCCCCTCCTAAGGAGAAGGGGTGAAAATCTTGAGTGATCTTGAGATCTTCAATCTGCACAGTTAAATCCTTGCACACACGTCCACATCGAATTACATCCCCATTCCCAATTTGGACCCCAAATGGAGGGACCAATTGAGTGGATAAATTCAGTTCACTAACCAAAACATCAGATATGAAATTGTGGGTGGAACCTCCATCCACCAAAATAAGAATTTCGGTAGAGTTCAGCATACCATGGATCTTCATAGTCGTGGGGTGGGATTTACCAAGAATCGCATGTAAACTAATCTCCGCTATATCTTCTGGTGTTTTATCATTGTCTGAGGCTGCGGTTTGGGAAGATTCATCGATGTCTTCATCCGCTTCCAGCACCTTAAATGTTCCTGTTTTGCATCTATGCCCCGGACCGTATTTATCCCCACACCTGAAGCACTCCCCCTTCAAGAATCGTGATTGCTTCTCGGCGTCGGTCAGCTTGGGTGCTAGTTTGGAGTCGGTTCTTGGAACACCTGTTGTAGTTGGTGAGGGCGAGAATGGTTTCGAATCTGCCCGAAGTTGGGTTCCCCATGTATTCTTCCTTTCTGAACGCGTATGCTGCAGTTTGGATTCAAACTCGAACGCGAGACTCATTGCCTTATAAACGGTCCGCGGTTTGTGAATTCGCACATCGGCTTTTAGTTCTTCCTTAAGGCTATTCAGAAACACCCCTAGGAGGCAATGGTCGGGCCAATTCGTAACCCGAGAGGACCTTTTAGCAAACTCCTGTCGGTATTCATGAACGGTTCCCGTTTGACGTATGCTGCACAAATATTCATCAGGGTACTGGAATTCGGGTGGACCGAAGTGCTTCTACAGGGCGCCGGTTAACTCCTCCCAGTAAGTAAGATCGTGTTCCGCTGCCAACCATGAGTAGAGGTCAAGGGCGTCGCCTTCAAAGTGCATCGCAGCAACATCCACCTTCTCTTCATCGCTGGTATTATAAAATCGAAAGTATTTCTCGGCCTTTAGGATCCATCCGCGGGGATCACCACCGCTAAAGGCTGGGAATTCGATTTTGTGGTAGGGTCGACGGTTAAAATTGGAATAACTGCCTTCTTCATCATCGAATTTTCGACCCCCATTTTTAAATTTCTCCCCGGTCGTTACTTGCCTCTTCAATTCAGCCATATCTTCCTTCAAGGCTTCCACAGCCTCAAGTTTGGCCGCAATGGCTGCCAATTGCGCTGCGACGGGATCGGATTGTCCTCCACCTTCCGAATTACCCCGAGTAACTACCATGATGAATTCCCGGCAATGGAACCAATGATAGAATCTAAGGAATATTGGCAGGCGAATGATTCAACTGGAATTAAAGGCCCAATTCGAGAAGGGCAGACTCTCTAACATACAATACAAACGATAGACAAATTTTAGAATGACTAGACAAAAGAACAAAGCCTGCTATTAATAAAACTAACATTCTCTAACTGCTCCTGAAATTGGGGCTGTGAGTTACTCCCCACCACTCCATCATGCCACTGCTGTCGTGACCCAATGGGTCAACCCAATTCCCGAAAACCGCATGAAAGTCCGATACAAGTTGATTCAGCTCCTTGGGCGAGTCGACCCGGTTCTTTCTTCTGGAGTACACGTGCTGGATTCTATCATTATATCTGGAGGATATCCAAGTGTAACATTTGAGAATATCTTTGTGTAATATCTAAACTCTGAAAACATATTACACACACAACCAATATACAATTATTCCTCTTGGTTTATCTTCATAAGAAACCCTAGCCACTGCACACAACAGCAGCTACAGCAGCCATGCAAACCCTACCTGCTGCCCACAACAGCCGCCGCTAGAAACCATAGCCACTAACACCAGGAGGCCGCATCTCGCCACATAGAATATCACCACCACAGGGCACTCAAAGCAGCCACCAGAAACCCTAGCCACCGTTCACAACAGTGTCATATACCCCTAAAACCTAGCCGTTGTTGCTCACAATAGTCACAGGTAACCCTAGTTGCCACTCACAGTAGCTGCTAGGAACCATAACAGCCCCTTGAGCTTGATTTCCAAGATGCTATCAGAACCTTAACGGCTCGATCACCTCTCTTCTCCAGTTCAGATTTGCGACCAGTTCAGCAAAAAAAGAAGGAACAGATCTGTGATCAGATCTGGCAGCAAACGCAGCCGCAAAGAACAGATTTTTTCTGTTTTAATCGCAGCAGCAAGTAGAATGTTTTCTGTTTGACTAAATGCAGCAAATTAAAGTGAGAAAATCAGCAAGCTTAGCAAGCATACAACAAGATCAGCAAGAAAGAAAGAAAGAAAGAATGGAAGAGTCTAGAAAGTCGATGAGTTAGATTAAGAAAAGGGGATATTGAATGCTTTTAATCCTAATGTGAAAGAGTCTAGAAAGTCGAGGACTTAGATTAAGAAAAGGTGAAAGTTCAATTGATAGGTTGAGGTTTTGGCTTTTCTGGCAATTGCCAATTCAGCTAGTTTTCAAGAGGTTTTTAGTTAGGTTATGTTAATGTAAATAGATTAGAATAGATCAGATATTAGTTTAGCCTGTTAGTTTAGCCCATGAGCCTTGATGGGCCTTAGATTAGGGTTTCATCCTCTATATATAGAGGTGTCACCACATTGTAAATTTATCCAGTAATAATAATCATTCTCAGTTTCATTACATGGTATCAGAGCCACAAGGCTCTCGGTACAAATCCTAGTCAGGTTACCTGTCCCCGCTCTGCTCCTGTTTCTGATTTCCCGTCAAAAAAACCTGCTGTCCACACCAAATCTTTTTTCGAGCAACAAGTACAACTCACCACTACCACCATCAGCTTCGCCACCCCCCGATCTGCAAACCCCGAAAAAACCGCCGCCACCCCGCCGCTCGCGCGCTCTCACGCGCCACCGCGCTCCCCTGCACGTTCCTCACGCGCCGGCGAGTGGCGGCGCGTGGCTTCTTCTCCAGCGACCCTGTTTACACCGGCACGTTCGCGAGTCAGTTTCCAGCTCATCTGTAAGGTCAATTTCCTGCTACGACACCTTTCCCGTTTCTGCTCCAGGTATACACTCGTTTTTTTTTCAGATCTGTTTGGATTTTATCAATGGCTGAAGAATCTGTGAAAGAAACCAAACCCGAGTCCAGTCAGATTGTTCCAGGTATTATCAATTACAACTCGGTTTTACGTATTCCTGTGAAACTTGACTCCAAAAATTGGAGCTCATGGAGTCTCTTTGTTGAAAAAGGACTTGCTAGTCTTGACAAGGAAGACCACTTGACAACAATCCCTCCTCATCCGGTTACCCGTGAATGGCGTATTGATGATAGTGGTATTCAGATGGCTTTGTGGAATGCTATTGAGCCACAAATACTTACTATAGCTCAGAACTTTCCCACTGTGAAAGAAATGTGGGATCATTTGTCCTCATCCTTTTCAGCCAAAGAATCTCTGTCACATGCATTTTCTGTGGTTCAGGCATATAGTAGAGCAGAACAAGGTGATTCATCCTTTACCGACTATTTCACTCGGTTTACAAAACTCAGAGATGAACTCCGTGCGTTGTACCCTCCGACCACTGATTTGAAGCTACAGGAGGAACGCAACAACAAAATGGATATTATGATGTTTATTGCAGGCATATCACCAAAGTTCTCTAGTGCTCGACCTTTATTGTTGAGCAACTCCACTGCCACCTCCTCCGTTGCTTCCATTTGCCATTTGCTTCGAGAGATGTATGGTTCAGGGACTACTACTGGAACTACCGACACATCAGCTATGTATACGAGTGCATCTGTTAGCAAAAACACTGGTCGAGGCAATCAGCCAGCTCCAAGAAAAGGTGTTGGTCGAGGCAATGGTATCACTTGTCACTATTGTCATCAGGATGGACACACCAAGTACAACTGCCCGAATCGTCCACCTGGGTCTCTTCCACCTCCTCGACCCAAAGCAAGGTTAGCTGCCTCTGATGATGCCCCTGATCATGCCAGTCCGGCTACCCCGACAGTCACTCTCAGTCAGGAGGAGTATAACAAATTCCAACAGTTATTGAACCTTCCGCTCCACGCTCCTAGTCCACAAACCAATTCAGCTCATTCAGGTACGTTCTCTAGCCTTAATTCATCTTGGATTGTTGATACTGGGGCCACTCATCATATGACTGGGAATCAAGGTATATTATCCAACCTAAAGCATACCTCTCACCCTCCTGTTCGAATTGCTGATGGATCCTCATGCCCTGTTCAAGGCATTGGATCCATTGGTAACTCGAAGAACCTGACCCTTTCATCTGTATTGTTTGTACCCGAGTTTCCCGATAACCTTTGTTCCGTAAGCCAACTTACCAAACAAAACAATTGCCTTGCCAAATTTTACCCTACTCATTGTGTTTTCCAGGAACTAGGGACGAACCGTCTGATTGGCACAGGTATTGAATCAGGAGGCCTATACCGTCTGTCCTTATCGTCACAACCTTCAGCAAACATTTGTGACTCAAGCATCAGGGAAGTCCACTGCCGGTTAGGTCATCCCTCTACAGCGGTTCTGAGGCAAATGAGACCGGATCTATCTGTTTCTGTTGATTTTCATTGTGAGTCGTGTCAGCTGGGTAAACACACCCGGCGTCCCTATCCCCCTAGAGTGTCTAGTCGAGTCTGTAATCCATTTGAACTTTTGCATTCGGATATTTGGGGACCTTCCCCTGTTAAAACTACTCTTGGCTTTGATTACTTTGTAACCTTTATTGATGATTATTCTCGTACTACCTGGGTCTACTTATTGAAATCTCGTAGTGAGCTAAATTCCATCTTTCGAGAATTCCATGCGTATGTGCAAAATCAGTTTAACACATCCATTAAAACCATACGTACTGATAATGCAAAAGAATACATGTCAGCAGATTTATCATCATATCTCAAAACGCATGGTATCGTTCACGAGACATCTTGTGTATATACCTCTCAACAAAATGGCATTGCAGAACGCAAGAACCGTCACTTGTTGGATGTTACCCGCACCCTTATGATTGATTCCCATGTTCCTCATCGCTTTTGGGGGGATGCGGTCCTGACTGCTGCTTATTTGATTAACTGCATGCCCTCATCAGTTCTCAATGGAAAAACCCCATTTTCTGTTCTGTTTCCTACTCACAAACCGTTTCCCCTTGAACCTAAAATCTTTAGTTGTGTTGCCTATGTTCACGATCATCGACCGACTACCGCTAAACTTGATGCTCGTGCCATCCGTTGTGTTTTTCTTGGTTACTCTCGGGTCCAGAAAGGGTATCGGTGCTACAGCCCTTCTCTCCGTCGATATTTTACTAGTGCCGACGTTACTTTTCATGAGTCTTGCCCATTCTTCATTGAGTCCCCCGATTGTCTTGATGATCTCTTTCCCGATTCCGATCCTGACCCTGACATATCTACGTCACCCACTGTCCCTACCATTTCTATACCTCCAGTTTTATCTGCTCCTCCGGTCTCTGATGCTACACAATCAGATCCTGTTTCATCTGACCTGCCGGCAAAGGATCCTCCGCTGATCTTCACGTATACCAGACGACATAAGGATAAGACAACGGCCCCTGATTCATACCCTGACCATGATTCTGGTCCGTCCTCTGTTCCTGATCCTGTTGCTACACCCGATACTCCTTTAACAGATATTTCACATGTCACACCTGATACACCCATCTATGACCCACCGGGTGCACCGTATCCTGATATCCCCATTGCCTTCCGAAAGGAACCCCGACATCACACTCGTTACCCGATTCAGGATTATGTGTCCTATGCACACCTGTCACCCGAATGTCATGCTTATACTACTGCCCTTGACTCCTACCCGATTCCCAAGAATGTGATGACCGCCCTAGCTCACCCAGGATGGAGAAAGGCTATGGAAGAAGAGATTGGTGCTCTTCGGGCCAATCATACGTGGGATCTCCACCCACTTCCCCCCGGGAAACGCCTCGTTGGTTGTCGTTGGCTGTTCACAGTGAAACCAAACCCAGATGGATCTGTACCTCGCTTGAAGGCCCGCTTAGTTGCTAAAGGTTATTCTCAGGCTTACGGTATTGATTATGATGAGACTTTCTCTCCTGTTGCCAAAATGCCATCGGTACGTATTTCTATTGCTCTTGCTGCCATTAATCACTGGCCGCTCCATCAGCTTGATGTCAAGAACGCATTTCTTCATGGCCTCCTTGAAGAGGAGGTATATATGGAGCAGCCACCTGGGTACATCGTTGAGGAGGAGGCTTCAAAGGTATGTAGATTACGTCGCTCATTGTATGGTCTCAAGCAGTCCCCCCGAGCATGGTTTGGACGATTCTCTGATGTTATGGGAGACTTTGGGATGACTCGTAGTGCCTATGATCATTCTGTGTTCTTTAGGCACCACCAGGGCCGAAGGATTATTCTGGTTGTCTATGTGGATGATATAATAATCACAGGGGATGATGAAGTTGGGATCACAAATCTCAAACAATTTCTTCAGCCACAGTTTCAGATTAAGGATCTTGGCCGACTCCGATACTTCCTTGGTATAGAAGTATCCCGCTCTCCACAGGGAATTCTTCTATCACAACGAAAGTATGTTCTTGATATGTTATCTGAATGTGGTCTATTGGGCTGCAAACCAGTAGATAGCCCAATGCTCTCTACCGAAAAGCTGCTTCCAGAAGATGGGAGTCCAATGAAGGATCCTGAGCAATACAGGCGGCTAGTTGGGAAACTTAACTATTTGACTGTTACTCGTCCGGACATCTCCTTTGCGGTTAGTGTTTTAAGTCAGTTCATGGCCGCTCCATACACAGGACATTGGGATGCTGCTCTACGTGTATTACGGTATCTTAAAACCGCTCCAGGGTTGGGGATTTTGTATTCTGATCAAGGGCACTGTCGTGTAGGCGCCTTTACAGAAGAAGGAGATGGTAGAGTATCAGGCTTTTCGGATGCCGACTGGGCAGGTTGCCCTATTTCACGACGGTCTACAACTGGATATTGTGTGTTTGTTGGAGGAAATCTGGTATCTTGGAAAAGCAAGAAACAACACACAGTGTCTCGATCTAGTGCTGAATCTGAGTACAGAGCCATGGCAGATGTTACATCGGAGATGATTTGGGTCCGTCGTCTTCTCAGAGAACTTGGGGTTATTTCAAATAACTTGATGAGACTATATTGTGATAATCAATCTGCTATTCACATAGCTAAGAACCAAGTCTTTCATGAGAGAACTAAACATATAGAAGTTGATTGCCATCTGATCAGGGATCGGGTAGTTGGGACGAAGGTTGAAAAGGCATCCATTCAACCAATCCATGTTAAGACAGAGTTTCAACTTGCTGATATCTTCACGAAACCACTCCGGAAGACTCAAATAGATTTTATATGTAACAAGTTGGGCATGATTAACATCTATGCATCAACTTGAGGAGGAGTGTTAATGTAAATAGATTAGAATAGATCAGATATTAGTTTAGCCTGTTAGTTTAGCCCATGGGCCTTGATGGGCCTTAGATTAGGGTTTCATCCTCTATATATAGAGGTGTCACCACATTGTAAATTTATCCAGTAATAATAATCATTCTCAGTTTCATTACAGGTTATAAGTCAGTTTAATATTTAATTTAGTATGTTTATCTATAATAAGTTGGCAAATTCAATTAGTATTTAATTAAGTGTTTGAGTCTAGTTAGGAGTCCTGTTTAGCAAGGATTTATCTAGTACAAATAGGGGGTTAAGGCTAGTGTTTTTCTGCAAGTACTCTGGTCGATTATTAATAAAAAAATAAAAACAGCAGTTTGTTTCTGCAAAAACTGTGTTTGTATTGTTCAATTTCTTGGGCCTGATTCCCAACATGTGCAATATCTAACTCTATATATAAAGGCATACCACATATGTAACTATTATAATACAGGCAATCAGTGTACGTACAATCATTTTACGAGTTTATCTGTTATAATTAGACCAACAAATAAAGGTGAACACTAAACTTAAAAAAACGAAAGCAAATATACTTGGTTTCAAGAATTAGCGTGTGACTTATATATTAGAATAGAAGAAAGAAGCTGAATTAGATTATTCGATTACTCACCATGGCATTTTGAACATTTCCAGCTGCAAGATATACAGGTTGCGCCACATGGCAATAACCCATCAAACGAGGGACAGAAGGGATAATATCTCTGTGATTTACAACTCGCCAGCTGTCTTTAACTTTCTGCAAGACAAGCAGAAAACAATCATAAAAAACATATTCATGACATGGTTAGACGTCACCGAGTGAAATTACACATAAACCTAGAATAACAATAACCGATCATGTTCCTTCTTATCATTGACTTTTACTAAGGAGCATGGCCTTGTAATAACACACACACATTCTCTCCCTCTTTATATATATATATATATATATATGTGTGTGTGTGTGTGTGTGTGTGTGTGTGTGTGTGTGTGTGTGTGTATGCGTGTGTGGGGGGGAGGGCTCATGAGAAAACCATAGCTTACGGGTTACACATGTAAAACAATGAGTTACGTATATGTAACTCATACAAGTTACATATATGTAACGCAATCTTCGTTCCATCGTAAATTAACGGATTTAAATTTGAAAAACTTATAATTAACTAAAAAAGTGGAGTCATAATTTATTCAAATACCCTTTAGACAATTAAAAGATAAATATTTTATGCATTATTTGATTGATTAGAGGTGGTTTTCACGGATTTTTCATATGCTGGTGATGAGTAGTTTTATCCATTGTGAGGAGCACATTAATTATGAGTTCCAAATTGAGAGTTATGTTCTAAATTCCTCAAATCTTTATTACCTTACCTTGGGAGATCTTTTAATATTCGTTGTTTACTTTGGAGTGTTTCCTTTATCTTTAATCTTGGTGGATTCCTTACGGATAATGGTGGTGGGTTCTTATCATTTTATTTCTGTTTTATGACATTTGTGTAACAAGTTCTTTGTTGTTCTTGTTCCGTGGTTGTTGAATTTATATCTTGAATGGTTTGTAATCTAGTCTCTCCACTTGAGTTTCACATCAAACTCATAAAATCTAAAATAACAAATTAAACAAACAAACAAACAAACAAACAAACCCAGTATATCCCACTCAAGAGCAGGGTCTGGGGAGGGTAGGTGTAGGCGAGTCTTTCCTCTATCTTGTTAGGTAGAGAGACCGCTTCCAGAGAGACCCCCGGCTCGATAGCAAAGGCCATACTGAAAACAAGATAATATTTTACGACAGAAAATTACCTGATTATAAACATCAGCAAATTTTTTGTTACCAACTCTTGGAGATCCAAAATTATACATAGTTACAGATATAGCCCCACTCCTACAAGATGCATAGAAGCTAAGTATTACAATTATATAAAGATCTAATTCCTGTACCATATTACTAAAACTTGCCACAATCATAGCCCAAACCAATTTTATGATTAGTTTTCCAGTAACTTAGTATGATCCAAAAATAAAAACTCACTTTGCTAATTGACTGGAAGATAATTCAAGAGCAAGCAATGTTGCCAGTGCACCACCTAAACTATGGCCTGTCACATAAACATGCCACTTGGGCACCTGATCAGCATCGTCGTCCCTACCGAGAAATAGTTATTTTTTATTTGTAATTAACATGAAGTACCATGGATATCCTTACATAAAAAGAAAACCAGAAAAGTTTCCCACACAATATAGTCTTTTAACAAACCCACACAGTTCACAAGGAATCTAGAACCAAAAGTAGGAATACTTTAAAAATTTTAATATATTATGAAGTGATCTCTTTCAGAATTCATATGAACTTACTTATACCCAGTAGCTGTTTTAATGAGGGAGATGATTCTCGTCCTGACTGAATCATATGCACCTAAAAACCCTGAGTGAACCTGAGAATAACATAACATGATTATATAATGCATGTGATGGTTAGTAGATATACCATAAAGAAAATAGCATGTCATTATAAGATGCAGCTCAAATGTATGCGCACAAAAATTACACTTTTTTGTGGTTAAATGAGCATATTCTTGGAATATGCTTACACCAAAATATGATAACTCAAATGCATGCACCAAATTCTCACTTCAATTCTTAGACGCTAGATAATTTGGATTTACAAATTAATTTGTTTGGATAAAAATACCTTATTATAAAAAATAATTTTATTTTAATATTTTATTTACTAATATATTAATCAACTTAACTAGTAACAATTATTAAAAAATAAAAGATAAACCTAAAACCATACTCAATGTGATATTTTTTCAAAAGGATTCAGTGAGATTGCTTTAAAAGGTACATTAAAAAGGTTTTTAATGACTTTATGTTGAATTTAATAAATATGTGAACAATAAAAAATTGTGTGATAAATAGTGTTACACCAAAAAAAAAACGAAACCACAGATGTGTCATGGTTGCGGATGATTTTCATATCTGATGTTTTGGTGCATAAGCTGAAGATGGTCTAAGGGGATACCTGAACTTCTTCCTTAAAGTCACCACCGATTCTTTCTGGGTTCAATCTACACGAATAAAAGAAGAAACCTGTGAAGAAAAGAACCATATAAAACGATTTCGGCGGTGATTAACAAGTCATACCCAGCTGGAACCATCATTAAATCAGTTCGCAAGTCCTTCCATTTGACCTAAATCATCCACCAAATCACAATTTCAAGCATACAAATAATTTTTCAATTAATCAACTGGCATTGAATGATTTTGACCCACTTGTTCTGTTCCCCTGAAAGCAACAACCAATCTATTTCGTGCTGAATCACGCCAAATTGCCACCTGCAATTTCAGGTAAGTCATTTCTTAACAAAACAAAATCTTACCAGCTAATAAGAATTAAGTTGACCTGTGTATCCGTGACGGGATTATCCAAGAAACATATTTTCTCAAATTCTGATTTAATAAAACTCGGGTGCCCCAATGAAGTGGCTAACATAGCCCAAGCTTCCATTGCACTCTCGGCTGTTGAAAACAGAGCTCTCATTTCCTCTGCCTTTTTCTCATCTAATACTGGTTTATCTAAAGAACCTTTCAGGACATTCTCTTCATCACTGACATCATCTTCTGCTAAGAGTCCACTGTCTTTGGTCAGCTCAGTAACTGTAGCATTCAAAACCATTAAAGCTCCTAATATAGAATCAGTTTGTTTCAATAAATCTTGTGTGGCTTTTTAATATCAGGAAATGACGGTCGAGTGTTGCTAATAGTTGAACTTTCAGTCGTTTCATCATCATTATTAACAGTATTGCTGCTTGGAGTTGCAAGCCCTGATTCTACATAACCTGCTTCTGCAATGGTTTGGGAATGGATTCCAATTTTGCTCAATAAATCAAATCCTTCCCATTTAATCTTTTCAGGAGCCGGGAGACCGAGTTGCTTAACAATATTCTGATTAATGGCATTGCCAAAATTCTTCCAAAAATCTTTGTCTGATTGTGTGCTTTCGGATTCTAGATAGTCTTCTTGAACAATGTCTATCTGATCTATGTCGGATTGAGAGTTAAAATTTGTGGATGTTCCAGAATTTTCAAGACCGTACTTGTTACCATTTGAAGATTCATTGTGTTGGATGTATGCATCGTTTATAGACTTTAACTGCCCAAAAGCATACTCAACGAACTGGCGTGCTTGTACAGGTTCTGACCCAATAACCTTTTTTAAAGTAGATTCAAAACCGTTATTTCGAAGAAATTCTGCAACAAAAGGCAACCTCCACCAGTTCTTTTCTTCCTCAATTGTATCAAAACTCTTATATTTAACCTGAACCAAATTTTATGGTCTATGTTAAGCTTATGAGAAACATATAAACACGGTCCCCACTCCAAAGTATATCCAACTTCCTTTTTAAGGTGTCACAAAATATCATACGGCATTTATGTAATGTTTTATTTATGGAAACTACCTCCAGCTGTACTTTTCCACCACCTCCCATTCCCTCCAATTCAACTAGCACCTCATGTGAATTTCCTGGTAAAAAAATGTTCCTTGGTTTAGAGACACTAAACAAAGATCTCTATAGCTTATAAGATGATCTCACCACTTGTGTTCTTCAACAATCAGTAGATAATATAGAGGGTGCATGGTTAAGTGAGTAAAAACCAAAAGTCTGCAAAAATTCATGAAAAAAGAAAAAAAAATTACCATCACACATGGACTCCAAACAGACACTAGAATTACCCATTCGTTTATGGGGGGCCACAAGATTTGCATCCCAAGCCGCAACCTGAATTATAGTATTCATGTCATATAAGATTAGAAGATGTTTATTAGGGTCCAAAGTTACATGATACTGTTGCGACGAAAAAACTAAAAAAAAAGCGTTTGAGAATATAACAAGATAATTTCTACATTCAGCAAAAGTGTTGAATCACGAGTCATCTAAAGTAAGATCTCTAACGCAAAATATTATCATAGCACCATAATATCAAGTAAATTAAAATGCATTTAACAACCTGAAGATCAGTGGTTGGTGGATGCTTGATGTACAATGTGAGTTCCTCATTCCATGTTGGTTCCTTTGTCCTAACATAAATCAAAGAGTTGTTTAAAAGCTTAATTCACATATGGTATTTCTTTTTTTTAAGCAAGGAATGAGGAAATGGAGTGTGTTTTGTAAGTTTTGATGTCTTGTTAACTTTTTATTTTACTGGTTAAGTAAGAAGGAGAGTGTGAAGAATTTAATATATAGGGTTCCAAATTTCCTCTACGATTCTCTCTTCTACTGCTACTACTCAACCGGTACTACCTTAGTACCACCACCACCACCAACGGTCACCAACACCCCACCAACGGTCACCAACACCATCGGCGACCACCGGCGCCCACCGGAAAACCTTCGTCGGACCACCACCACGCCACCGCGCCAGCTCACCACAAACGCTTCCACCTCCCCACACCGCTTCCACCTCACCCCACCGCTTCCACCTCACCCCTCCGCTTCCACCTCACCCCATCGCTTCCACCTCACCCCACCGCTGCCACCAGAGCAACGCCATCGCCGGAAAGGAAACCCCCCGCCGGAACCACCAACCGCGACTACCCCTTCGCCGGAACCACCCCGACCAACACCTTCTCCGGAACGACAGCAACAACCGCAACCTTCGCCGGACCACCTACCCCCTCCACCGACCACCTTCCTGTCGGACCTCCCCCTCTACCCTCCAACGACGCCCGCGCCGCACCGCCCGCTCCGAACCTCCCCCTGCTCTCTATCTCCCCAGCCACCTTCCTGCCAGCACCACCACCACCATCGCAGCCACCTCACCGCCTCCCCAGCCGCGTGGCGACGCTCGGATCTGTCTGGGGTTTTACGGGAAACCCTAAAATTGAAGGATTTTTTATCCGACCCGCGTGCGTGAAGGTGGATTCAACTTGGTAACCCTAGGAGGTTACGGGTTGTATCTTGTTACTGATTCTAAAATAACTTGGTAACCCTAGAAGGTTACGAGTTGTTGTTCCTCTTGGTTTTCTGTGAGTCTTGTAACCCTTGAAGGTTACGGACTTCACTCGCTCGGCGAACCCTAACTTGGGAACCCCTCACTGTGAGATCTTTCCACCCTTTTATATTTCCTGTTTAGTGCTAGAATAACCTTGTAGTCTGCTCTAAAATATATATATATATATATATATATAGTTCTTTCCTCTAGATTATTTGGCTAGGTTAGGAGTACCAGCATTCTGGTTTAAATAGGGAGAGCCATCCCCTATGCTTGTGCCTGTTACAGTGTCTTGTGACTTGTTATATTTCTGCTCTTGGTTTTGTTTGTGTGTTACCGGTGTTTTGTTGATCGTGCGTGAGTGACTGCTTTTGTTTATGCTCTATTAGTGTGGCAACCTCTTTTTAAGGTGTTTCTTGTCACGCTGAGTGAGTGAAGTATAATAAGTAACAGGAGACATTATGCTGCCCCTAGATCATGTTCGGTTACGAGAGATGCAACTATAGGGAAAAAGGGTTATAGATTACGACTAGCATCGTGGAATGTAGGAACACTTACTGGTAAGTTATTAGAGTTAATAGATGTGTTAAGGAGACGTAGGGTTCAGATAGCGTGCCTCCAGGAGACTAGATGGCGGGGTGGGAGAGCAAAGGAGTGTAATGGGTATAAACTATGGTATTTAGGGTCAGATGGAACAAAAAATGGAGTAGGTTTTCTAGTTGCCAAAGAACTTCAGGATAATGTAGTGGAGGTTAGAAGATACGACGATAGACTTATGTTGTTAAGGATAATAATAGGGGACGAAGTAGTGGCTGTAGTTAGTGCGTATGCACCACAAGTTGGATTAGGGGAAACGGAAAGAAAGAAGTTCTGGGAGAGTTTAGATCACGTTATGGGAGACATACCGTGAAAGATTTTAATGGGCATATTGGTAAGGACAACGATCATTTCCCGTTGGTGCATGGAGGCTTTGGGTATGGTCTGAGGAATGATGTCGGTAGGGAGCTTCTTGACTTTGCATTAGCGCATGAACTAAGCATCATAAATTCGTTTTTCAAGAAAAGAGACTCGCATCTAATCACGTTTAGCAGCGGCGGGAGACACACACAGATAGATTATTTGTTGATGAGGAGGGAAGATCGTAGCTCGTGGAAGGACTGCAAGACAATACCGGGACAGACAGTAATCACTCAACATCACATGTTGGTGGCAGATCTACGACTGAAGAGAGCAATGGTTCAACCAAGAGAAGTAGACCGACGACCAGACGGGGACAACTCAAAGACGAAAAGATTACCATCTTTAAAGATAAAATCATACCAATGAACCTGAGTGGGCCACAGGAAGACGCTAACCAAAAATGGGAGGCTATGGCAACTAGAATCATTCAAGCAGCTAAAGAAACGCTTGGGACTACAACAAATAGGACAGTCGGTCATAAGGAATCCTGGTGGTGGAACGAAAATGTACAGGAGAAGATAAGAATTAAACAACAAAGTTTTAGAGAGCTTTTACACTGTAATAATGAAGAAGAACGAGCCGAGCTAAAAGATAAATACAAAGAGGCTAAACGAGAGGCGAAAAAGTCTGTGTCAGAGGCAAAGAACACAGCATACGAGAGGATGTATAAGCAATTAGAGACAAAAGAGGGTGAATATGACATGTTTAAGATTGCTAAGGCAAGGGAGCGTAAAAGACAGGACCTGAGAATGGTGAAGTTTATAAAGGCCACGGATGGTAAGGTCTTGGTGAGGGAGAAAGACATCAAGGGGAGATGGAAAACTTACTTCGATAACCTTTTCAACATAAAGAACCGTAATCAACAAACGGAGATCGATGAAACAAATCAAACGACGCAACAAAACAAGTGTTATTGTAGAAGCATCACAGTCGATGAAGTTACGAGAGCTTTGAAGAAAATAGGAAGGGCTAAGGCGGTGGGGCCAGACAACATTCCGATTGAAGTGTGGAAGTGCCTTGGAGACGAGGGCCTACAATGGCTAACGGACTTATTCAACACTATCTTTAAGACAGGAAAGATGCCAGAGCAGTGGAGAAGCAGTGTCATAGTCCCCATATATAAGAAAAAAGGAGATGTCCAATGTTGCGCAAATTACAGGGGAATAAAGCTACTGAGTCACACGATGAAACTATGGGAAAGAATTGTTGACACGAGAATTAGACGGGAAACCCAGATAGCGGTAAACCAATTTGGATTTATGCTAGGACGCTCTACAACAGAAGCTATACACGTCATAAGGAGGATAATGGAGAAATATAGAGAAAAGAAAAGAGACCTACATATGGTATTCATTGACCTAGAAAAAGCTTATGACAGTGTGCCGCGGAAACTCATCTGGGAAAGTCTACGACTTAGAAGGGTACCAGAGAGGTATATCAAAATAATACAGGATATGTATGACGGGGCAAAAACGTGTGTACGAGCACCTGTCGGAGACACAGACTTCTTCCCGGTGGAAGTGGGACTCCACCAAGGATCGGCATTGAGCCCATTCCTCTTCACAGTAGTGTTGGACGAGATGACCAAGTCTATACAAGAGCCAGTCCCATGGTGTATCCTGTTTGCGGATGATATTGTCTTAATATTAGAATCTAAGACGGTGCTTAACGAGAGATTAGAACAGTGGAGAGCAGCACTAGAACGCAGGGGCTTAAGGATAAGTCGCTTTAAGACAGAATACATGCATTGTAACTTTAGTGGTGAGGCCGAAGAGGACACCCAAATAAGTATACAGGGCATGGCGGTCCCCCGGACGGGTAGGTTCAAATACCTTGGCTCGTATATACAGGAAGACGGAGAGATACACAGCGATGTAGCCCACCGTGTGCAATCAGGATGGTGCACAAGTGGAGAGCAGCATCAGGGATTCTGTGTGATAAGAGGTTCCCACCAAAACTATAGGGAAAACTATACAGAATGGCAGTACGTCCAGCTATGCTATACGGCATAGACTGTTGGGCCATAAAGAAATCGCAAGAGAGACAAATAGAGGTCGCAGAAATGCGAATGCTGAGGTGGATGTGTGGACACACGAGATTGGATAGGATCAGAAACGACGTCTTTCGCCAGAGGCTAGAGGTGGCATGTATCACAAATAAAATACGAGAGGGAAACTAAGATGGTTTGGGCACGTGAAGAGGAGAACGATGGCAGCACCTGTTAGAGCAGTAGAGAACATCAGCGTAGAGGGTAGGAAGAGTAGAGGTAGACCTAGGTTGACTTGGGATGAGATTATTAGGCGAGATATGATAGACTTGCACCTCTCTGAGCACATAATCGAGGATAGGAGTGAGTGGAAGCGTCGAATAAAAACTAAGGACTTTTAGTGGGATTTGTGGTTGGGACGGGTTACGGTTACATGTGGCGGGACCTCCCGCGTCAGGTGTAGTTTTTCGTCATCTACCCTTTTTGGGTGTTACACGTCACTTTTTATGATGTGCGCACTATCTAATTCTGTATGTGTTATTTACATATGTGTTGTATGATATGTATTACGATTGTTACGATTGTTATGGGTACTGCCTCTGTTAACGAGTCTGGGGTCTCTTCGGAAGCGGTCTCTCTATCTCTCAGGACAGAGGAAAGACTTGCCACCACATACCCCTCCCAGACCCTGCTTATCAGCGGGATACACTGGGTATGTTTGTTTGTTTATATATATATATATATATATATATATACATATATATATATATATATATACATATATATATATATATATACATATATATATATATATATATATATATATATATATATATATATATATATATATATATATATATATATGCATACATACCCCCATTTAATGTTGCTTTTAACAATCTGAGTATCCAATTGCAGCACCACATAAGGATCGCTTGTTCCCTGAAAGCAGAAAGTAGGGATTACACATTTACACTAACACTAGATGGATAATGGATATGAAGAGAAGCAGAGAAGTAGGGATTACCCATGGATCCATGGCCGGGAAATCATAGCCCTTGTTGAGCGTTATAAACAACTGGCCATCATAAATCTCACGGAGGAATGACCTGACAGAGGAAAGCCAATTCGCCTCGATCAGTTATACAATAATTAGTTTCCTGAAAGAAGCAAAAGCACATGACAGACAGACAGACAGCAAGCATACTCCGAAAGAATCAGAGTGTGACAGCCAGCAGCATCCACCTGCCTCTTTCCAATATTTTCCTGATAAACAACAAAGAGAGAAAAAATAAAAATAAAAAAAAGTTTAAGTATGCATGTATGTTTAGATGATGAGATGAGAGAATATAGATGTTGTGGATTACGGCAGGAGTTGTATAGGCTTCAAAGGCGAATCCGGCAAGAATGATGGCGAGATTGATATCAAAGGGAGGCCGTTGAATGTCCTCGGGAGGCAATTGGCTAGATTCGGTGAGTGAGCAAAAGGCAGTTGAAGTGTTTGGCGTTGAGAGCCTGAGTTTGAGCGGAAAAGGGGCGATGGTGAAATTAGGGTTTCGAGAATAGGGGAATTTTGGAGTGTTAATTGAGTTGGGAGTATAGGAGGGGAAGTGGAAGTGGAAGTGGAACTTAGTTGTGTAGGATTGAAGAGTGGCAGCCATGAGATTGCTCAGGGAAGAAGGAGAAGGAGAAGGAGAGATGGAGAAGAAGAAAGAACAAAGGAAAAAGAAAAAAAGAAGAGGATTATGGAATTTACCGTTATATATTCAGGGAAGGAACAGCGATTAACCCATATTATAAATCTTATTAAAGACTTATGTTGGGGCGGGGATCCCCAAACCCTAAACCACCACCACCACCGCACCTCCAATCCCCCCCACAAAATCACAGCCCCATCGCCACCAGATTCACCCAAATCTCTCACCTCTCACCACCACGGCGTCGATTCGGAAGAAGACCACCGAAGCGTTTCCTTTGGGTGTTCTTCAAGGGATTACGAGTGAGTCATGATGGCGATGACCTGCAAAGATGCTAAAGGTGCGATGATGGATACGTTCGTTACACACCTGAGCAAGTTGAAGCACTCGAGAGGCTGTATCATGAGTGCCCTAAGCCCAGTTCAATTCGTCGTCAACAACTCATTCGTGAATGCCCTGTTCTCTGTAACATTGAGCCCAAACAAATCAAAGTTTGGTTCCAAAATCGAAGGTTCGATGCAAAACTACAATCATTTTAGTTGTTTTCATCAATTATTGTTAAAGATTTGTGATGGGTGTTGAGATTTGGGGATAAATTTTTGTTCGTTCAATTTCGATTTGCAGGTGCAGAGAGGAACAGAGGAAAGAAGCTTCACGTCTTCAATCTGTGAATCGAAATCTGACAGCTATAAACAACTCAGGTACTGTTTCTGTGTGTTGCTTGAATTGAGGTTGGGTTAGAGGTTAGGGTTCTAAAACTAATTTCACGGTTTTGGATTCTTATTGATATACTTTAAAGATTTTCAGTGATAAAAAGTGATGTGTATGTTAAATAGCTTCAGTTTATAAAATAAAGGTTGTTATGTTGTTAAATGGTAAATTAGGTTTAAGAAGAAATGATATCAAATTGAATGATTCATAATGCACATTAGGTGTTTGAGGAAATGCCTCAAAGAAGACATGACTAATTAGAAAGCATAGAGTAATTTCTCGAAGATGCTGTGGTTGCTTTGTTAAAAGAGCTTGGTGCAAGCAAAAACTCAGTACTATTATTGAAGGAGAGCCATTGATGAATGATGGGTATCAATTTTCTGTGACTGTTTAAGCATCTTATTCAAGATATGTTTTTATTTTATTGGAAAAAATGTTATAAAAATTTCTGTGACATGGTAATTAAGTTGTAATTATGTTGATTGAGGTACATTCAATATTTCATGAATTGTTAATACTTACGAATTCTATTTCATTGCGCCATATTCTCTTGCGCTAATAAAGTTTTGTTCATGGTTTAACCGATTCTTTATTTTTGTTTTCTATGGTAATTGACAAATTTCTTATTTTTATGTTTCATTGTATATTCTTATGGACAATCTATTGGGGTTTAGAAAGTAAAGTTTATTACTTTGTCAATATATTCTTTCGTAAGGAAGGTATCTTTAACTTAATTGATACTTCCTACACTAATGAATTGTGTTGTAAAAAGAAAATGAAAGTTTTTATGGTTATGACCAAAAGTAAACAAAATAGCCCATAGGTGTATCATGTATGTACTTACTGGAATAGAAATGTCAATTTCACTCTTTACTTACACAATTATATTAGTTGCATCATTGTCTTCCATTTTAAACTTTACTGATCGACACCATTTTTGAATATTCTTTGAAATCATTAACATACTCACATGCACAATAAACAAGAGAAATAAAGATAGAAATGAGAGATTGCGGAAGCCATGAAAACTTACAAAAAGGAATCTCTGTATATACCCAGGTGTATATTTTTGTTATCATAGCTTTATGTTTATACAGTGTTATTATTTATTTTCAGAGTATTGACTATTGACCTGTTATATTTGAGATTATGTGATGAAGCAAACATATTTAATTCATATAGAAGGTGGGGTTAGATCATTATAATCCAGCAATGGTAGCATACAGATTTCAATATGATCGTAATTGTAATTAGATGTGATTGCGTGAAAACTTGAATCTTGATTAGACTAATTATTCATTATGGTATTGTTTTTTACTGTACTCAAAACAATCTTTTTTTCAAATGAATCTTATTTGATAAATCTTCTTAAATGAATCTTTTTTCATCCTCATGCACTTTTTTTCCGAATGGTAAACGGATCAACTTTCAAATGGTATACCATCATCAAGTTCTTATCACAAGTATCTCTTGGAGCGTAAGTGTTTTATCTTCAATTAGTAAATTGTAATATGATTGTTATAGTTGGTTTAATAAAATTATTTCCTTGGTCCAGTGTAGGAATAGGTATTGCATTTGGCTTGATGTCTTATTTGTGGCTTGGATTTATTTTTAACAATACAGTGATAGAAATTACGCTGACTCTTGCTGTGAGCTACCTGGCTTACTTCACGGTATGTTTCCTTTTAAACTCACAAAGCTACATATGGCACTGAAGTTGTGTTCTGAGGGGCATGCTGTTTTGTAGATAAACAAAATATCTCCAGTTCAGTGTTTCTATACCAGGTTGCTTATTGGCGCAATGCTACATTTGTGCAAATCATAAAAGTGTAGGTAGACACAAAATGACATCATGACTTGCAATTTACCTCTATTTATCATGTGTGAGTGCCGTTGTATTTTTCATTCATTCTGATTCAGTTCCATTATTACTTATTTTACTATTAACCTTTTAATAGGTTGGAAATGTTGAAGCACTAAACTGTTATTGTGCACATGGTGAGGTGAATCCGAACTTCCAGAAGCGTAGTTATTGGATGCTGGAATCGTGAGTATCTTTCATCTCTGTGGGTTTGTTTGTCTCCTATAGAGACATGCTCTTGGCTATTGCCTCATATTACAGCTGGCGACTTAATTTTTTGAACAATTTGCTGCTCAATTTTCTGTCTTAACTAATAACTGGAACATAGATCTAGATTCTAAAATACTTTCATGCTAATAGAGTTACGTTTCTTGATCTTATGGTAAGTTTCTTTTTTGTTTGTTTCTGCTCATACGTTGAAGTCTGCCCTTTATGTTAATTTTATTTTCACCAATTATTTCATATTTTTCCGTATTTTAATAATCTTTAGGTGGCACAATAGTTACAGCCATTGACATGATCAAGGAACGCGGAGTTGACAACCACCATATCAAAGTGGTAAGTAGAGTAGCCGTTCATATTCTGTTTTATGTAATCACAATATTTTCTTCGTTGAACTATTTATGTAATTAACTATTTGCCCCCACCCCTAAATCGTAATTAACAGTAGAGACCGGCATGTATTTAGGTATCTGCGGTAGCATGCCCTCCAGCACTCTCAAAACCGTTTAGTAGTAGAAAACGCAAACTTGCACGGCCGCAGCAACGCGCGGCATTTAAATCTAGTTTATTATTAACTAAGTTAATACTCCGTGTATTACACGGGTTGACAAATAATTAATATATTAAATAATTAATGTTAATAATTTATTAATTATAAAATGATATTTTGAGATAAGATATGATTAAAATTATATATAAGTAAAGACTATATATATTTCTATAACTTTTGGTTTCTTAACAAAATATATATTTTGTTCCAAATCAAAACATTTTAAATGATGTCATTTTTAAAAATTTTCTTATTATAACTCCGAATTTTAATTATTTTAGTTTATAAAAAAATATTTTTCATAAAACCAAATTTAAAGTACTTCATAGTTTGAAAAAAGTTTGATGTTCTAAAATAATTTTTAATTTGTTAAAATACCTTTTTTAACTTATATAAAAACTATTTTTTATAAAAATAATTTTTAAGATTAATAGTTAATTTAATAATTTAACAGGAGAGAGAAGCGGAAAAATTAAAATTAGGAGGTCTAAAATTGTGTCAAGTGTCAACCAAAAATCTTCTTTTATTATAATAGATAGAAGTTAATGTAATAATTTAACAGGAGAGAGAAACGGGAAAATTGAAATTAGGAGGTCTAGAATTGTGCCAAGTGTCCATCAAAAACCTTCTTTATTATAATAGATAGATTATGAGATTTTGATTATTCTAGGGAAATTCTGTACACACCGCTAGAATTTTAGGTTACACCAATTCAAAAGGTCACGGTTAGGGATCACCGTGACCGTTAGGTCGGGTATAGACACTAATTATCACGGTGAGGCCTAACCGTGACCTTTAGACTCAGAAATACCTCGGGATTAGTTGTAATAATTGGGTGTGTAATTATTGGGGGAGATTGGGTGTGGTCCGGTTGGACACTTAGGGTTTTAGAGGTGTATATGTCACGGTTTGGTCAAACCGTGACATATTGTATATATTTTTTAAATTTTTGTAATCATATTAGTTTGTTAATATTTTTATTTTATCACACGGTTAACCTAATCGTAGCATACGAGTTTGTGTTTTGTATTTATTATTAATTTATCATATTATAAGTATTTTTTCTATGTGTGCACATGCGTCACGGTTGTTATTGTACAGTTACATAACAAGTGGGTTCATACATATACAATTAACATTATCAACATTACAAATATAAAACAAACAAACAAACAAACACAATCAAATATAGAAGTCATCATAGTACAACAAAAGCATTATAACTGAAACTGCATATATAAATACAACGCGTTTGTACATACAAAAAGAAACAAAATACAAATAAATATCTATCTAATCTGCCATGTCTGCATCACTGCCCTCACCTGACCCGCCCGCGCCAGAGGTGCTAGCACCGTCATGGCCTAACCACCTGGGTGGCGGTGACAACAACAGCGTACCGAAGGCGGCATAGTCTGCGACCATATGCTGAATGACCCAGTCCATCATATCCTCCAGCCTCGTGACCCTGGCTCGCGTGTCCTGAAGCATATCTATAACATGAGCAGGCAATCGCACGGCATGGTACACGCGCTAAGGATGCTGGGGCGGGTTCTGGTCGTGCGGTAGAGGAATCGGCTGATCTTCCCCGCCACCAACCGGCTCGTGAGCAACCTGGACCTCAGCCCCCGCCAACTCTGGTGGGTCCACCAACAGCCCAGACACCCATGCCACTAGCTCATGGTATCTAGTAAGCAGGTGCCACGTGTCGTCGTTGAACCTCTGGATGATCCTCATCCCAGTGGCGGTGGACCGGTTTGCCACGAGCACAGGAATTGCGGGTAGTGGGAGCTGGGACATGGCATGCGCGTACCCCAGGCCCTGAGCGATCCGGGAGACGATGTTGCCGCCCACCAACGCCCCTCGCGCCTGCCTGTGATAATAACTAGCAAAGTAATTCGCAAGAGCATGCGCCCGACCGATTAAGACAGTAGGGTAACGCGGGAGTGGCGTGGGCTCGAAACCCACTACCACCGGTTCATTGGAGGTGTTATTTTTAAAAAATATTTACTTAGGAATTTTTTAAAAAATAAGACAAAAGGTCACGGTTGGGCCTCCAATGAACCGGTGGTAGTGGGTTTCGAGCCCACGCCACTCCCGTATTGCCCTACCGTCTTAACCGGTCGGGATGGGAGTGGTTTGCTGAGAGGAATGAAAAACAAAATGTTTTAAACAACTGGAAACCTAACCGTCATGGTAAACCCAAAACGTGACCCTTTGTTCTTTTGTCAGAAACCCTAAAGGTGACGTAACCAGTTGTCAGAAACCCTAACCGTGATGGTTAGGCCTAACCGTCACGGTTTGTCCTTCTTTATTTGATTATTATTATCACTAATATTATTTCTATTATTATTATTATTATTATTATTATTATTATTATTATTATTTTAGTATTATTATGATGATTATTATGATATTATTATTATTATTATTATTATTATTATTATTATTATTATTATTATTTATTATTATTATTATTATTATTATTATTATTATTATTATTATTATTGTTATTGCGAGTTTACTATAAAAAAACATATATAAACTGCGATAAATACAATGATACAAAAAGATACATTAATATGTATGCTTAGCCTAACATATTAACTGTGGGGAGTGGTTTAGGGTTGGTACCTCTTTGACGATCCATTATTCTGATGTAATTGTTTATACGATTCTGGTACATATTTTGCCATTCTCATCGTAGTCGGGTTTAGGCGGCGCGACGTACGCTGGCTCGAAATCAAGCTTCCTCCAGTGTGGATCCACCGCATCGAGTGGAATACTTATGCCTGGATTTAAAGGTTAAATTATTAGTGAAAAATATGCAATCGTGTGACAATAGTAAAAAAATGTATTTCAATTATATATAACCTTCCCGGAAGTATATCTCCAAACGACAAGCACATGGCAAGCCCATGGACATGGACAACGGTTCAAAGTAGTTGACACGAGAATCACGGGGCCTTTTGTCAACATCAACAGAGTACCTCGTACCTTAAAGTTGTACCTGGTACCCTAATTAAGGTCACGGTTAGGGCAAACCGTGACGGTTGTAAGACTGGTTTTCACTTTATCAGTGTCCTTTTGTCGTTTTGTTGTCACGTGGTGTCGGATGACTGACACAGAACCGTGACGGCAATACCTTGCGGTCAATGTTAGGTTGCACCACGTGACCGTTAGGCCAAACCGTGACCTTTAGGTCTAGCCTCCCCCCAAAAATCTCTACGGTGTCCCCATTAGGACCCTTATTCTATTAATATTAATAATTAAAATACAAAGATTTATAACAAGTATAAAATAATAAAGTTACAAATAAAATAATTTGTTTAACTAATAAAATTAAGTTTTAGTTTAGAGAATGAATAGTGTTTTTCAGCTAAAATTCAACTTAATAATAGTTAGTTAAAGTTTACTTCTGATTGCTAAGAACTTTATTAAATTATTTTAAAATAATTTTCAATATTAATTTAATATCTTATATATTTTAGAATATAATATTATTTTACACACAATCATCTTGTATGCCTTGAGGGTATAGTGGTAATTTTACATGGCAAATAAAACCGTTAGTACTTTATGAATCTTCAAAAAGCAAGCATCCCATCAATCAAACACTACACCATTCTCGAATTCATCTTTTTCTTTCTTTGGAAACATTTTAAAATTTTTAAACTTTATACCTCAATCTTTCGGTGTGCTGATTGGGGGTTTCTATCATCTGTAAAATCTTTGAAGACGATAACTCGTAGACCTAAAATATGAAAGATTGTGGGGTGACATTGTCGAAGGCCATATACGGCCATACACAATGAAACAATTCCAACATGGTAAGTTTCTCAAATCATTCTGAAACTTCACGAATTAGAGTTGCTTCATGTAAACAAATCTCAAACTTTATGTTTTGGTCGGTGTTGTTTCCATTGATTTTTCCTCTATGAGCAGATTAGTAGGATAATAAAAAGTCATACAATGGAACCTTAGATACTGAATTTTTGGTTTACTAACAACTTTTTTTGGTGTACTTTTGACTATGGTGAATATGGCTTGGGTTTTGTGGTAGAGTTAGGTGTTAGACATATGATTTAGGCACTAATCTGTTACACAAAAGCGAAGATTTGCCCCAAACTAAATTTATTTGAGGAAACTTAGATATATATGTTTTGTTGCATTAATTCTAGATTCTGAATTTATTTAGTAGTTTTAATTTTTTTTGGAGTGTGAACATTTGACTGATAAAACATTATATTTTTTTAATCTTTGAGGTTTTTATTTTAACTATTCGAGTTTAACATCTCCTGTTTTGATTCAAACTGTTTAAACTTGTATATTTTGGTTGTTATTTGGACAAAATTAACTGTGGACGAAAGAACTTACAAAAGAGGAACTCAAGCGAATGGAGATACTTAAGAAGTAAAAAATAAATCTATAATAAGTATTTATGTTTGTTTATACAATATATATTATATTTCTATTATTGTTGGTAACAGGGAAGACTAGTGAAAGATTAGCACGCAAATTGCTTAACAGATTTACAAACACACCGGGGAGTCCTATAGAGATTGACATTGAAGAACATACGGAAATCGGTTAGTTAGAAATAAATATTATAAATTTTGCAGAATTTATACCTTTTGATATCTTAAATTGATCAAATGATTTAAAAATAAAAATTAAAAATTAAATGATACAATTCATTCACAATATTGATTAAATAACACATCCCCTTTATACATTCACCCCTAATACCTTTTTTTATTTTTAAATTTGATCTTAATATTTTTTATCTTTTACAACTTTTTGTTTTATGTCTCGGATGTAAGGCTCCGTTCCCGGGCACCTCACAATTGGACAATCATTGCATCATTTCATATATAATATATAATTAATAAAATAAGCAGCAGAAATAAATTTAACAAAAGTAATTCATTTCATTGATAATTACTGTTGTTATGCAATACAACATTGTTTGAGTTACAAAAGAAAACATCCATTAATTACATTACAAAACAACAATAATATCATGCGTGAATGGATGCCAGTCTTGCCCTGTCGAGTAGCCTCCCCGTGTGCCATCCTCAGCAACATTACCTGTCAACTGAAAATGCATAAAATTCAGCGTTGCTTAGTGAGTTCTAGTTTTGTAAGTATCAAAATATTTTTTTACGGTTCATACAAGAAAATACTTTCTTTACTTTCGTACGTAAGCATTCATCATACATACAACAAGGCATAACCTTATTCTTTATTCCTTATCTCACTTATTCGTTCGTTTCGTACTTTATTATTATCTTTCATTATTATTTGTTTCGTATTTTATCACTTCGTTTGTTTCATACTTTATCATTTCGTTCGTTTCATACTTTATCATTTCGCTCATTTCGTACTGATTCTAGATCCTATCAAGCTTTTCCCCCATCGTGGCCCGAAGCCACCACTCCGGGCACAAAGCCTTATTACTATTTGGCATAAAGCCCGTGGCCCGAAGCCACCATTCCGGGCACAAAGCTTCATTGCTATTTGACACAAAGCCCGTGGCCCGAAGCCACCATTCCGGGCATAAAGCCTTATTACTATTTGGCACAAAGCCGGTGGTCCGAAGCCACCATTCCGGGCACAAAGCCTCACTATTTTCGAGGTTGAATGACAAGGATCCTACTTCCTACTATGGATCAGTCACCAAGACTGATCCCCTGTGTGTGAATCCCTCCTGGTTAGCCAAAATCACACGCTATAATTCACACAGTTGAGCTGACAACTGTCATGAGTTGTGTTCCTCCTTTCATTCTGCTTTCAAGCCTTTTCTTTCTTTCGTTCTTTATGTTCCACTTTCATTATCATTAATCTTATCTCTTCCTTTAATGATAATACTTTACGTTTATGATTTAAAACACACTACGTAAAGTTATACATCAATATTCATAAGGAACATAAGAATAAAGCATAACTACGCATAAAATAGGCTTATAGAAGCCCTAGGTCAAACTAGGGTCAAAATCCTAAAAATCTGATTTCTCAAAATTTCAGAAAATTTTTCTAATTGTTAGGCGTTTTAACACTAAGCAGCGCATGAGGCCTGTTCAGGCGTTTTATCACTATTTGGGCGCATGGCCCTATACTTAGCCGTTTCTCACTTTGGGTGCATGAACTGTTAGGCGCATAAGCCTACATTTAGGCGCTTGAGTAAAAATCTGGGCGTGTGAACACTATTGGGGCGCATCACCCCTATACTTAGGCATTTCAGCCAAAACTTAGGCGCATGAACATGTACTTAATATTTCTAAGGCATTTTCTAGGCGCATGGGCTAGTGTTTAGGCTCATTAGCCTATACTTAGTATTCTCAGACTACATTTTGGGCGTATGAGGGTACTGTTTGGGCGCATAAGCTTTACTTAGGCTTTCTAAGTCAATTTCTTAGGCGCATGGGCCCTATTTGAGTGCGTGACCACCTACTTACATGTTTCTAATATATTTTTCAATCCCAAACATAAGTTTGCCCTGTTTTAAGCTCATACAACCATTCTAAACACTAATCAAAGCATTTACATCCATAAATCATCAAACACATGCACATATACATACGGTTACATATATATCTTTTATGAAAAACATTTTCATGCATTTTCAGCCCCAAAATAATTTATAAAACACGTAAAAGATGGGCCCTAGAAACTCACCTGTTGTAGTCTTCAAGCAAGCCTTCACCAAACTTACTTGTACACGAGTTCAAACGCCTAGAACAAGCCAAAATGAACATCAAAATACGTATGACACTTATAAATGGGTTCTAAGGTTGAAAACCTCTCATAACCGAACTAAAAACACAAGAAAACACTTATCTATTACGAATTTTAGCCTTTCTTCTTGAAAAACCGAGAGAGAACTTTTCAATTTTTTTTCTTCTTCTTTTTGGTTCGACAAAAGCAGATGAGAAAAGGTGATTATAGGCGGCCATTCCCCATAATTATTATAATAATTTACTTTTTGTACTATTTATGCTTTACCCCCTTCCACTTTATTCCCTTTTCTTTTCGTTCTATATACTTTCTATTTTCTTTTCTTTTGATCAAATTTCCGGGTGTTACATCGAACTCAAATTTTCAAGTAACATAAAGACACATGCGCATGTGGTTTAACATTTTTTTATATATATATTTTTCTGTTTCACGACCGTGTTGTGTAATACACTTTGTTATAATTTATACACATTAACACGCCACCACAAAATGCACGATTTAAAGTTTTACGTCTATTTTTCGTTCGATTTTATTTTTTTGTTTTAGGGGAATTTTTCGTGTTGGTGGATGCCAACAACGGTGTGACATTGATGTTATTTGACACGGTTTTACGCAACCAACGCAACGCGTGAGGTTAAATACTAGTTTATTATTAATTATAAGATTTGATTATTCTATTAAAATTAATAATTAAAATACAAGGATTTATAAGAAGTATAAAATTATAAAGTTTTATAAATAAAATAATTTGTTTAACTAATAAAATTAGGGTCTAGTTTAGGAAACTAATAGTGTTTTTCAACTAAAATTCAACTTAATAATATTTAGTTAAAATTTACTCCTGATTGCTAAGAATTTTATTAAATTATTTTACAATAATTTCTAATATTAATTTAATATCTTACATATTTTATAAAAATATTCTTAATAATTTTTTATAGTTAGTTTTGGATATCTACAAATTTCCTACATTTTAATTAAATTATTTTTCATTACTTTTCCAATAAGTCTTACACAAATTGAAGACGGAACAAAAACTCTTTGTAAGGATGTAGAAACATATTTTACTAGAAAATATTTTGTCTGGGTGAATAATTTGTCAGGTAAAACCGAATAGTGAGTTCCCAGAATGTCAACCCATCATGGACAAAAATATCGTAACACTATTTAGTTGGACAATTACATTTTAAATATCTATTTTACAATTGTACTACAATATTTATTTTTTTCATTTTTTATATTTTACGATTGTGATCACATTAATTCTCAATTTTCAGAATGAATTTCTTCAAAATTTAAGGGGCCTCATCCTTAGTTCTAAGAAAGAAGACCCAAGTATATCTTGTGAAGTCATCTGTGATCACCAGGCAATATAAAGTTCTTCCTAGACTCATTACACTACTGGGGCTACAGAGATCCATATGTAATAAGTGTAGGGGAGTAGTGATGGAGTTTATTCCTTTGGCTTGTGATAAACTTTGTGTTGCTTCCCTTTTAACACAATGATCATCATTTGTAAACTCTTTCTTTGGTATTCCAGTTACCAAGTCATCTTTAATTAATTTATTTATGTTCTTAAAATTTACATGGTATATTATTTTATGCAGAGAAAAGACTCGTCACTATTGGCTTTAAATAGAAAGCAAGAAACTTCTCTAAATGGGGAGGTTTCCGGCAAATCTATCTTGTACATGTTTCTTTTCCTGGGGGCTCTGAGTAGGATATACTCTTGAGGAATAACCGCCTTGGGCTTGAGAACAATGCACTCATACTCAGTGAAGAGCATGTTGTGTCTCTAGTCATAATATTAAGATACATTCGAAAGATTGTATCTAAGCTCTTTAACATAGTTTACCTTCACAATGCTAAGCTTACCATTTGTGACCCTGCACCTTCCTGTGATGTAACCACCTGATTCTCCATGAAAAGCAACTGGCCCTTCATCAATTTTCTCAAAGTTCTGAAGCAAAAAGCCATTGCCTATCATGTGCCTTGAACAACCACGAAAAGCAAAAAGCCTTTGCTGTTGTTGATGAAGAAACTTTGGTCACATGGCCTTCCTTCATCTTCCATACCATCTTTGGAAGATTAGACTTACCTTAAAACTTTAGAAGTTTTGACGACTTTGGAATTTTTGATGACTTCAGAAGTTTTGGAGACTAAACCTTTAGAAGCTTTTTCATCCACTGCAGCAGACTTCAGTGCTTCAAAATCATTCCTTTCTTTTGACACCAAATTTTCTTCCAAAGGTAATTTTCCACCTATCTTCTTCTTGATCACCTGGGAGCTTCCGAAGGAAAGTGATTTTCCTTCCGAAGCTGTCTTCTTCTTCTTCTTCTTCTTCTCAGAGGTCTTATTCTTGTTCATGTAGATGGTACTCTTAGGATTGTAAATGCAATCCTAGGCAAAGTGAGTAGCATCACCACATTTAACTTGCATACTTCTAAGGGTCTTGTCTTGAGGAGAATGTTGAGCTTTATCTCTTTCACTTCCTTCTTCATCTTTATAGATGATGCAGCAGGCTTCCAAGGGTAAGGATTGCTCTTAGAACTAGACGCTTTAGGCTGTGCAGTAGTGGTGCATATTTGATCAACCTTCTTCTCTTCACCGGGATGGTTTGAACTCGAATTAGGATCCCCAATACTAGAGTCCATAGTTAAGTCTTTAGTACTCACCACTTTGAATCCAGTTGAAATAAAGACTTGTTTTTACTTGGAATTAAAAGTGTTCTTGATCTTTTAGGATTTTGTTTGATTTTCTTTTAGCTGCCCTGATCAAATTCTTCCTAGCTGACTTGGCCATCCTTGGTTCTTTCTTCTCTCCAAGATGATAGTGACCCTTCTTAGGATACTCACTTACTTCAAGTTCATTCTTCACTATCTATTCTTTATCTTCATCCTCTTCTTGGATAGGGTCAATAAGTGGCAACTCATCTTGATTAGTTTCGCACCTTGAAGATGTCACACCCCGGGCCCAGGTAGGGTGGGATGTCACAGACTAGCAACAACATATGGCAGCGGAAACAAACCATCATAAGAGCACAAAAGGAGAGAACATCACATGGCATTAATGTTTAAAGAAAAACCGGGATAGAAATAGGTCTAGCCCCCAACACAAGTACATAATTCATCAGTACAAATTGTTTTCATCAATAGAATTACATAATTCATCAGTACAAATTGTTTTCATCAATAGCAAATGTAAATTGTTTCAAATGTTTTAGAACATAACAAGCCAATGCCATGGGTCATGGAGCTAGGTCAAGATCTTCTACAACAGCTAGACTCCCATCACGGATTACCTGAAACATGCTCAAAAGAAATTTTATGTCAACTAAAATGTTGGTGAATTTAAGTGCTTAAAGTTTAAAAATAAAAGGATTCAATAGAATCCACTTTTAATTTAAAAGAATCATAGTTTCATTATTATGAGGGATCACAATCAAACCTGCACTCAGTCCCGGCTGACCTCTTCAAAAATTAAGTAATACCGGTTAATCCCGAAGGAATAACTGAGCCTTAAACTAGTGTACCATACCTGCCGGGTGGTTCACCATAACATCTTATAAAAACTTGTTACATGCCACAAATGACCCCACAGGATCTCAATGTGGTACCCTTCTGTTCATCACAGAAGGCACTGTGTGTGGGGGATTCCCCAAGTAGATCTACCCATATAAAACAGTGGTTCACACAAGAATTAATAACTGTGATACAAGTATCAGCAGGTAACAACAATTCCATAACATATAGCATCATAGTTTAGCACATAAATAGTTCAGTTAAAACAGAGCATGCTTCATCCCAAAAACAGTAGTAAAAAGGGGGATCACTAGAACTCACCTTAAGTTTCAAGCAAGGATTCTTCGTGTGCCAGGAAAAAGTCTCAAGCCTAGCACCCTAGCATCAAGATTTAAGTGATAAGTTACTAGTTCTAATGCTTATGTAAGGTGTACTAGATGTGCCATGAAGTTGAATGCCTAATTTGATTTTGATTTGTTAAGGTTTGTATAAAAAGTTTCCTTTTATAGAAAGTCATGGTTTCTTAGGAAAAATGGATTTTTACACCATTAAGTTAGTGATACAAGTTAAATTAATTTGTTCATGTGATTATTAGCTTCAAAGGAATCGGTTATGGGTGTTTGGCAAAATTTACAGTTTAGTCTTTAAGTTTTAGAATTTTACAATTTCTACCCAAAGTTTGTTTTTCTTGAATTTAATAACTTTTAAGGCCAAATATCAGATTCTTGGAGTTAATTATCTCATTTTAAGTAAGTTTACTCCAAATTTTCAGATTTTAGGTCCGGGTTTAGAATTCTTGTGTTTTCGCGTTACCGGTTACGGTAAATCGATGGGTTTTAATGGTTAAGTATGGATTTTCATATTTTTGAGTATTTGACCATTAAATATAATTTAAGGACATTTTGATAAGTTTCTAATCTGTTGAAAATGAAATTTTAGTCTCTTTTAGTTGTAAGCCTCGTTTTTACGTTTTACCCGTTAAAGCGCGTTTTTACCCGAAACCGAACATTCTTAGGTGATTTTTCTTCAAACTTTTTACTAAATTAACACCTTGAGGTCTCTAAGTTACTTAAATTTCATGAATTCTATGGTTTTAGACTTGTTACACAATTTTTAGAATTTTTCTTTAAAAATCTTCCGGTTTAGGCCTATTTTGCTAATTAAATTCATAAAAATTTCAATTTAACCCAATAAATCACCAAATTCAGTTTTTAACACTAAGACATATATCTTTAGGGATTGCAATTGATAAAATTTAATATTTGTTATGTTTTACCAATATCATCCAATTTTACCACTTTTCGGGTTCCCCAAAATGACCATAATGCCTAATATTCGATATCTTTATTATTTCCAGCCATTAACAACTCATCATACACCCAATATTACCTAAAAATTACTGAAATTATTACCCTAGCTCATGGTTTCAACATACAACTCAAGAACGAGTTAAAAACATAGTGATTACATCGTTTTCGTCCATTACACATGTGTAAAACGCTATAACTCGTGTTTAAACATTACCAAAACCTTTTGGAACTTTCAAAACAGGTTATTAAGAGTCTTATAAACCATTAACAAGCAGATTACAAGCTTTGGTTTGGAGGTTTACACAACATGGAGGTTAGTTGATGCATATATCACCTAAAAGAGGGTTTTCTTGGTGGAAATCGGGTTGCACCTTTAGAAGGGCCAACATAACATGTGAGATACCTTTATTGAAGTCAAAAGCTCCTCAAGAACAATATGATGGCAACAATTTTCTGCTATAACAAAGAAAAGAGAGGTTTTTAAGAGAAAAGTGAGGAAAACACAAGTTATGACTTGTTTCGGGTGTGTGGGTGCTTACTGTTAGGCCCGTGTACGTACGGAGTACTAATGGATTCTGCATGAAACAAGATCAAATAGCGTGGAATTCTATTTGATTGGCGATCCAATCAGTGAGAACGAATAACCCGATCGATCTAACGATGTAACAAACATTAAGAACAGATTGGAATCGATCAGGAACGAACTATGAACTTGGATTTGCGATTTGGGATGCTCTGGACGGATAGGGTATAAAAGTATTCGAAGTGTTATGTTTTTTCATGAATTATGTGGTATTTATAGGTTTTCAGTGTTTATTCGTACGACTGAACCATTAGCATGGTTCAGTCGTGCGACTGAACCATTAGCATGGTTCAGTCGTGCGACTGACTCATGCGGTTGACTCATACGCACGACTGAAGGTTCATTCATGCGACTGAGCCAATCTTATGTCTTAGTTATACGACTAATCCAGTCACATGGTTCAGTCGTGCGACTGGTCCATAAGTATGGTTCATCCATGCGTATAGGCCATAAGTATGGTCCAGTAGCATGAATGTCCATATGACTAAGTTAAACACATTTCTAAGTTCTTATTGACTTAGACTTATGTAAAACAACATCAAACCTATATATTAAGTTCATACATGTGAATCACATTCAATATAATAATAATATAACATAATCAATCATAAATAAACATCACAATCCACTTTATATATCATTAATATCATCAATTACATCATATTATATTAGTGTAAGACATGAAAAACTTTTACAATTGAGATCATAAACTAGGTACATCAAGATGTATCAACAAACTCCCACTTGGACCTAGTTTAGCCTAATGTCTAACATTCTTCACGTGCTGTTGGAACTTCTTGTATTTCTCTTCTCTTGTGACTCCAGCGTGTATCTCGAACGCAAAGCAGAGTCTTATCAAATGTTGAAACTTTAGAGCTTGTACAATGTCCTGCGTGTCATAGAATAGTGCCCACTTGTACAGAGTATAAACATCATCCGCAGACAAGTTGGTCAGCCACATAGGGTCAAATACCCGGATAGTCTCTATTTTCCCATCCTTGTGCAAAACTATGACCGCTTCACCCGTTCGCCAGTCATAATACCAACACTTGAAGTGTGGAGTGAAGTCCTGAGGCATTTCCTGTAGTGGGTTCTTCGACATTGTGCGCGGAGGACTCCACTTCAGCACGACTTTAGGCCTTCCAGTGATAGGATCAACTTCGGTCTTATGTATGAACCATTTAGGCTGTTAAGGCCTGAAGTTTACCCATCTGGTGTGGTATTCCTTCTTGAGCGCCATCTCGAACCAACCCGACATCTTTCTTGGGTTGGCGTACAAAAGATCTAAACAGGAAAGCCTGTTCAGCTCAAAACCAGGAAGAGTCTTCAGATCATGAGGATATCTGATGTACTCAATCCCCTTCTCTCTCTTAACTGGATAAACATCCAAGTCCTCAAAATATGCCCAACTGATAATCTTGCCTGACACCTTCTGATGCTTCTTCACTTGATAGAGTTTGGTGTAGGTGTTTGACTTTGGAGGAACTCATTGGGCTTTCATCTCAGCTAAACACGCTGTCCACTCAGCCTTCTTTAGCTCAACATCTGCATCCGTGGCTTGGGCTTTTCCTTCCTCTTTCTCTTTCTCCTTCTCCGTCTCATCCAATTTCTCGAAAGTAGCACTGCCAAATGTTTCACCCAAGTTAGGGATAACATTGCCCTGGATAGTCATCAGAAGTGATGTCCTTTATATCAATTTCATCCACATCCTGCAGCTCCTCTTCACTCAAACATTGATCTCGGGATCATCTTTGACTGGCTCATCAGGATTGAATCTAAACATGTCGGCTAGCTGCTCATCATTCAGATAATGTATGAACTTTCCCTCCTCAGGGGTGTAGCTCATAGATCGCCTTACGATCCCTTGCAAATCAAGAATCATGGTTAGCTGAGTCTTGATTTGCTGAAGGGGGCGACATCATAGTCATCCGTCTGTTGAGCTTCATCTGTTTGATTAAACATTCAAAACAGATCACACACAAATTAGTAATCAAGATATTTAAACATTAATAAACATTAATAATCATTAATTACATCAATGTAATACATAATTCAAGCACAAAAGTTTATCAAGTACTAAGACATCTAATCATTACTTTTGCCTTGATCGTTCGATTCTTCAGCTTGAGGATCTAAGTAAGAGGGTCACTGATCTTGATTCCTTTTTGTGCGCCTCTCCTGAGTAGATGGATTTGAGGCTGATGCTGATGCATCACCTTCATGTTCATGCTCATCATCATCTCCTCCTTCTTTGTCTTTCCCGCTACCTTTCGCCTCAATCTCATTATCATCATCATCATCGATTCACCATCGGAGGAATCATTATCATCATCATCATCATCACCATCATCATCACCCTTTATCTTCAAGGGCTCATTCTTTGTCCCTTTCAGTCTCAGCATAAGCTTCTTGTTCTTCTTCTTAACCTCCTCAATTCTCTTCACCGAAGCCATCAGTAGCTCATTCTATGCCGTGAGGGCACGATAAGCTTTAGCTAATGCTCTCTTATGAGCAGCATATCTCTCTGTCAAATGGGCTATTTGTTTGCCCTGAGCAGTATTAACTACCATCAACTGATTTAGCTAGTTTACTCTCATATCATCTGTCGTGAGCAGGTTGAACACCAGTCGGTTAAGGCCAGCCAACTGCTCCTCTAACCCAACGATGGGTAGAAAAGATCCCTTTGGAGGTGTAGATGCTATGGATGGGCCCGGTTGGGGTATGGTAGGTGTGGTGGTGGATGTGGTGTATGAGGGAGTGGGAATGAAGGTGAATTGTGGGAATAGATGTGAATATGGTAGGTTTGGTGGTGGTAATAGTGGTGGCTGTGGTGGTGGTACGGTGGTGGCAGGGGTGGTGATAGGAGTGGTGGTAGTGGTGGTGATAGGAGTGGTGGTAGTGGTGGTGAGAGGAGTGGTGTTAGTGGTGGTGGGAGTAGTAGCTGTGGTAGTGGAGGTGGTAATCAGGACAATCCTCCGTCTCTTGCCCTTCTTGATGTGGGGCTGGGCCATTCTCTTCTTCCTTGAGCCCCTGGAAATTTGGGCTCCCCTTGGGTTAATCGGCTAGGTGGGTGTATAAGTAGGATCATCAGTATCAGCACCCTCAGACCCAGACACGATAAGCTTTAGCTAATGCTCTCTTATGAGCAGCATATCTCTCTGTCAAATGGGCTATTTGTTTGCCCTGAGCAGTATTAACTGCCATCAACTGATTTAGCTAGTTTACTCTAATATCATCTGTCGTAAGCAGCTTGAGCACCAGTCGGTTGAGGCCAGCCAACTGCTCCTCTAACCCAACGATGGGTAGAGAAGATCCCTTTGGAGGTGTAGATGCTATGGATGGGCCCGGTTGGGGTATGGTAGGTGTGGTGGTGGATGTGGTGTATGAGGGAGTGGGAATGAAGGTGAATTGTGGGAATAGATGTGAATATGGTAGGTTTGGTGGTGGTAATAGTAGTGGCTGTGGTGGTGGTACGAGTGGTGGCAGGGGTGGTGATAGGAGTGATGGTAGTGGTGGTGATAGGAGTGGTGGTAGTGGTCCGCCTCTTTGCCATGTTCGGTAGCCACGACTTGGCTACCGACTGTCCTCGTTAGAGGCTCCTCATCCGACTCCTCATCTTCTTCACCAACCAGGAAGTCCCGGTGGATGGCAGCCTGCTCAGATCCACCAGGAGCAGATGTACTATGTGGAGGTGGTGGAGATTTAGTAGACGTGCCAGCATCTCCACCATCCTGGCCATCATCATAGTCGTCATCATCATCGTCATCATCATCAGTAGGGACCATGATGAGCTCAATGTCTGAGTCACTATCGTCGTGATGCCACTTCTTACGAGATGTCGCCACGTAATCCTCATTGGCCAGATGGCCGAAGAGTCTCCTCACCGGGGGCTTCACCTGCTTCCCCCGGTATACCTTCATCCTACCCAAGGTGGTGTCATCCATCACCTCTAAGATAACAGCATTGTCTTTCTCCTTGGGCAGCTGAGGAAGCTTCTGATCTATAATCATCTGTAAGAATCGTGGATACATACAGAAGCCTTCCTTGCCCTTGTCCTCTATGTTCTCTGTCCAGTGTGTGAAAAACATACGGGAGAAACTGAACGGGTGGTTCAGTACCAGCGCAACGTATGCGTTCTGGATTTGGTCCGACAACTCGTCGAACCCTCCACGCCTGGAGGCAATGCATTTAAGGATCACATGTGCCAAATAGTTAAATTAAAGGCACATGTTACTCTTGTTCAGCATGCCGGCATTGATGTCGCCGGTGTACTTGATCCTTAAGAAGCATCCCTGAACTGTTAGGGGATGCAACTTGGTTAGGTGGGCTCCGTCTTCACCCAGATCCAAGACTCGCCTCAGGTCGTCTTCCCTGATCTCAATATCTTGTCCAAAGATAGAACTCCAGATACAGTAGGGCTCAACAGAACGGTCGACAGTGGCATTCTCCCAGAATTCCTGATGAATCGATTTGTATGGTGTGCAGGGAGTGGAGATGGCCCTGTAGATCCTCGATCTATGTAGAAAAGAAATGATCCCGGTGAACTCAGACGCGTTCCGGTATGTAGCATCAAGATGAGCACAGATGTTCTGCTTGGTGCTCATCGTCCATCTCTCAGCCATGTTGCTGCAACACATGAAACATATACGTTAGATCCGTTCATTAGAAATAACAATTGAATTTGAACAGATTGTCACCTACTAATTCATCGTACGATTTAACCATACGACTGAGCTTAGTCGTACGATTGAGCCTACGACTGAACTTAGTCGTATGCTATACCATGCGGTTGAGTCAGTCATGCGACTGAGTCACCGATTGATTCAATCGTGCGATTGAATCATATGTCTGGCTCAATCGTGTGACTGAAGTTCATCAGCCTGTCCATTCGTATCTTGCACTGTTCAACACCATAAATTTGAATCTTTGTCAAAACGTTAAATTAGACTTCGTGTTTAGATTCATTTGGTTTGCAAGGCCTCGAAATAGCACTTAATGTCTTTTAAATCAATGTTTAAGTTCATTAAAGTGGTCTATTTTAGGGTTTTTGTCTCGGTTCTTGATTTTAACAATTTAGGTCATTGTTTGGTCGATTAAAACCCTTTTGTGTCACGATTCATCCGCAAAGTACCTGAAGATGAACAATCAGTGGTCAGTAACACAATCGGAGAGTAATCACAACACTAAAAATTTGGGCCGAGTGTCTGGGTATTGGGCGGTTTTTGTGAGATTTGAAGTCGCTAGGGTTTACGACCGACTGAGCCTCCTTTTATACTGTTTTGGGGTTCAGTCGTGCGACTGGACCCATGCGCATGACTCAATCATACGACTGGGGTTTCGTCGTGCGACTAACTCAGACTACTTTATCCAGTCGTATGATTGGTTCATTCTTATGATCCAATCGTAAGGTTTGCCCCATACTCATGGTCCATTTGTGTGATTTGCTCATACTCATGGTCTATTCGTGTGATTTGCTCATACTCATGGTCCATTCGTGTGATTGGTCCATACTTATGGTCCAATCGTGTGATTGGCTCATACTTATGATTCAATCGTGCGATTGGTTCATACTTATGATCCAATCGTGCGATTGATTCATACTTATGAGTTTGACTTCATCTATTTCCACACCCTCAAATTTAACTTTTGATATATAACATTATGACCAATGATCATCTCAGACATGATCTTTTAATAGAAATCATTTGATCACCTCAGACGTGATCCGTTTAAATTAGAACTGGTTGACCACCTCAGACGTGATCCTTTTAATTTAAATTGTTTGGTCACCTCAGACGTGACCCTTTTAATTTTTCAAAACTTGATCATCTCAGATAGGATCCTTTTAAATTCACACCAATTTGGTCACCTCAGACGTGACCCTTTTACTTTATGATTCACAGAGTTCATCTAGTGACATAGTCTGACATTGACACCTAATTGATAAATAAAACAGAAAACACTTGAATTAAAATAAAACAGGACATATTTTGAGTTTTTGTTTGAGGTGGGTTGAAAACTTTTTAATTTTCCTTAAAAAATTTCTCCCCCTGAACAGAGCAGCATCAAGCATTTACATCTTATCTAGAAAGACTCTTATGGAATCATACAGGCATAAACATAATCATTTAGGACCTTTTTGCATATGTTTGTTTAACTTATTCTTATTTGTTTGAGTGTCAAAAGCCCTTAAGGAAATCATACTAGAACTGTAAGAAACACATAATGATTTTGACTGTTGAGGATTGCTGCCAAGATGATTATCAGTATATTTATCCACTTAAATCCATACACAGATTTTTGACTCACATTGGTGATTAGTTAGGTTTGTTATTTCAACAAGCATTTGTGGATCCCACGCTTATATAGTAATCAACATTCCTCAGGAGATTTTTGAGCGGTCTACGGGTTTAGACAAGGAGAAACTATTCTAAGAGCTTTCAAAGAGATGCCAAGCCTCAGATCAGTGCCATCGCACAGCAGAGAGGCGCAAACAATAATGAATTCTAGAATATTTAGGTTATGCTTATCCTCAGGTCAGTGCATAGCACAGCAGAGAGGCACACAACCTATCTTCTTGTTTGAGCACTTTTCTTTTACACATTACACACCAACAACGTTAGTCATTAGCTTGATTGCGTTTAACACTTTATTTCATGTACTTTTCTCATTTTATGGTCATCCGCACACATTTGTGGCGTCTATTTTGCTCGTCACCCCTTATTGGAAATACATTGATTGTGTTAACCAGTGATAAGGTAGAAGCCCACATCTAGTTGAACTATTTAGTTTTAATTTGTTTCACTAATGAGGTCTACTCGTCTATTGTGTTGAATCTACCGACACATCATATAATAGACTAGCAACCTCTAGGTCTACTTTCTCTATGTAACCTCAGTAACAGACTAGTTTACTATCATTTTTCCTTTATTTGACTTATTCTTCTCAGACTTGTAAGTTTAATGTAACATTTTGAACATTTAAGTCTTTTTGATGTCCCAAATAATTAGTTTCCTGTGTACTATCATTTTTAATAGTTTTGAATCAATCTCACAGATTTGATGTCTTTGCTTTTCAGCTTTTCTGCCCGCCATCGTTTTTTTTGAGTAATTTAAATACTAACTACTGAAACTAAACCTATTCTCCCCCTAAAATTCTAAAACCGAAAATCTTTTTTATGTTTTTGGATTTTTAACGACATGAAAATTAAATAAAGAAAAATTAAAATTAATAACATAAAAAAACATAAAGAAGGACTAAGAACTAGATTCTTCTGGAATCACTTCACTTTTCTTTTTAACGCCATTGACCTCTAAGAGATATAAAAACCAAGGTTTATCAATGCTTTTATGTAGAGGTCAGCGCGTTGAAAATCTATGTTGTTTTTAACAACATCAGTTAATTGCTTTTCAAAACAGTCATGTATGAAGTGATATTTAATGCCGATGTGTTTAGTCATTGGATGTTAGACTGGAATTTTAGTGATAGCAATTACAACAGAAATATCAACAAAAATAGGGGTGTTAGAAAATTGCAAACCATAGTCTCGCATTTGCTGTTGAATCCAGATGATTTGAGAACAGCAACTTGCAGCGGCAACGTATTCGGCTTCACATGTCGATAGAGCAACCAACGTCTGCTTCTTATACTGCCAGGTGATTAAGTGTCTTCCAAAGAACTGGCATCCTGCTTATGTTCACTTGTAATTCATCTTGCAACCACCGTAATCCGAGTCACTATACGCTGTAAGCTCAAAGTCATCATCATGAGGATACCACAACCCAAGTGTTGGAGTACCCTTCAGATAACGAAATATTCTCTTCACCCCAATTATATAATTCACTTTAGGTTTTACCTGATATCTAGAACAGAGACACTTGGCATACATAATATTAGGACGAGAAGCTGTGAGGTACATAAGAGATCCGATCATTCCTTGATACATAGTAGCATCCACCAGATCACTATTTTCATCGGGTGCCACATCGTGGTTCGTGGCAAGTGGAGTCCCAACAACCGTTGCATTCTCCATGTCAAACCGACTAAGGATATCTCCTACATATGTGGTCTGATGTAGGAAGATACCATTTGGTGTCTGATCTACTTATAAACCGAGAAAGAACTTCATCTCTCCCATGGCACTCATTTCAAACTCAGCTTTCACCACAGACTCAAATTCTTTACATAATGCTTTGTTCTTGGAACCGAAGATTATGTCTTCCACGAATATCTGCACCAGTAGTAAATCACCGTCCTTTTCCTTGATGAACAACGTGCAGTCAATGACCCCTCTTCGAAAACCATGTTTCAGCAGATGAGTAGAGAGTTTCTCGTACCAGGCTTGAGGGGGCTTGATAAAGCCCGTACAAAGCCTTGTCCAGTTTATAAACTCTATCCCGATGATAAGGATCCTCAAATCCTTTGGGTTGACTGACGTACACCGTTTCATGGATTTCACCATGAAGGAATGCACTTTTCACATCCAGTTGATAGACTTTAATCTGCATATAGGATACATAGGCTAAGAAGATACGAATTGCTTCCATCCTTGCCACAGGTGCAAACACTTCATTGTAGTCAATGCCTTCGACTTGCCTAAACCCTTGAACGACAAGCCGAGCCTTGTTTCTGATTATGACCCCTTGGTCATCTTTCTTAAACCGAAGAACCCATTTCGTGCAATTACTTTTACACCTTTTGGTCTGTCCACAAGTGTCCAGACTCCTAACTTCTTGAATTGAAAGAGTTCTTCTTGCATAGCACTTACCCATGCCTCATCTTTTAAAGTCTCGCTGACATGCTTTGGCTCAACTTGAGACACAAAACATCGATAAGCACCATCGTGTAGATATCCCTTTTCCATGACTGCAGCATAATCAGCTGAGTATAGCCGATTTCTTATTTGAACTCCCGATAGAATATCCCCAATGATGTTGTCTAGGGGATGATGTACATTAACTCGAGTTCCGGGAGTGGTGGGTACTGCAACTTCATTGTCCAGATTCTGAACTGTTGGAGTATGTGGTGCAGAAGTTCCAGTTTCATCATGATCGGATACTGGTGTACTTTCGGTAGTGGGAACATGTTCCTCCTAGTTTGTTTTCTCAGTTTCAACGGCCTCATCATCGGAGGAAGAATCACTTACTTCAAGCTCTCCCCCTGAACGGCTAGAAGTATCATCTAATGGAACTGATGATGTCGAGTCTAGTGTAGGAGCATTCAGAACATCGTACATCATTCGTGCAGCTAACTCATCCTCAGAATGGAAAGGAGGTAGATTGAAGGATTTAAAAAATCAATCATAGTCAAAGAAAAAGGAAGGTCCTTTTCCCACGGGGGGTGGTGTATCTTTGTACATCAACGTTACACCACACTTCTACCTGACCAGTTGAGTTATTGTAAACCTGTTTGTCTGGTATATTGTATCCAAGAAAGATACATTCTTCTACCTTCTCGCAGAACTTCACATTCTGATTCTTCTTTAGCAGCATGCAAGGTGCACCAAATGGTTCCAGATACTCTAAATAGGGTTTTCGTTGTTGGAGCAACTTATAACAAGTTTTTCCATGATGTTTGACTACCAAGACCCGATTTAGAGTGTAACATGCATTAGCCACCACCCCGTTCCAGAATTGAACTGGCAGTTTGGAGTCAGCTAGCATTGTCCTTGCTGTTTCTATCAAGCTCCTATTCTTCCATTCAGCAACGCCATTCATCTGTGGAGTGTAGGCAGAAGTGAATTGATGAACATTCCCTTTCTCTCGACAGAATACCTCCATCCATTGATTCTTGAATTCTGTCCCGTTGTCTGAACGTATTTTCCTAACTTTCAGCTTGTAGAGAGACTCCAATATGGTAACAAGATGTTTGAATGATTCAAAGGTCTCTGATTTAGCTTTCAGAAACATCACCTAAGAGAATCTTGAGTAATCATCTGTCACCACAAAGCAGTACCAATCCCCGGCTATGCTTTTTGTGCTGACTAGGCCAAACAGATCCATGTATAGAAGCTCGAGAGGAATGTCGATAGAATTAACTTTCTTTGCTTTGTGAGACTTCTTGGTCTGTTTCCCTTTCTTGCAAGTGACACAGAAATCTGGGAGCTGGAAATTCTTGACTGTAACTCCATCTACCAGATCATTTGGAACCAGATGATTCATCTTCCTGGGATTGATGTGTCCTATTCTCCTTTGCTAGGAAACTGAATCTCTTTCTGTTGCTTTTGATAAGAAGTACTAAGCAGTTGAACTTGCTCCTCCGGGATGACATACTCTTTCTTCAGTATGCAACACTTCTTATTGTCAAATACAACCTTGAATCCCTTATCACAGATTTGGGAGACCGACAGCAAGTTGTTCTGTAGTTGTTGAACATAGTTGACCTTGTCAAACTTTACTTTCTCGTTTCCCACTTCGCCTTGTGCGGTGATGTAACCTCCTTTATTCCCAGCGAATGATACGTGTCCCCCTTTAATTTGCTTGACGTTGAAAAGGAGGGACGAATTCCCAGTCATGTGCCTGGAAGACCCACTATCAATAATCCAGGCATTAGTGATAGCGCTGTAGCGGATACCCTGCACATACAATGGAAATGATTAGTTCAGGTTTGGGACCCAAGCCTTAATTGGCTTGGGTGTCCTAGAGGTATCACACATCATGAACTCAACCCACTAACCTTCAGATGGTAAGGGCACATCTTTCTCTTTCTTATCTTCACTATTAGACACAATACCTGATTTTTCTTTCCATAAACCAGTTTTGTGTAAGGCCTGTTTGTGGTAAACAGACGACTGGATTATGGTTTGAACTTTCGGTTCACTAATAATCCTAGATTTAACCTTAGGTGGCACAGCTTCGCTTGTAGCTTGTCTATGTTGACTTTGATGTTTTGGAGGAGTATTAGATCTGATTTTAGAAAATCTCGGTTTTTCATCATCAAAAAGTTCAATTTTCCTTTTAGGTATCTGATAGTAAGGACAATTTGGAGAGATGTGTCCTCGTTTTCCACAGCTGTAGCAGGATCTCCCTTCGACAGTATAAGGAAAGCGTTGATATGGGGTTGAGTTTGGTCAGGGGCTGGGTAGTTTCTTTTTCGTTTTAGATGTTTCTCCTTATTTAACAAAATTAATTGTTTTGACATTTGGAACATCTTTTATTTTCATTTTATTTAGGTTTTGATGACTTACTGGTTTAGGGTTTGTTGACTTAGACTGTTTAGTTCTGAAATAAACGTTTTTAAACCTGACCCAAAGTTAACCTTTTCAATTTTATCAGTCAAGTCTTCGACGGGCATCTTATCTTTAGATCCCAAAGTAGTATTCTTCTGTTCAGTGACAGACTTCACAGGTTTACCCATAGAATCTGGATCACTGACCGGAGGAGTAGACACCACATGATCCTTTACCGGGTTATTATTGATTGGTCTACAATTAGTGTTCAAAAGGATAGCATGTGGTGGCGGTACTACTTTATAACCCATACCATTCCCGCTATTTCGTTCTTTCACTAAGTTTTGAACTATGTGAGAAGAACTTGCCAAACTGTGCAGTTTTTGTTTTAAAGATTCAACTTCTACTTGCAAAACTGCTTTCTCCTTTTTAGTTTCTTCTAAATAATTTAAATAGAACTTAATATCATTAGATTTATTTAAAGCAACAACCTTGGTTTCCCTTAGTTGTTTCCCTAACAGTTCTATCTTTTCTTTGAAGCTGCACTCATTTTCTTTTAATACATGATTTGCTTCAGTGCAGAGTTGTAAATCATTTACTAGATTATCATTGTGTTCTAATAACATAGCAAATTTTAAATCAATTATTTCTCTAAATTTTTCACATTCAGAACAAGCATGTTTATCAAATAATTCTTCTTTAGAATATACCTGTGTAGAACCAGACGAATCAGCCATCAGTGCAGTGTCAGACTCTTCAGTGACTTATGATTCTGAGTTTACAGCACTTAACTCTTCTTCAACCAAATGATCAACGACATCCATAGCTTCTTCAATATCTGAACGTGCATGCTCAGCTATGAGGTCTCCCTCACTAGCAGATCCATCATCCAAGGTATCAATTATTGCAACATTGGATTCACTCTCGGATATGAATCGGAAGGACCAGTCTTGTCCTTCATCATATTGAGCAACCAAAGCTTTAGAATCTTTACTTGACGATGCTCCAACCTTCTCCTTATCTTGACGGTTGAATGTGGGAAAAGGATTTCCATTCCCAGTCTTCTTTGGCTTTATGCACCCACGTTTGAAGTGCCCTTTCTCTCCATAATTGAAGCACGTGACCTTGGTTTTATCAAAACCAAATGTCGTGCCTTTAGTAGCAACCAAGTTCTGCCCCGTATTCTTGACAAACTTCTTTGCTCTTCTAACAGCACTAGCCAAGGCCCACATAATATTCATGCGTTCCAGCTCAGTTTCATCAACTTGCTCATAATCCTCGTCAGCAAGATGACAGTTCCCAATCTTACCAGCAACTAACCCATCATAAGATTGAACAATAGTAGCTAGAAGGTCCATATGTTCTTTAGCAACTTCCACGGTGACATTTCCGAGATTCTCGGTCTTTAACTTGGTAGTATTTGCCTTAGGAACAATGTATTGGGTACTAGTTGACCCTGACGTTTCGGGTCCTGATGAGCTGTTTTGGGAAGGAGCAGAAGAGTTAGACACAAACGCCATTTGAAGTTGTGCGCCTAATGAGGCAGGGGTTGGAACTGAGTTGTATAGTGCAGGATTCTGAGCATAGGATCCTTTCTTTGACTTGTCTTTCTGACGCAGCTCTTCCTCCCTTAATTTCAGAATGAAATCATTTATGTCTAATATGGCAACAATGTCATTTTGCCTCAAATTAGACACAAATGGATCCCATTTGTCTGGCAGACCATCAGCAAAGCTAGAGACTTTATCTTCCATGGAGATGGTCACGCCATGAGTGTGTAACTCACTTATTAGATGATAGAATCTATCAATAATATCATCTAAGCTCTCTTTTCCAATTGGAGAGAAATTGTCAAATTCCTTTTAAGAGCTTTTGCCTTTAGCGCTTTCAGAGTTGCATTGCCATCGTATCTCTTTTCCAAGGCCTCCCATAATTTCTTTGACCGTTTGTTCTCAGAAAACTGATGAAATATGTCCTTAGGTATGGACCGAGTCAACAAGGCATATGCTTTCTTTTCAGCATTATGCATAGTTTTCTGGGATTCACTCATTCCTCCCAAAGTCAACTTTACCCCATTAGCACTGACTGGTACCACATAACCAGTCTCAATAGATGTCCACCGATTAGGGTCAACTCCATTCAGGTAGATTTCAAACCACTGTTTCCACTGTGGGTATTTATCCAACGTTAACAGCTTTGGCAGTTTGTTATGGTTCCCGATCTCACTTTCCAGAAGTAGAAGATTCTGGATACGTGAGTCCTTTCCAGCAATGAATGCAGAGAACTGATCTTTCATTGCTTTGAACTTGATAAATTCAGAACAGGACAGATTGACTTATGTGATTGGACAAGACGACTAGGTCAATCGTGTGATTGAAGGATGCGGATGACTTCAATTGTGCGATTGGATTCAGTGGTGTGAATGAACAGGACGAATGAGGTCAACTGTATGGAATAACTCAACCGTGCGAATGAACTGTGCGAATGAGTCCAGTCGTGCGATTGAACTATGCGAATGGGATTCAGTCGTGCGATTGAGCTAATCGTGCGACTGAAGCTGCTGCTGCGGGGAAAAATAGAATTTTTTGAACACTTGACTCAAAATTACGAACTTTTACGAACCCTAATCCGCCGTATGGAAAAAAGGTCGAAACTTTTAACATAGAGACTCGTCAAAAACACGTTTTGAAGCGAAAAAGTGAATCTTTTGAATGAAAATGTTAGTTTTGACACCAAAACCAATTGAATCTACACAAAATCACGAGCCTAGGCTCTGATACCACTTGTTAGGACCGTGTACGTACGGAGTACTAACGGATTCTGAGTGAAACCAGATCAAATAACACGGAATTCTACTTGATTGGCTATCCAGTCAGTGAGAACGAATAACCCGATCGATCTAACGATGTAACAAACGTTAAGAACAGATTGAAATCGATCAGGAACGAACTATGAACTTGGATTTGCGACTTGGGGCGCTCTGGACGGCTAGGGTATAAAAGTATTCGAAGTGTTATGTTTTCCACGAATTATGTGGTATTTATAGGTTTTCAGTGTTCATTCGTACGATTGAACCATTAGCATGGTTCAGTCATGCGACTGACTCATGCGGTTGACTCATACGCATGACTGAAGGTTCAGTCGTCCGACTGAGCCAATCTTATGTCTCAGTTATACGACTAATCCAGTCACCTGGTTTAGTCGTGCGACTGGTCCATAAGTATGGTTCATCCATGCGTATGGGCCATAAGTATGGTCCAGTAGCGTGAATGTCCACATGACTAAGTTAAACACATTTCTAAGTTCTTATTGACATAGACTTATGTAAAACAACATCAAACCTATATATTAAGTTCATACATGTGAATCACATTCAATATAATGATAATTTAACATAATCAATCACAAATAAACATCACAATCCATTTTATATATCATTAATATCATCAATTACATCATATTACATCAGTATAAGACATGAAAGACTTTTACAATTGAGATCATAAACTAGGTACATCAAGATGTATCAACACTTACACTTAGTGTAGTCCACAATTTGAGGAGTGTGGAAGGACACAAAGGTCTGGAAATATTTAAACACTGCTGGAGGAGTCGAATCCATAAGAATCAAGCCTCCAAAGTTCATGAAATAGCACCTTCTTGATGGTTTAAAGCTTGGCCGATAGGTGGTTGATGTTGTTCTTCGATATACAAGGCTGGAATGGAGAGAAATTTGAAGATGTGTGTGTATTTTCTGCAGTGCAAAACCGAGAGGGAGAGGATAGGTATGAGAGAGTTGTGGAGGTGGTGCATGAAATGGTAGTGGTGGGTGTGTTGGTGGTGTAGAAGGGTGGTGATTGGATGAGGGGGGCGGCCGAGTTTTTGGACGGTAGTGGGTTTATTTGTTTTAAACTTTAAATGGAAATTGGTATTATGTAGTATTGTGTAGTATTTTAGATGGTATAAGTTTTAGTTAGTTGATATGTATTATGCATGTTTATGCATGCATTAGCCGAAAATTAATGTGTGTATGCACAGGTTTTTAATTGTTTTAATAATAATTTGATTCCATTGCAAGGGTGACTAATTGACTTTCCCGGGTCACTACATTTTCCTAAATTAAAGCTTGATCTAGTTAAATTGTCACAAAAAGTCACATGAAATAACAAAAATGGTACTAGTAGCAACAATGATACCAATGTTAATGATAAAAATAGAAATGATGTTAACACTAGTATTATTAAGATCGGTAATGATGCAAGTTAATCAGGGTTAGAATTATGACCTAGAGGTCGGTTGTCACATTCTCCCACCGTTTAGGATGTTTCGTCCCGAAATTTTAGCTTCGATTAGATTCAGAACGGGTGGGTTTGAAGAGGTGCGGATAATTCTTCCTTATCTCGTCTTCTCGCTCCCAAGTGAACTCAGGTCCTTGCCTAGAATTCCATCTTACCTTAACCTTAGGTATGCGGCTTTGTCTGAGTTTCTTGACCAACCGGTCTGTGATTTCTATATGTTCTTCCACGAAGTTCAGCCTGTTATTGATCCTTGCTTCTTTCAACGGTAGCTCCATGGTCTTGTCTACCATGCACTTCTTCAAGTTTGACACATGGAAGGTGTCATGTATGTAACTTAGCTTCTGAGGTAGCTTTAATTTATATGCCATGGGGCCAATTCTTGCCAGTATTTCGAATGGTCCAATGTATCTCGGGCTTAACTTTCCTCTCTTTCCAAACCTCACAGTTCCCTTCCATGGTGCTACTTTCAGCATTACTCTGTCACCCACTTGAAATTCCAATGGTTTTCGTCTCTTGTCTGCGTATTTCTTCTGACGGTCTCTGGCTGCCCTTAAAACGCTCCTTGATCTTGAATATCTTGTTGGTGGTCTCCAACACGATGTCGGGTCCCATTACTTGGCTATCACCAATCTCATTCCAACTCAATAGTGATCGGCATTTCCTACCATACAGAGCCTCATACGGAGCTGCCTTTATACTTGCGTGGTAGCTGTTATGTTGGTATATATGTCCCTAGTTCTAGTTCTAGTGAGCTTAAATGTATTTGACTTTCATTTTGTAACACTTATGTAATGTTTGATATATGAAATGAAAAACTCTTCTTTGAATGTTTATTGGTTGTTGAATGTTATATCTATTAATATGATTTATTGTTACACGCTTATATGAACATGTTATATAGGTTTACAGTTGTTAGACATAGTTCTGTATCATTAAAGGTTCAGGAATATGTTTAACTAAGTCTCATGATTCAGTCGCATGACTGGACCATGCGAATGGGCCAGTCGTATGACTGAACCAGGTGATTGAGTCAATCGCATGATTGAGTCATAAGATTGACTCAGTCATAAGATTGATTCAGTCGCATGAATGAATCAATCGTACGACTCAGTCGCACGACTGAGCCATACGCATGGCTTGGTCTTACGAATGAGAGCTGTAACCTATAAATACCACTTAATTCGTGGAAAAACAAAACACTTCGAGAATTATCAACCCTAACCGTTCCTGTTCGTCCAGAGAGTCCCTTCCAACTTCATAGAACATTTCTGATCGATTCTAATCAATTCTTAACGTATTCTAATCGTTAATTTTGATCGGATTAACGTTCTCCCTGATTGGATTGCCAATCAAATAGGATTCCGCACTATTTGATCTGGTTTCACGTTGAATCAGTTAGTACTCCGTCCGTACACGATCCTAACAAGTGGTATCAGCTGGATGTGAAGAGTGCATTCCTTCATGGGGAAATCCATGAAGAAGTCTACGTCAGTCAACCCGAGGGATTCGAATATCCTTATCATCAGGACAGGGTCTACAAGTTGGACAAGGCTCTGTACGGGCTACATCAGGCTCCTCGAGATTGGTATGAAAAGCTCCCCACCCACCTGCTGAAACATGGGTTTCGTAGAGGTGTGATTGACTGCACGTTGTTCATCAAAGAGAGAGATGGAGATTTACTGATGGTGCAAATTTATGTGGATGACATTATCTTCGGTTCACGAAGCGAAGATCTATGTAAAGAATTCGAATCTGTGATGAAGGTAGAATTTGAAATGAGTGCCATGGGAGAAATGAAGTTCTTTTTGTGATTACAGGTGGATCAAACACCTACCAGTATTTTTCTGCATCAGACTAAGTATGTCGGAGACATTCTGAGTCGATTTGATATGGAAAACGTCACTGTTGCCGGTACCCCACTCGCCACAAATCATGATGTGGCACCTGATGAGAATGGGGATTTGGTGGATGCCACTATATATCGTGGGATGATCGGATCTCTTATGTATCTTACTGCCTCACGTCCAGATATCATGTACGCCACATGCCTGTGCTCAAGATATCAAGCCAAACCGAAAGTAAATCATCTGATAGGGGTGAAAAGGATTTTTCGTTATCTGAAGGGTACTCCAACATTGGGGTTGTGGTATCCTCATGATGATGACTTTGAGCTAACTGCGTATAGTGATTCAGACTACGGCGGTTGCAAGATGAACTTCAAGTCAACATCAGCAGGGTTTCAGTTCTTTAGAATGCGTTTAGTCACCTGGCAATGCAAGAAGTAGACCTCGGTTGCCTTATCAACCTGTGAAGCTGAATATGTTGCTGCTGCAAGTTGCTGCTCTCAGATTATCTGGATTCAACAGCAAATGCGGGACTACGGTTTGCAATTTTCTAACACCCCTATATATGTTGATAACTCTGCTGCCATAGTTGTCACTAAAAATCCTGTTCAACACCCTAAAACAAAACACATCGGCATAAAGTATCATTTCATACGCGATTGCTATGAAAAACAATTAATTGATGTGATTAAAATAAACACGGATTTTCAGCGTGCCGACCTCTACACCAGACCTTTTGATAAACCCAGATTTTTCTATCTGTTAGAGGTCAACGGCGTGAAAAAGAAAAGTGACATCATTTCAGAGGACACAGACGCGTAGTTCGACACTTGTTTAGCTTTTAATTTTATTTTATTTCTATTTGTTTTAATTTCCTTGACTTATAAAATCCAAAAACACAAAAAGATTTTTGTTTTAGAATTTTAGGGGGAGATTAGTTTACTTTCAGTATTTATTTACTTAAAAAAAGAAAAGAAAGAGGGGGAGGGCAGATAAGCTAAAAAGGCAAAAACAACAACGATAAGAATGTGATTCAATGCTATGAAAAGTGATAGTACACAGGCGTCGAGTTACTTGGAACACCAAAAAGATTTTAAAATTTTTGCAATTATAGTTTAATTAAATCACAGAAAATTGTTAGTCAGAGAATTCTAAGTCTAACAAACAGGGAAAATGATAGTACGTTTGTTTGTAACTGTAATTACACAGAGAAAGTCGATCTAGGGAGGTGCTAGTTCATTACACGATGTGTCGGTAGATTAAACACAATAGACTAGTAGATATCATTGGTGAACTCAATTTAAACTAATCTGGTCAACCGACTGTGGGTTCCCATCTTATCACTGGTTAACACAATTAGTTATTTCCAATAAGGGGTGACGAGCAAATAAACGCCACTAAAAGTGTGCGGACGACCATAAAAAGAGCAAAGCACGAAAAAATGAAAATAAACGCAATCAAACTGATAACAAGAAGATATGTTGTGTGCCTCTCTGCTGTGCGATGACACTGACCTGAGGATAAGCATAACCTAGATGTTCAAGAATTCATTGTTGTTTTTCGCCTCTCTGCTATGCGATGGCACTGACCTGAGGCTTGGCTTTTCTTTGAAAGCACTATGAATAATCTCTTGTCAAAATACCCGTAGATCGCTCAATAGTCTCCTGAGGAATATCAATTACCATATAAGCTTGGGATCCACAAATGTTGGTTGAAATAATATAACCTAATACATCACTAATATGTGTCAAAAGTCTGTGTATGGATTTAAGTGGACAAGTATACTGATAATCGTCGTGGCTGCACCGCCTGATGTTCAAAATCAATGTGCGTTACATATCAGATCAAGCATGATTCCCAGTTAGAACTTAGAAATCTCAGACGAATGAGAAACTTTGATATGTAAATATGTTAGTTTCCTTTTCAATATATATAAAAGTTCCAAGTAATTGTGTTTATGCCTGTCTGATTCCATATGAATCTGTCTTAGAAATGATGTTAATGCTAATAGGCTACTCTACTCCACCCTAACAAAATCACAAAAACATGTTTATTTTGTTACTTAGTTTAGTCTTTCCAGTTATTTGTATAGTGTGTCAGTGTCTGACTGTGCTATATTATTCAACTTTGAAAAGGTCACACAATGAACTTAACGTTAATCTTAAATAAATTGTTTCTGAAAAGGTAAAATGATCATGTCTGAGATGATCAGGTGGATAAATGGATCATGTCTGAGATGATCAGGTGGATAAATGAATCACGTCTGAGGTGATCAGGTGGATAAATGGATCACGTCTGAGATGATCAGGTGGATAAATGGACATGTCTGATATGATCAGGTGAATATATGAATCACGTCTGAGGTGATCAGGTGGATAAATGGATCACGTCTGAGGTGATCAGGTGGATAAATGGATCACGTTTGAGGTGATCAGGTGGATAAATGGATCACATCTGAGGTGATCAAAAGGTTCTTAATCTTAAATTGGTCATGTCTGAGATGATAAAATGCTCAAAATGTTTTATCTGTTGTTACAAGGGCTAAGGGTCCAAGGGTCAAAAAGGAAAAGTTTCACAAGTATGGCCCATTCGCACGACTAGACCAAGAATATGGACCAGTCGCACGATTGGACTATACGAATGAACCCATTCGCACGACTGGACCATGAGTATGGACCAGCCGTACGAATGAACCATACGAATGAGCCCAATCGCACGATTGAAGGTGACCGACTGTGACAGTCGCACGAATGAACCTCAATCGTACGATTGGAAATGACCGAATGGGCAAGTCGTACGACTGAAGCCCAGTCGCACGAATCAATCATACGACTAGGTTCAGTCTCACGACTAAAAATCGCCCTAGTATAAATAGAGGGGGAGTCGGTCTCAGTCGCTTCATTCTCCAAAATCACATCTTAGACGCACGATACACACAGATACTGCCGAAATTTTGTTTGATCTTCTTAGACCTGCTTTTTGACACGTTCTGATATTTGTTTCGACTCTATAGGTACTGCGCGACATTAGTTGGCTGATTAATCGGTTACTACAACATCAAAATGAGCGAAACAATGACCTAATTTAAAACCGAACCAAATGTGACAAATAAACCACTAAAATTAAGGTTTTTGATCAAATGAAAGTTACTAGGGGTTTAGTCGGTCTTCTGCGAACATAATGAGCCAATCCTCAACGTTTAACATCAAGTATTGTTCAAAAATCGAATTTGAATGAACAAACTATCGGACATGCGATTGGACACACTGATGAACTTCAGTCGCACGACTGAGCGAGGCGAATGGCTCAGTCGCACGACTGAGACGGATGAATGGTTCAATGGCACGACTGAACCATGCGTCTGAGCTCAATCGCACGACTGAGGTAAACGCATGTGAGAACATACAACTAAGTTTAGTCGCATGACTTAGTCGTACGTATGAGCTCAATCGCACGACTAGATCTCAGTCGCACTGTTCAGTCGCACGACTGGATCTCAGTCGCTCAGCTCAGTCGCACGACTGAACAAAAATTTCAAGTTCATGAAACAAGTCTGGTATTCTTTGACACGTACTAATGTTTATTTACTTTGTGTCACAGATGGCTAGTCGGTGGCCGATGAGCACTAAGCACAACATATGTGCTCATCTCGGTCTCTCTTCCCGTAACGCTGCGGAGTTTGCTGGCATCATCATATTCTTAAGACGCTCGAGGATTTTCCGAGCGATCTCTACGCCATGCACACCTTATAGATCTATACAGCAGGCGTTTTGGGAAGGTGATACTGTAGATAGGTCCACTAGCCCCATACTATCAGGAGTTCTATATTTGGGGAGGCCATCCAGATTACTGAGGAGGATATCAGGACAGTGCTGGAGTTAGGGGATGATTCTGATTGCCCCACCCGATTACATCCCCTCACTGTTCGAGGCTGCTTTATGAGGGCTAAGTATTCTGGGGACATTAACGCAAGTATGCTCAACAAGAGCTACTTGTGCCCCCAGTTCAAATACTTAGACCATGTACTTCTGAGATGCATCGCATCCAGGAAGGGTGGATTCGATGAGCTCTCAGACCAGATGCAGAACGCGTACGTTGCATTGGTGCTGAATCATCCATTCAGCTTCCCTTGGATGATCTTCACCTATTTGGTGGAGAACATCAAGGCGAAGGGGAAGGAAAGCTTCTGTATGTATCCACGGTTTCTACAGATGATCATATATCAGAAGCTCCCCTCGCTGCCGAAGGAGAAAGAGGATGCTATGGTCCTGAAGGTCATGGATGACACTACTCTGGGACGGATGATGGTGTACCGGGGGAAGCAGGTGAAGCCCCCGGTGAGGAGATTATTTAGGCATCTGGCCCATGAAGACTATGTGGCGCCAACGAAGAGGAAGTGGCGCCACGACGATAGTGACTCAGATACTGAGCCGATAGCTGTTCCTGATGATGACTCAGACGACGATGATAGTGGTGATGGTGGAGATACAGGTCCTTCTCACACACAGACCACTACTATTAAGGTTACATCTCCACCATCTCCACATGGTGATTTAGAGACAGCTAGGTTCCATCAGGACATCCAGCCTGATGATGAGGAAGAGTCTGATGAGGAGCCACTGACCAGGACGGTGGGCAGCCGGGTGGTTGCCACCGAGAGGGGGATCAGGACGGTTGGTGGACGTCCGGGCGAGTCTGGGGAGACTACTTCAGATCCATCATACACCCCAGACCAGCCCAGCAGGCAAGGGGAAGCCTCCAGGTCCAGGGGGACTCGGAGGAAAAGGATGGCTCATCCACATGGGCTGAAGCCAAAGAGACAGAGGATCACTTTGATTACTACCTCCACCACCACCTCTACCACTACACCACCTACCACCACTACACCACCTACCACCACTACACCACCTACCACCACTACACCACCTACCACCATTACATCACCTACCATAGCCACCCCTCATACCACTCCACCCATTCATACTCCACTACCCATATTCACCTCAGCCACTGCTACCACCGCCAGCCACCAAGCTGGCCCTTCCACATTCCCTACCGGATCATCCCTCCCTCCTATTAGAGTGGAGGAACAGCTTGCAGCACTCAACAGGATGGTGCTGAAGCTGTTAGCAGCTGATGAGGAGAAATCTGCTAAGCTACGTCAGCTGGAGGAGCTTAATGCTTCTCAAGCTCAGCAGATTTCTCAGCAGGCTGAGCAGATCGCCTAAATCCACGAGCACAAAGAGGAATCGGTGAAGAGATTGGAGGAGTTGGAGGCTGCTAACAAGAAGATCATGCTCAAGCTTAAAGGATCACAAGATGAGCCTCTGAAGATCGGGGAAGGAAATGATGATGGTGATGATGATGAGGATGATGATGATGAAGAGGATGACAGTGATGATGATGATGATGAGGAGGGTTACGGTGGCACAAGAGGTAGGGAGGATGATGATGATGGCGATGAAGGAGATGCAGCTGCATCTGCCTCTGCTCCTAGTCAAGAGCAAAGGACACAGAAGAAACAAGACCAAGGAGCATCATCGTCTGCCCCGCCTACCTCACCATCAGCTGAAGACACCGAGAGGATTCAAGACAAAAGTAAAGATTAGATGTTTTACTTTGTTCAGCTTTTGTACTTGAAATCATCTTTTGATGTTATGAAACTAATGTATATATTTATTATTCAGTGTTTGATTATCTTGAGTACATACTAACTATTGTTGTGTTACATGTTTAAATCAAGCAGATCTAGCATTTCAGCAAGATGAGTACGATGTTGCTCCCTTACAGCAGATCAAGTCTCAACTGACCATGATACTTGATCTGCAAGGGATCATCAGGAGGTCCGTGAGTTATACTCCTGAAGAAGGAGAAATAATTCAGACCTCACTGATGAGCAACTTGCTAAAATGTTCTAGCTGAATCCAGATGAGATAGTGAAGGATGCTCCTACCTTTGATGTGGATAGTGACGAGGAGCTAAACGATATAGACGAGATTAAGATAGAGGACGTCACGGCTCAGCATTATCCAGAGTATACTGACCGAGAGGGAAATGTGTTTCCCGATCTGGGTAGTACTCTCGGCAGTGATACTTTGGAGAAGCTGAGTCAGAAGGAAAAGGAAGCAAAAGCCTCTACAAGCCAAGCCCTATCCTCGGACGCCGATGTAGATATCAGAAAGGCTGAATGGGCGGCCTGTTTCTCAAAGATCCGAGCCCAGCACGCTGCAGCTAAGCCAAGTACCTACACCAAGATCTATAAAGTGAAGAAACATCAGACGGTGTCAGGGAAGATTATATCATGGGATTATTTGAGGATCTCAACGTTTACGTAGTTAAGAGGGAGAGGGGAATCGAGTACTTTAGATTCCCACACGATCTAAAGACTCTCCCTGGTTTTGAGCTCAACCAGTTGGCACGACTGAAGCTGCTGTATGCTGACACGAAGAAAATGTCAGGCTGGTTTGAGGCTGCGCTGAAACATGAGTATCTTACCAGATGGGTGAGCTTCAAACCTCAACAGGCTACGAGGTACATTAGAAGATCTGAGGTAAACCCTATTACTGGAAGACCAAAGATTGTCCTGAAATGGCACCCTCCGCGTACTATGTCTCGTATTCCATTGAGGGAGATGCCATAAGATTTTACACCCCATTTCAAATGGTGGTATTATGACTGGCGCACTGGAGAGGCCGTCATAGTTTTGGATAGGGAAGGGAAGGTAGAGACAATAATGGTATTTGACCCTATGTGGCTAACAAACTTGTCAGCTTCTAATGTCTACATATTGTACAAGTGGCCATTATTTTTTGATACGCAGGATATAGTGCAAGCACTTCAGTACCAACATGTCATACGTTTATGCTTTGCACTTAATATCCATGCTGGAGTATCTAAAGAAGAACGAGCTAAGAGGTTTGAAGAGTTTAAGGGAAGTCAAAGATTAGATAGAACTAGGTCCAAGGGGGAGTTTGTTGGTACACATGTCCCTAGTTCTAGTTCTAGTGAGCTCAAATGTATTTGACATTCATTTTGTAACACTTATGTAATGTTTGATATATGAAATGAAAAACTCTTCTTTGAATGTTTATTGGTTGTTGAATGTTATATCTATTAATATGATTTATTGTTACATGCTTATATGAACATGTTATATAGGTTTACAGTTGTAAGACGTAGTTCTGTATCATTAAAGGTTCAGGAATATGTTTAACTAAGTCTCATGATTCAGTCGCACGACTGGACCATGCGAATGGGCCAGTCGCATGACTGAACCAGGTGATTGAGTCAATCGCACGATTAAGTCATAAGATTGACTCAGTCGTACGAATGAATCAATCGTACGACTCAGTCGCACGACTGAGCCATACGCATGGCTCGGTCGTACGAATGAGAGCTATAACATATAAATACCACTTAATTTGTGGAAAAACAAAACAATTCGAGAATTATCAACTTTAGTTGTTCCTGTTCGTCCAGAGAGTCCCTTCCAACTTCATAGAACATTTCTGATCGATTCTAATCAATTCTTAACGTATTCTCATTGTTAATTTTGATCGGATTAACGTTCTCCCTGATTGGATTGCCAATCAAATAGGATTCCACACTATTTGATCTGGTTTCATGTTGAATCAGTTAGTACTCCGTCCGCACTATTGGTTGTTGAATGTTATATCTATTAATATGATTTATTGTTACACGCTTATATGAACATGTTATATGGGTTTACAGTTGTTAGACGTAGTTCTGTATCATTAAAGGTTTAGGAATATGTTTAACTAATTCTCATGATTCAGTCGCACGACTGGACCATGCGAATGGGCCAGTCGCATGACTGAACCAGGTGATTGAGTCAATCGCATGATTGAGTCATAAGTCTGACTCAGTCGTACGAATGAATCAATCATACTACTCAGTCGCACGACTGAGCCATACGCATGGCTCAGTCGTACGAATGAGAGCTGTAACCTATAAATACCACTTAAATCGTGGAACAAAAAACTTCGAGAATTATCAACCCTAGCCGTTCCTGTTCGTCCAAAGAGTCCCTTCCAACTTCATAGAACATTTCTGATCGATTCTAATCAATTCTTAACGTATTCTCATCGTTAGTTTTGATCAGATTAACGTTCTCCCTGATTGGATCGCCAAACAAATAGGATTCCGCACTATTTGATCTGGTTTCACGTTGAATCAGTTAGTACTCCGTCTGTACACGGTCCTAACATGTTATTGTAGGAGAACTCCTCCAAAGGAAGATGGTTGTCTCAGTTCCTATCAAAGTCAATCACGCAAGCTCTTAGCATATCTTTCAAAGTTTGAATGGTTCTTTCACTCTAACCGTCAGTTTGTGGGTGGTATGCAGTGCTTAAATCCAGACGGGTTCCTAGAGCCTGCTGGAGTGATTTCCAGAAACGAGAAATGAAGCGGCTATCACGATTGGAGATGATTGATAGTGGCACACCATGCCTGGTCACTATTTCATCGATGTACAGTTAGGCCAGCTTCGTCAGGTCGTAGTCTTCTCGAATCTGCAAGAAGTGAGCTGATTTAGTTAGCCTATCCACTATTACCCAAATAACATCATGACCTCTAAACGTTCTGAGTAACTTTGTAACAAAATCCATCGTGACGTTATCCCATTTCCATTCTGGAATTTCGGGCTGTTGCAACGTTCCTCACGGTTTTTGATTTTCAGCTTTTACCATGGCACAGGTTAGACACTTTCCAACATAAATAGCGATTGATTTCTTGATTCCAGGCCACCAGAAAAGTTCCTTTAGATCCTAGTACATTTTGTCGCTTCCGGGGTGAATTGAGTACTTAGATTTGTGGGCTTCGTCGAGGATTACCTCTCTAATTCCCCCATACTTCGGTACCCATGTTCTCCCTTCATATTTATATATACCATCGCCACTCATCTCTAATCGCTTCTCCATTCCTGTTAACACTTCCTCGGCTAATTTATCTACCTTTAATGCTTCACCTTGAGCTTCTTTCAGCCTTGCAATAAGGTCGGTATACACCTCATCCTTAAGGCACGGACGTGAAGGGGTTTTTCTCTTTCTTTCCTACTCAAGGCATCTGCCACTACATTGGCCTTGCCGGGATGGTAGCAGATTTCACATTCGTAATCATTCAATAGCTCAACCCATCTTCTCTGGCGCATGTTTAGAATCTTCTGATCCAGAATGTGTTGCAAACTTCTAAGTGCAAACACCACGACACCCAGTTCTAGATCGTGCGTTGTGTAGTTCTTCTCATGATTGTTCAGTAGTCTTGATGCATAAGCAATTACCTTGTTGCGCTGCATTAGTACGCATCCTAGTCCTTGACGCAAGGCGTCACAATAGACTATGAAATCTTCGACTTCTTCGGGGAGGGCGAGGATAGGTGCACTACACAGCTTTTCCTTGAGTGTTTCAAATGCTTCATTTTGCTCTCGTTCCCACACAAAAGCTGTATTCTTCTTAGTCAAGGCAGTCAACGGTTGCACAATGCACGAGAAGTCCTTGATAAACCTTCTGTAGTATCCAGCTAATCCAAGGAATTGCCTTATTTCGGTGGGGTTTCTGGAATTTTCCAATTCTTAATAGCCTTAATTTTAGAAGGGTCAACATGAATCCCATTCTCATTTACCACATGCCCTAGAAATTAGATCTCTCGCATCCAAAATTCGCATTTAGAGAACTTGGCATATAATTGTTCATTCTTGAGTAACTCAAGAATCAGCCTTAGGTGCTTCTCGTGCTCTTCCTTACTACGAGAGTAGATTAGGATGTCATTGATAAACACAATCACAAACTTATCAAGATATGGGTGGCACACACGGTTCATGAAATCCATAAACGCCGCTGGTGCGTTAGTCAGCCCAAAGGGCATGGCTAGATACTCATAATGTCCATATCTAGTTCTAAAGGTTGTCTTGGGTATGTCTTCTTCTCTTATCTTAAGCTGATGGTACCCTGATCTTAAATCTATTTTCGAAAAATAGCTTGCTCCCTGCAGTTGATCGAATAGGTCATCTATTCTCGGAAGAGGGTATGGTTCTTTATTGTCAGCTTGTTTAGTTCCCGGTAATCAATACACATACGTAGGGTTCCATCCTTCTTCTTCACGAATAGTACCGGCGCACCCCATGGAGAAACACTTGGCCGTATGAACCCCTTGTCAAGTAGTTATTGGATTTGTAGCATTAGTTCCTTCATCTCAGGAGGGGCGAGTCGGTACGCTGCCTTGGCTACTAGTGCAGCACCAGGCAGTAGATCTATCTAGAACTCAACTTGTCGATTCGGAGTCCCGGTAAGTCTTCGGGAAACACTTTCGGATATTTAGAAGCCACTGGAATATCTTCAATCTTCTTCTCCTCTTTAGTCTTCATCACATAGACTATGAAAGCTGGGCATCCCTTCATAAGACTCTTGGTAACTTTTAAATGAGATATCATAGGATATAGCATGTTACTTCTTTTGCCATGGACCACTAACACTTTCCCGTCGCTCAAAGGTATCTTAAGTAGGCGTTCATCACACACGATTTCGACTCTATGCCTAGCCAGCCAATCCATACCAACAACCACATCAGATCCTCCTAGTTTAATAGGCATCAGGTTTATCTTAAATGTACTTCCTTCTAGATTCATTAAGCAATCTTTGATGACTTTGTTAGTTTCTAAGATATTACTGTCATCTAATTCTACGGTAAACGTATCTGTCAGGATGCATGCACTCGTGTCAATCAAAGGCCTAAAAGTACTAGAGACAAAACTAGCAGTTGCTCCAGTATCAAATAGAACGGTAGCAGGATGGTTGTTTTAAGGAACATACCATTAACCACATCGGGTTCCTTACGAGCGCCAGCTGGATCCATCACGAATGCTCTTCCCTTAGGCTTGTTGGGTCTGACATCTTCATCTCTCCCCAGCTTAGGACACTTATTCCTCATGTGCTCTGGATCTCCACACTCATAGAATTGTTTACCAGGTGCATATGTACAGTCTTTAATTAAGTGACCGGTTCGCTTGCACCTAAAACAGGGCATTGGGTTACACTCTCTCTGATGGTGCAGTTTGCACTTGTTACAGAAGGGGCTTGTGCCTACATACAGTTTCCGCTCCCTTCTTCCCTGATCACCACGTCTAGTACCTTCACTTGACCTCTTGTTTAAACCATTGCTGCTACCCATCACCTTCTTAACATCTACCCACTTTCTCTTCTTTTCTTCAGTTCTTCCCTGCTCTATCCATCCATCCCTAATCAGGTCATCACTTAAACTGCTAGTGAGATCCACCGTAGCCTGTAGAGTTGTGGGCCTGGCAAATCGGACCATACCCCTGACTCTGGGATGTAACTCCAGATGAAACGTGCTACGCCCTTAGATTCTGGTGTCATCGGGTGTGGCACCAGTCGAGACAGGGCTAAGAAGCGGTTGATGTACTTAGTGTAATTAGGACCTTTCATTTCCAGGCCCAGAAATTCAGATTCCAGCTTCTCGAGTTGATTGATGGGGCAATATTTGTTGGTTATCAGTTCCCTGAATTCGGTCCAACTCATTCGGTTAGCAACATTTCTTCCCCGGGGCTAAGTAATCATCTTCCACCATTCTAGAGCCGATCCCTTGAGTGATTGGGATACGAACCTCATAATGTGGTCCATCTTACACTCACTGATGTCCAAGACGGCTTCCATGTCATCGATCCACCGGTAAGTCTCTATCGTACTCTCGGTGCCATAGAAATCCTTAGGCTTGCATGCCATGAAGGTTTTGTAGGAGCATCCATTCTTCAGCGTTTCAACCTCCTCGTTGTTGCCCTTGTTGTTCCCGAATTCATCATTACCACCAGGGTTACTCCAGTCCGCATTGATCTGGGCGATGATGGTCAAAATAGCGTTAGCAATTTGTTGTGCTACGAGGTTAGCAATTCTCTCATCATTTTCTTGATTAGCATTCTCCCCACGAGGAGTTCCTGGTGGAGTAGGTTGGTTTCCGGTTTGCCTGGTCTCTTCACGGCGGCCTCTAATAGCTCCTCGTCTTCCAAACCGAGTTCCTTTCCTAGTCAGCATTCTGATAGCATCACAGATAATTTCATTTAGCATCTCATGATTAGTTTCGAGTAGCCCAAGCATCATTTACCCTAATGTATCGCGTCCTAGAAGGAGCAAGTGTAATATACACACCACTAACATCTCTAACAATGTTTCATAATTTAATTTAAGACAACTCATCCAAAGTGGACACAGACCAAAATTCCCAACACATAACATGACACATAGCAGTTCAATACAAATAGCTCAGTATAATTAAACATTCATGGAAATAGTTTCATAGATAGTCTGGAGCAATAATATCAGCAAACATAGTTGAATCAGAGTTATACTCTTACAAGTTGGAAGGTGCCACCACCCTCATAATAATAATAATAGTATCAGATAATAATAGAAATAGTTTCCTTCAACTGTCTATAAGACAGATAATCCCACTTCTTATCCATGCTTTCACATCCACTTCTTCTTCAGCAACCCTAGCCATCCTTAGTTCTTCTTCCTCAGCTCTTGCTCTAACCGCTGGACCTTATGCAAAGCCATCATAGCTTGAAACTGGGCGGATACAGAGGTCCGAGTGGCGTGCTGGAGTGTTAGCTCGTGATGACGAACGGTCTTCAGAATCTCATCCAGTGCAGCATCGGAGGGACCAACGTCACTTGCTCGGTGGCTAGACTGGGAGCACCTGTCACCAGCTAGCACACTGGGGCCGTCATACATGCTACGCCTAGGTGGCATACAGTGCTTATCATCTGGGTGGTGTCGGAGTGGGTCAAATGGCGGTGTTGCAGGTATCGGAGTCCTAACAGGTGGTGGAGGAGGAGGTGGCATCCTAAAGGAGACAGAGGGTCCTGGCCTCGCACTCTTACGTGGGCGGGTGATAACACGTGCACCCCTATCCCCGATGGGTAGGATAGGTGAGTGGGTAGGAGCTGCGACATGTGGTGAGTGGAGCGCGTGCGGCTCCTGGAAGGGGATGTCGAGGAAGAGTCTTCCGACTGCTCAGTGCCGTCAGATGTAACGGATATCCAGCCCAGATGTCCGCATCTCCTTAGTTATTCCTCATACTCTGTCTGTGGCGTCGCCTTCCTAAGGCTCCCAGTTCGTGCAATACTATCAGTTGGGTATGCCGGTGCCTTTCCTTTGTCAGCCATAGTCTTGGTGTCCTGCAAGAGATATCATGAGTGATTTGGTTTCTCATAGCTCATGATTGTAATAATAATAGTACTTATAGTATTAGTGATGGAAATAGTATCAGATATTCCAATAGTATCCATAACCAGAGGTATCAATAAGAAATAGTATCATAAATCAGTAGCTTCTTCAAATAATAACAGGCAAGGTAGTTTATCTTAGGAAAACCTTTAGACCACTTCAAAGAAATTTCAAAAATCATTAGTTTCAAACAGAGAAGGTCCAATCATTACCTAAAGGTCCATGCTGGAAATTACGCGTCCGTTAAATTCATGACTACGTTGATCAAGCGTAATCATCAATTTACCCAACCCGATCATCCCAATAATTTCCCATAAGGACAGTCCTAAGGCATCTGGGTTGTAGCCTAGGGTCTACTATGGTATTCCCGACTTCTCTACAACCTTTGGCTCTGATACCAATCTGTCACACCCCGGGCCTAGGTAGGGTGGGACGTCATAGTGTAGGGACTAAATATTTGGATTACAATATCGTTTTAATGCGAAAGTTAAACAATTCTAGATTGACAACATACATGCATGCGAAAGTTGGAAAGAATAGTGGAGCTACAAGGCGCATGCATGCATGCGAAAGTTAGAAATGCATGTCTACACATGCAATGCGACAACATGCAACTGGAGGATACACATTACATGCATGCGAAAGATGCATGCATACAACTTGCATGCGAAAAGTCAGCAAGTATATATATGCATGTGTGTGCGTGCAAAGTGGTGTGTGCCACATTTACAGAGAAATAAGAGTGTAAATTTGAGTGTGTGTGTTTTTAGTTTGTTTCGCTCAAAACGAGCATATCACATTTGTGATTCTTCCACCCTCGGGTGAGATCGATCTTGTATCGATTATCATTGTAATCATTCGACAGATTATATATATTTGAATTGCAATGATTTTGTGATGAACATTAGAAGTACCTTGTTATCTCAATTGATTCAATCAGAGTGCGCACCCGTCTGCGCATGTTATCAAGTGCAACTATCAAACGAAGTTCGATCGATTGGATTATGGACTTTACACATAGACTAACAACAACATATGGCAGCGGAAACAAACCATCATAAGAGCACAAAAGGAGAGACACATGGCAATAATGTTTAAAGAAAAACCGGGCTAGAAATAGGTCTAGCCCCCAACACAAGTACATAATTCATCAGTATAAATTGTTTTCATCAATAGCAAATGTAAATTGTTTCAAATGTTTTAGAACATAACAAGCCAATGCCATGGGTCATGGAGCTAGGTCAAGGTCTTCTACAACAGCTAGACTCCCATCACGGATTACCTGAAACACGCTCAAAAGAAAATTTGTGTCAACAAAAAGTTAGTGAATTCAAGTGCTTAAAGTTTAAAAACAAAACGATTCAATAGAATCCACTTTTAATTTAAAAGAATCATAGTTTCATTATTATGGGGGATCACAGTCAACCCTGCACTCAGTCCCGGCTGGCCTCTTCAAAAATTAAGTAATACCGGTTAATCCCTAAGGAAGAACTGAGCCTTAAACTAGTGTACCATACCTGCCAGGTGGTTCAACATAGCATCTTATAAAAACCTGTTACATGCCACAAATGACCCCGCAGGATCTCAGTGTGTTACCCTTCCATTCATCATGGAAGGCACTGTGTGTGAGGGATTCCCCAAGTAGATCTACCCATATAAAACAAGCGGTTCACACAAGAATTAATGACTGTGATACAAGTATCAGCAGGTAACAACAATTCCATAACATATAGTATCATAGTTTAGCACATAAATAGTTTAGTTAAAAAAAAGCATGCTTCATCCCAAAAACAGTAGTAAAAAGGGGGATCACTAGAACTCACCTTAAGTTTCAAGCAAGGATTCTTCGTGTGCCGGGAAAAAGTCTCAAGCCTAGCACTCTAGCATCAACATTTAAGTGATAAGCTACTGGTTCTAATGCTTATGTAAGGTGTACTAGATGTTCCATGAAGTTGAATACCCAATTTAATTTTGATTTGTTAAGGTCTGTATAAAAAGTTTTTTTTATAGAAAGTCATGGTTTCTTAGGAAAATATGGATTTTTACACCATTAAGTTAGTGATACAAGTTAAATTAAGTTGTTCATGTGATTATTAGCTTCAAAGGAGTCGGTTATGGGTGTTTGGCAGAATTTACATTTTAGTCCTTTAAGTTTCAGAATTTTATAATTTCTACCCCAAAGTTTGTTTTTCTTGCATTTAATAACTTTTAAGGCCAAATATAAGATTCTTCGAGTTAAGTATCTCATTTTAAGTATGTTTACTCTAAATTTTCTGATTTTAGGTCCGGGTTTAAAATTCTTGTGTTTTCGCGTTACTGGTTACGGTAAACCGAAGGGTTTTAATGGTTAACCATTAAATATAATTTTAAGGACATTTTGATAAGTTTCTAATCTATTGAAAATGAAATTTTAGTCTCTTTTAGTTGTAAGCCTTGTTTTTATGTTTTACCCGTTAAAGCGCGTTTTTACCCGAAACCGAACATTCTTAGGTGATTTTTCTTCAAAATTTTTACCAAATTAACACCTTGGGGTCTCTAAGTTACTGAAATTTCTTGAATTCTATGGTTTTAGACTTGTTACACAATTTTTAGAATTTTTCTTTAAAAATATTCGGGTTTAGGCCTATTTTGCTAATTAAATTCATAAAAATTTCAATTTAACCCAATAAATCACTAAATTCAGTTTTTAACACTAAGATATATATCTTTTAGGGCCTAGAACTTATAAAATTTGATATTTGTTAAGTTTTACCAATATCATCCAATTTTACCACTTTTCGGGTTCCCCAAAATGACCATAATGCCTAATATTCCATATCTTTAATATTTACAACCATTAAAAACTCATCATACACCCAATATCACCTAAAACTTACTGAAATTATAACCCTAGCTCATGGTTTTAACATACAACTCAAGAACAAGTTGAAAACATAGTGATTACATCGTTTTCGTCCATTACACATGTGTAAAACGTTATAACTCGTGTTTAAACATTACCAAAACCTTTTGGAACCTTAAAAACAGGTTATGAAGAGTCTTATAAACCATTAACAAGCAGATTACAAGTTTTGCTTCAGAGGTTTACACAACATGGAGGTTAGTTGATGCACATATCACCCAAAAGAGGGTTTTCTTGGTGGAAATCAGGTTCCACCTTTAGAAGGGCCAACATAACATGTGAGATACTTTTAGTGAATTCAAAAGCTCCTCAAGAAAAATATGATGGAAACAAGTTTCTGCTATAACAAAGAAAAGACAGGTTTTAAGAGAAAAGTGAGGAAAACACAAGTTATGACTTGTTTTGGGTGTGTGGGTGCTTACACTTAGTGTAGTCCATGAATTGAGGAGTGTGGAAGGACACAAAGGTCTGGAAATCTTTAAACACTGCTGGAGGAGTCGAATCCACAAGAATCAAGCCTCCAAAGTTCACAAAATAGCACCTTCTTGATGGTTTGAAGCTTGGTCGATAGGTGGTTGATGTTGTTCTTCAATATACAAGGCTGGAATGGAGAGAAATTTGTAGATGTGTGTGTGTTTTCTGCAGAGAGAAATTAAGAGGGAGAGGAGAGGTATGAGAGAGTTGTGGAGGTGGTGCATGTAATGGTTGTGGTGGGTGTGTTGGTGGTGTAGAAGGGTGGTGATTGGATGGGGGGTGAGTTTTTGGAGGGTAGTGGGTTTATTTGTTTTAAGTTTTAAATGGAAATTGGTATTATGTAGTATTGTGTAGTATTTTAGATGGTATAAGTTTTAGTTAGTTGATATGTATTGTGCATGTTTATGCATGCATTAGCCGAAAATTAATGTGTGTATGCACACGTTTTTAATTGTTTTAATAATGATTTGATTCCATTGCAAGGGTGACTAATTGACTTTCCTGGATCAATAAATTTTCCTAAATTAAAGCTTGATCTAGTTAAATTGTCACAAGAAGTCACATGAAATAACAAAAATGGTGCTAATAGCAACAATGATACCAATGTTAATGATTAAAAAAGAAATGATATTAACACTAGTATTATTAAGATAGGTAATGATGCAAGTAAATCAGGGTTAGAATTATGACCTGAGGTCGGTTGTCATAAAAGATTTTACAGATAGTAATGTGTGTGGAGGAACTATCTCACTTGAACCCAGTCCCTGCTTGTTTTGATAGAAAATCTTTGCATGCAAAGATGAGAATATGATGTTCTTGAAGGTTTCCTCTACAAGAACACACTTTTTAAACTTGGTTTGCTGATCACAAGCTCAGCCTTGCATTCAGTTACCTTTGTAATGTTTCCTTTGATTTAAGCTGTAATTTGTGTGCTCATGCTTAAAAGTTGAAATTGTTTTCTCTAGATCTTCTATTTAAGTTTATAGTCATTTTCAACTATTTTGAAAATCAGCTTTTAAAATATTCAAAGACACAAGATCAGATCTCACTTCCAGGTTATATGACCTATACGTTCATTTTAGCAATGTATTTAAGTGTACCGAGATGTTCTAATACTTTGCTTCTTTATGGTCAGTCATTAGTGCTTGATTAGGAGAAACATTCTCTACCTGAAAGCTCCAGTCAAAGCATCCCTCTTTAATAACAACAACAACTTGTTGTTTTGGTTAGCATGGCTTCTCAGATCTGGGAGCTGAATTAGTGTAGTTAGGCCTGGATTGTGCTTGGCTACCATTAGTCCTTGGTGCCTTACACTTCCTAGCAAAGTGTCTCATCTGGTTACAGTTGATATACTTCACTTTGCTTTTATCCAATCCAAACTTTCCACTGGTCATATTGTTGGGAAACTTTCTTCTGATTCTCGAGTAGAATCTCTTGGCTTTATGAGTGAGAAGAGCCATTTTCTAGACTATCTCCATATACTCCAGGTCATCTGGATGGATACAATCCAAATATTCAAGAGTGAAGAGAAAGTTATCATAACTTTTATCAGCAGACACAAAGGCTTGAGATGAGCTTGTCTCTTGGAATGGGCTTCCTTGAATGTAGCTCTCCCTTGGTGTCTATGGAAAGGTGATGAAAGGTCCATTTTGTGAGTTATGAGGGTAACATATAAGATGATGTTGAGGTTCTCTACTATCCCTTTCAACCACATGGAGGACTGAACTCTGCTGATTGCTGGACGAGCTACTGGATGGATTCTGCATGTTCATCTACATCTGGTAGCCACTAAGAATACCATACAACTCTGTGAGAGTAAGGGTGGAGAGGTTTTCAGTTCTCTTAATAGCGAAACAGTAATAAGTCCATTGTCTAGGAAGAGCAATCATGAACTTCCCCACAATGTTCCTATTCTCAAGCTTAACTCCAACATCCGTGAGAGTATCTACAATCTCAACATACCTAAAGTATTGTTGAGTCATAGTTTCACCTGCTTTTACAGGTGAAGTTCTCTACCTACAGCTTCATAAGATCATTTTTGCTTTCTTTAGCTTCATCAAACCCCTCATACATAAGCTTTAGTGCATCCAAGAACTACTTAGTAGTTTTGCACTTCTTAAAGCCTTTGCATATAGAGTTGGAAAGAGTAGTTTGGAGTGCGTTCATGGCCTTCTGATCTATATCAATTTTCTTCCAATCTTGCTCTAAATAGCCAACCACTTCCTTTGGAATCATCCCACCTCTAGTAGTGGCTGAAGAAGTGGTTAGGATATGCGGTCCAGAGACAATAGATCTCCACATCCTGCTATCTTAAGACTTGATGCAGCCTTTCATTCTTTGGCACCAAGTATCAAAGTCATTAGGAGCGATCAGTGGAAATTTTGTCATGGTACCGGTTTCCATGTCAGCCTTAATGAGAGCTGCCATTTGAGCTGGTAAGTGTTTTTATGAAACTAAAGGAATTTAATATAGTGAGATCTTACAATCAAGAGCCTAAAAAGCTCTGATAGCAATGACAGGACTGGTACAGGGAAGCAATGCAACAGTTTCACAAGGTTAGAGAGACTTGAACACTTAACAGATCAAATAGGAAACCCGCTAAATAACACAAAGAACATATGTAAAGAACACAAGCAGAACACAAGTATATGGTTTTCAAGAATGATATATATTGCTCTTAAGTATTTTACAATTGTTATAAGGCTTAGTCCTAAGGACTGGTACCTCAGATGCTTTATACTACATCCAACAGCCGACTATACTTTGAAGGCTAGTTGGAACACTAACCTAGACAACAATATCAATGTAAAGTCAAAAGGAAGATTGTTACTATGACATACCATAGCTCATATCCTTATCTATTACAAAAAGGATAAAAGTACAAAGAAGAAAGTTACAGACTCTAAGATCTTAACATACAGTTGACAAAAGTATAGAGATATCGTCAACTTGAATAAGTTAGTGAGTTTTCAGAGATGGCAGCGGAAAGTTGTTTAGTTTTATCAAAAGCATGTCTTATCTGTTTTCAGAAAAAATCAGTCTCTTAGCTTTAGAAGACTTCATCTTTGGCTTTGGAAGAAATGGTCTTTTAGCTTTGGAAAATTTCACACTTAGTGAATTTCTCTGTGTTTTTTCAAATCTTCTAAAGTAACTTCCTTTGTACTTCAGTATGCATGCTGGGAGCTCTTTGGTTGCATCAGCCTCTAAGTTAACTCTTACACATATGCTATAATATAATTTAAAATTCACAAAAGATAGTATCTATGAATCAAACTAGAATAGATTTCATTCTTCCTGTTCAAGGAAGCTCAACATATACAATGTCATCACTTCACTACAATTATCAAAGAAAATAAGCATAAACCATCATAACAAAACAAATAATAAAATTGAAAACAAAAAGGGACTACCTTATTTTCCTTTTTTCAGCCCATAATGATGACGATACAAATCACCCCACAAATAAGCATATCCACCATCTTAGTTCCTAAAGCAAAGCGATGTGGATCAATAACCTTCCCACATCACTAAAAGCTTACTCTGAGTTTATGGTAGTGATTGGAACAACTAGGATATCAGCGGCCATTTTGGATAAAATTCTATTCTTAAGTTTTTTGGCCTTCCACCACTGTAATGCATCAAAATAGAAGAAGGTCGAGATCATTTAGCATCATCCATAGTGGATCACCGATTTGATTGTTCTAATTTACCGATGATTTCATTACTATCTTTTATCTTTGTCGTTTTGTTCAAGCTCATTATAAGCTAAACTTCATTTATTATTCTAATTTAGTGAAACTTTATGTAACTTGTGATAAACTAATCGTGTGATTTATACTATATTAATGTTACGGTAATCTTAGGTATGGGTAGCATTTACAATTGAATGGAGATTTATAAACTTATGATTTGTAATTATGAATGTCATACAAGGTTGAAAAAGTATGAACTAACTTTTATTCTTGAAACCTATCTTCATAATAAATCCATGGCTAATGAACTAGAAATGGTTATTTGAAATCATATCACCTTAACTTTTTGATCATTTGCGGGTTCCTTTTTATTAGTCTGAGAAATCTACAGTAATTGTTATGGGTTTGTAAAACTAATGGTATGTTAGAAAGAAGCTTGATCAACTCTCTTTTTAACGTTAAGTTATGTTTTCAGAAATCATATGTTGAAAGGTTACACGAGACCTACCTACATTACCGGTGACTTTGATTGATCAGTTTTGTAACTTATTCATGCTGGTGTCCTTATCACTACGAAGACGGTAGACGAGAAATGTGCGTTGACTCACGTGTATAAACATACATAATTACATTAATCAATATCTTTAACCACACCATCAATTCATCACAGTTACATAAGTGTAATCTAAATTAGGATAATATCCTTACTTCACTGAAAGAATCACCAAAAGTCTCAATCTATCGTTATCTACCTTTATTTATTATTATTTGGTAAGTTTATCATTTCCTAAATCAAAAATGATAGTCAATTATGAGGGTTGTTGAGTAGGCTTAGTGTGTTCACGGATTGATACTCGGTTCTTACCAACACTATATTGTCTCTTGACAGGTACACTTGCCTTTTGTGTATGTAGTTTAGTATTAGTAATAACCAATTAAAACTGAATCTGTGTGAAAAACCTTTATCAAAATAGATATACTATCTGGACACACCAATCTTCAACCTTTTTCCATTCTTCATCACTTGGCAAAGTGTTGTATGAACTTTCTTGATCGGCATAATTCACAAATACTTCCTTAAACTCCAAAGCTGTAGACAACATGGGATATGTGGCATTCCACCGAGTACTAACATCTAAGACTAGATGCTTCTTTGACATTAATAATTGCTTTGAAAGCTCACTAAAGACATGCAACCTACCTGTTGAGTAGTAGCGGAGCTTGAACATTCGCGTGGGGGGGATTAATCTTTTTAGGGGGGGTGACGAACTTGATATTTATATAAATTTACACTATCAGATAAAAAATATATAGTATCGGACTAAAACTCAACACTAACGACGAAAAAAAGAGAGGGGGCGGAGGCCCCCCGTCCCCTCCTCCGCCGATGCTGGTGAGGCGGTTACATGTTTCACATTCTCATGAATATTATGAATTATATCTTTAAATTTTCAATAAACCATCATGTACTAACAGGTTAAGAATACGTGCACAACAACGCACATAACAATTTTCCATCAATAAGAAGCTTCTTTTGTAGATTCAGGTTTTCTATTAACTTCTTAGCCACCACATCATTGGTCCTAGCGTTGTCTACCGTTAAACTAGCCACCTTCGTATCAATATTCCACTCTTTAAGACACTTGAAGAGGCAGTCATAGATACGAACTCCTGAATATGTGGAGGTACATTCATGCATTATAGTTCCAATATTATTCAAAGTTATCTCACGAAAATGTTCCCAACTAACTGAATTCTTTTTTCTTCTCTTTTTAAATAATGGTTCTTCATTATTAGTTGGATTTGCTTCCTCTACACCAGCAGTTGCTGCATTTAGAGCTTCATTGGGGTCTTCGTCAACATCAGTGACAACATCATTTGGATTTATTTTCATCCTTGGAATGTCAGCACTTGACTGAAATTTTGTACATTCAAATGGTTAACGTAGGTCTATCTTTATTAGAGAAGAGTGAACCACTACAAGAAACATCATATGTAATAGAAAATAATATAAACATAAAAATCAAACATATTATAGAATTGAAAAGTTATCAAACTTAAAACATAATCATAAACAATAAGATAGTAACATATGAAGGTTCTGTAATTGTCGTCACTTTTCATATATATAAACAAACATGAGCAATATTTGATAACTTGATAATTTGTTTTAGTTCATAATCATAATAAACGGAACATAAGCAAGAAACAAACATATTATTATTAATATGTTGCATAGTGAAATGGAACTTAATAAACAATCAGCATCAAACATATAACAAAACGAAACTTCATAACTTGTTTTGGTTCATAACAAAGCAAAATAGAAAACATAGAAATTGAACATTCTCAAACATAAAGCAAATGTAGAAACAATAACTGGAGAAAGAAACTTACGTGATTTAGGATTGAGAAACTAAATGTTACCACCCGTGAACTCGTGCGAGGAGGCTTCAAAGGGAAGGAACCTGATTCCCTAGGAAAGTTTGGGAAGCTTGGAAGCCTTGATTCCACCTAATCGATGAAGATGACCGCTAGGGAAGGAACGACGCACATAACCCTAATTTCCAGAAGAACGAATGGAAGTATGGAATTCTATGGGCTTTTGTTTTGTTTTGGACTTTTTTTTTTAATTAGAAGTTTATTATGTAAAATTAAATATTTAAATCTATAAAAGCATTCAATGTGAGATTTAATAAACTAAAAATAAAAGTTAAAATTTATCTATTGTATCTAGTAAAAGAATGTTTTTTTAGTCACTTGTCATTCTCATAACTCATCTTTTTATCATATGTCATTCTTATAGACATCCTCATATAATTTTCCCCCCAAAAGGGTATTATAGTAATTTAAACACTTAAACTAATTTCTATCTTTTATTAAAAATCAATTATATTAATTGCTATATTTCTCTCTCTTATCTAAACTTTTTAAAATCAAGCTATCTTTTTAAAAATAGATTTTATTAAAGAAATTATAAATTACATATTTTTATTAAAATATAAATAATAAAAAATACTATATAATATGAAATTTTCTAAAACACTAAACCTTTGGAAATAAAATATTTTAAAACGGTCCTTTTTAAAAATTATAAAAAGGTGATTTTTTTAAAAATAGTCTTATTAAAACAACCATAATAATTATAAACCAAAGTTTTTAATAAACAAAAATTTACAAAAAATAATTTTTTTATAAAAAAAGATCTTAAAATGAATGTTTAAAAATAAAACTATTTAGATAAGAGAGTTAAAAAATCATATGATTATTTTATTTCTTGAACTATTACGTATATATAATTTTAGTTACATCACATACTAAAATATTGTCTTGCAACTGTTCGTGTTTATTACTAATTAGGTTAATTGCCCGTGTGGTACACGGTTGATGAAAGAAACATATATTATTTATAAGTGTCTAAAATAATTTCATAATCAAGAAATGTATCATACTAAATTTCTCATTTCTGTTTATTATTAATCATAATATTAAATGTTAATAATATTACTCATATCATTTTCAAATTTAAAAATATATATTTAATAAATTAAAATTTTATTTTTTATTTAAAACACACTTTTTAAAAATTAAAGTTTTATAAAATCCAGAATACAACAGATTTTTTATAAAAATTATTTTTCTTAAAACAAAATATTTTGAAACCATAATTTTTTTTATAAAACAAAAGTTTAATAAAATACATTATTATTAATTTACTTAAGTAGCTACTTATACATAATTATAATCATAATTTATCTTCAAGCATAGTTTTATAATTCATAAATTTGTACTAGTAATTATTTAATATTTTATTTATTCAACCCGTGTAATATACGTGGTACTAACCTAGTAATATATATAACGAACATGAACGAACACAAATCAACAAACAAAAATGAATGAACATAAACGAACGCTCACGAACACATTACCAAACGTTCACGAACACAAACGAACGAACACGGCCTCTATTCATGTTCGTTCATTTAACTAAACGAACGAAACTTTTTGTTCATGTTCTTTCATTTGCATAACGAACGAACGTAAATGAATTTTCCACCAGATGATTCACGAACTGTTCGCTAAACGTTCGCTCTATATGTGAGTAAATCTTAATGCAAGTAAATGAAAGTGGGTTTATGGTGGGGCGTTCGATCTAGGTTCTTAATTTTTTAAGTAACCATTATAATATTTAGCAGATCATAAATTGCTAAAATATTAATTTAAAAACTACTGTACAAACCAACATACACTACAAAATTTTTGACCATTAGGAGCGAATGGGTCGCCACTAATACTTTGCCGCGAATGACCAATAATTCGCCTCGAATGACCAATAATTCGCCGTTAATGAGTCGCCGCTAATGATGTCGTCGCTAATAACCTTTAGGTTGCCGCTAATCATTCACTGCTACCTGTTGTCTTTTAAAATATTATGGATGACTATTAACTGCAACATGTCGCCGCTAATGGTCAAATTGTTTTTTATTATTTTCTATAATTCTTTTAGATTTTCGGTTTTCAACTCAAATAAACCTAGATAGATTTCCCACTAACATTCAAATTTCATACAAATAAATCTAGTCATACAATACACTACTCATTTAAATAAACTTAGATAGATTTCATACAAATAAACCTAGATAGATTTCCCAATAACATTCAAATTTAAACATAAGTACCTTAAAACAAACATAATCCAGTGATACAATACACTACTTATTCCCGTTGTCCGAATCGTCTTCTTGGGCTTGATTTGGAGCCTTTTGTGAAGCAACTAATTGCGTAATTTGTGACATAAATTGCGTATTTTGAAACAGGCTTGAAATTTGCTCCTGCAAAAACAAAATATTCATTTATAACAAAATATTCATTTATATTTTGGCAAAATATATTAAGTGTTAATTAATCATGTTGAACCAAACACACTTAATATACTTAGAAACATTCTAAAATTATATCATTTAAACATATTTTGACCCGTTTTGACCCGTTTAAGCTAAACTTAGATAATTAAAGTCTATTTTAGCGATAAAAATTTATAATAACCTAAACCCACTATGATGCACTTAACACATCCAACTTTAAGTTATTTTAACCCGCATAAATTCAAATCATGTCGTTTTCACCTCTTTTGACCCATTTAAACTAAAATTAGATAATTAAAGTATATTTTAGTGATAAAAATCAAAATAACCTTAAACCACTATGATGCATTTAACACATCCAACTTTAAGTGATTTTAACTTGTTTAAACTCAAATCATGTCGTTTTCACCCATTTTGACCCGTTTAAATCTAAAATATAGATTACTTAAGTTTATTTTAGCGATAAAAATTTATAATAACCTAAAACCACTTTAATATACTTACCTGTGTAAATGACTGAGGAGTTTGTTTGTGATCATGAACAAAAGAAGTCGTCTGTGCAGATGATGATGGTTTACGCCCAATCCCTCTAATATGTCCACGCCATTGTCCCAACACCGACTACAAAATATCAGCTTCATTCAGCATTGATGAACCACTTTCTTTATTTTAGGTTTGACTTATCTCATCAAACCTTTCCTTTAATTGATTATATCTTAATTAACAAAAATATATTAACATATTTATAAATACACACACACACACACACACACATATATATATATATATATATATATATATATTTGAAAACTATACTTTTTAGAAATACTTACATATTGTTTCTCTGCTACCTCGCTATCAAATGTCCCATCTTTACCAGTATGAGCATCATGAAACGTCTCATGTAACATTTTGTAATTTTGGTTAATTAAAAGTTAGCTTTGTTATAATCTTGTAAGGGCCATTGTTGTCATTAATGTAACTATGAGGGTTATTCATGTTTGTTTCCCTTTGATCTTTAATTTGAAAGTTAATATTTTAACTATTAAAATGAGCATAACAATAATAATCATACTAATAATAACAATATTACCAAAATTAATAATAATAATAATAATAATGTTAATAACTAATTAATGGTATAACACTAATAATACTAATTTATTAAACTTGTAAGAGTTAAAAACTTAATTAGTTAAGTTAGGGGATTGTTTTGTCAATTTAGAAACTTCAAATATTAAAGTTTAAACATAAAATGTTAAAAACAAAACCACAGGGACCAAAAGTGTAATTTAACAAACCCAACCCCCCACCCTTCTCTCTCCCCGCTTTTCCGGCCGCTGGCCGGCCAAGCCCGGCGCGGCGCCGGCGAGGCTCCAAAACCCACCAAAACACCGTCCGTTTTTAGGCCAAATCATTCCAAACGCTTCGTGAACACGATTCGAACGTTATTATGAACTTTAAACGCCTTTAAATCCTGATTATGAACCTATTGAAGCGGGTAACCGTCGACTTTTAATTCTAGAGCCGTTCAACCATTAAACCTCAATAATAATACAATTAACGCAACATAAACGGTCATCTATTGACCCTTAATCGAACACAACTCTCAATTTCTCCTGAATCAAACACAAATATAAAATTCGATTAGCATCTTCATCGCGAACTATCATCCACTCGTTGATCACATTCCGAGCCTTCTAACCATCAATTGATAGAGGGTTTTGCATCAAGATCACTATCCGAAGCTTCATACTAGTTTAATTTGATTAACATCCATTGTTGAGTGTCGAGCTGATTTGAGCTTTCTGTCATGGGTTAAGGACTTTCGTTTCCATCGACTGGACATCAAAATCGGGTAATTAGAGGCATGTATATATTCGTTTTCAAATAGGGAACAAAAGCCCCTTGTTTGATTTCATTATCAACAACAATTTGGGTTTGATTTGGATCCACCCGATTCTAGGGTTCTTGGATTTGGGGGCGTTCCATTGATTCATGTTAAAACAAATTAGAACCGGATTATACCACGGCTGAGAGCCTTGGTTCACCGGTTCACACTCCACAATTCAACTTAGAGGTCCCGGGTTCGAACCCGGGCACCCTCTTATTATTTTTAAAATGGCTTTTTAGCCTTAATTCTATTTTAGAAAATTTTTATTGCATATAAAAATGATTTTTACAAACTTCTAATCTTTTAAAATCAACAAAATATTTTCTGTAAATTTATTCTTATAAAATATTTTAACATTTTATTATAAAAATTATAATTAAGTATTGTTATAAAAATGGATTTATATAATAATTTAAGTTATTAAATTATTCTTTAAATTATTATTGAATCTTATGTTTTCTTTGATTAAAGATTTATCATGATAATTATAGTGTTCAAATATATGTTATAATATGCAAGTTATTAACAAAGGATTTAATTCCTTTAAATTTTTTATAAATGTTACCTTCTTTTATCAAACAAAATATAAAAAAATAGTTCATTAATTTTATTTATAAAAATTACCCCCAAATTCCTACCGAAACCCGAGTTCGCGTTAAAACGTAAATTTTATTATTAAACTTAAACCTTATAAATATATTTATATTCTTAGGTGCATTGTGAAGCATTACATTGGAACGTTGCTTATTATATTTCTTAATAATCGTCAACTTTATATTTATTGACCAAGTGAGTATTTCTATACCCCTTTTATTATTTTTACACTTTGGGGTGAAACATGTTACTTTATAAACATTGCACTTGTAAACACGTTTGATTCTTGTAAACTTATGGCATTTCACCTGTATGTTGTGGTTAGTTGACCTTTGTAGCTACCATGTAATATCGAATATATGTGCAATCATTAACTATTGCTAGCCTAGCGACGTCATAGATCTATGGGCCTGACAAGCCTGCTTGGTTAATACAAGTACACTTAGCTAATCATATATACTTGTAAACATTTGAGACTTGTAAAAATCTGTCAAGGTTTGATTATGCATTCTGTCTTACATCCCTAGTTACTTTGTTCTCTAACTTACAACATGAATTGCCATCTTTTATATACTTATGTATTGAAAACTATGGAAATCTCACCAACATTATCGTTGACCTTTTATTTTTAACATGTTTCAGGAAATGCTCAAGTTTGATTGACATCTTGAAGTGCTTTCACATCTAGAAATGGACCTAGTTAAATAAATGAAATAAATTGGCTTGATACATCTTATGTTATGTTATTTACTTTCTTTGAGACTTATGTTTGTAATGGTACAATTGGAACTGATGGTTAATATATATTTGGGTTATTAATAGCGTTATGTGGCTGTGAACGATCTTAACCCTCACACCTCGACGTTTCCGCCGTCAAGGTTGGGGTGTGACAGATTGGTATCAGAGCCTATAACTATAGGGATATAGGTTATTAGAAATGGTGACCTAGACTATAGTATGCATGAACCTTATAGAATCATAATTCTATCTTATAATTTATATAGTTTGCATGCTACATAGTGCTATGCCCTCCTATGTGCAATTTGATGCCTTAGCATAGGATTGCCTAAACATTATTACTTGTCTCCCTAAACTTAACTTTGACTCTTTGACTCTCGCCCAACATAAAATCTCTTAATCTTATTCTCGACGACACATGGAATCTTATGCTTATGCTTATGACTTGGATCTTTAGACTTATGTCTAATCTATGTAAATCACATCAAGGTTTTGGTTCCATGAACCTAAGAAATATTGTGTGATACATAGATACCTGTATCCTGGATTTCCTGGAAAAAAGCCTTCGGGCTAAGGCAAGCATTTCGCATAAATCCTACGGGACTTGTCATGCTTACCTGGGGATTTCTGGGATGAGTGATAAACTTTGGTCAATATACACAAATTTCTAAGGTAAATGGGTCAATTCACCTTGACGTGTCAACATTTCCAAATGGTAATGCGTTACCAAATGGAATCATTCCGTGTACCTTACAACCCTTAGCTTGCCTTTGTCTAAACTACTATCCTTTGTTATCCTCATTCCCGTAACTAACTCATTTTTGTATATCCAGCATGTCTCGTCACCATGGAAAGCGTGGAAGTTCCGACCGTAAGCTAGCCGCCATGATTGCCCGGCAAATGGCTGCTGTCATCCCGACCATAGTTGCTGAACTTAATAGCACCCTAATGGCTAATAGTAACAAAAACACCAATGGGAACAATAGCGGTGCTCATGGAGAGAATAGTAACAATCAACAAGGGAACACTCGCACTGCACTTTCAAACACTTCAACTTGTGCAAACCCACTAGTTTTAGTAGAAAAGAAGGAGCCACTGGACTTCTCGAGTGGTTTGAAAGTATGGAGAACACGTTCATCGTTAGTGAGTGCCCCAACGAGTTCAAGGTTCGCTATGCTACAAGTGTTCTTCAACAACGAGCACTAACATGGTGGAATAGTGAAAAGAGAAACTGTGGAACTGAGGTTGCTTTGGCGTTGCCCTGGGAGGAATTTAAGGATATCATGATCCAAAAGTTTTGCCCGAGGAGCGAGTTGCCAAAGCTAGAGGAGGAGTTCTGGAACCTCAAACAAGATGGTGGGAATCACGTAGCTTATTCCACCCGACATCATGAGTTGAGTATGCTTCTACCACACATGGTGGACACCGTGCCCCGTAACATTGAGAAATTCATCAAGGGGGTGCCACCTCAAATTCAAGATGTCGTGGTGGGTAGTAGGCCCACAACTTTGGAGGAGGCAATTACTATCACCATGCAGCTCACCAAGAATCATATAAGAGCTGGCACTATGTCGGCAAAGGGTTCCAAGTCTACTGTGAAGGTGACACCCGAGGTAACAAAGCAGGTAAACGCCGAGTCATCTTCCCAAAACAAGAAGCGTAAGTTCACCCCGACACGCAACTACGCGGTGACTGCCCCAAATGCTCCTAAAAACAAATGGTGGTTGCAAATCAAGCCCCTGTTGCTAGAGCTTATGTTGGTCCATATCCTATGTGTAACACGTGCAAGTACCACCATGCGAGAAACATTCCATGCAGAGTCTGCTCGTTGTGTGGGAAGTATGGTCATTTGGTGGCTAATTGTCTTCGTGCGCCAAACAACACTGCAGTGCTTACCAACTGAACCTGCTATAACTGTGGCGAGCCTGGTCATATTCGTCCGCAATGTCCTCGTAATGCGGGAACTGTGCCACCGGCTCGTGGAAGGGCTTTCAACATCAACGCCAACCAAGCACAAGCCAACAACGACGTGGTGAATGGTATGTCGTTGAACTCCTTTTAAATCGTTTCTTGTCTTATAAAAAAAATTCTTATCTGTGTTCATCATACCAATAATGGGTTATTACCTAACAGGTATGTATCTTGTAAATAGTCATTATGCATCTGTATTGTTTGATTCGGGTGCGGATAGGAGTTTCGTGTCGTTGGAATTCGAGCCTATACTTTCTAAACCGCGTGTTAATCTGGAAAGATCCTTCACGGTCGAGGTCGCCGATGGAAAATCTATTGTCGTTGATGTCGTAATACGTGATTGCACCTTAAGCCTTAACGAACACGAGTTCTTCGTCGACCTTATTCCTATGCAATTGGGAAGCTTTGATGTTACCATTGGCATGGATTGGTTAGCCAAACATCATGTGGAAATTCTATGCTTCGAGAAATGCATTCGAATTCCTTTACCGACGGGTGATACTTTAAAGGTCTTTGGGGAGAAAACATCCCAAGGACTCAAACTCATGTCTTGCATCAAGGCCCGCAAGTGCTTAAGTAAAAACTACATGGCTTTCATGGCATATGTAGTTAATACGAAAGCCAAGGGTAAGGAATTGAAAGGCATTCCTGTCGTGCGGGACTTTCTTGAGGTTTTTCATGAGGATCTTAAGGGGCTACCTCCCGTGCGAGAAGTTGAGTTCAAGATTGACTTAATCCCTGGTGCAAACCCTATGGCTAAATCACCTTATCGTCTTGCACCGTCTGAAATGCAAGAACTAGCTAGTCAACTGCAAGAGTTGACCGATAAGGGTTTCATTCGCCCTATTTCATCACTGTGGGGTGCACCGTACTGTTTGTGAAGAAGAAGTATGGTTCATTTCGTATGTGCATCGATTTCCGAGAACTCAACAAGCTTACTATCAAAAACCGATACCCTCTCCCTCGAATCTATGATCTCTTCGACCAACTTCAAGGAGCAACTCAATTCTCAAAGATCGATCGACATTCTGGGTATTATCAACTACGTGTTCACGATGATGACATTCCAAAGACCGCTTTTCGTACTCGATATGGACACTACGAGTTCATGGTTATGCCTTTTGGCTTGAGTAATGCACCTGCCGTGTTCATGGATCTTATGAATCGAGTATGTAAACCATATTTGGATAAGTTTGTGATCATGTCTATTGATGACATTCTTATTTATTCCAAGATAAAAATTGATCACGAGACGCACTTGCGACAAGTTCTTGGACTTTTGAAGAAGGAGCAATTATATGCCAAGTTTTCCAAGTGTGAATTCTGGTTAGAAGAGGTTCAATTCTTAGGGCATGTGGTGAATAGCCAAGGAATTCACGTTGATCCTGCTACAATTGAAGCCGTGAAGAATTGGTGTGTTCCCACAACCCCAACCGAGGTTCGTTCTTTTCTGGGCTTAGCGGGATATTACCGTAGGTTCATAGCGAATTTCTCGAAGATTGCTAAACCATTAACGGCACTAACCTAAAAGAATTGACTCTTTGAATGGGGACCCGAGCAAGAAGAGGCTTTCGAGACATTAAAACGCAAGTTGTGTAACGCTCCTATTCTCACACTTCCCAATGGAAACGATGAATTTACCGTGTATTGCGATGCTTCTAATCAAGGTCTTGGTTGTGTTCTCATGCAATGAGGCAAAGTCATAGCATACGCGTCGAGGCAATTGAAGGTTCATGAAGTGAACTACACAACTCACGATCTTGAACTTGGTGCTGTGGTTTTCGCTTTGAAGATTTAGTAACACTATCTTTATGGGACGCAATGCATAGTCTACACCGATCATAAGAGTCTCCAGCATGTGTTCAACCAAAAGGATCTCAACATGAGACAAAGACGATGGATTGAGTTGATTAGTGACTATGACTGTGACATTCACTATCACCCTAGAAAGGCGAATGTTGTAGCTGACGCGCTGAGTCGCAAGGTCCACAACAAGACTGTCTCGCTCCAAGAAATTCGAGATCGAAGGCAGTGGTTTGATACGCTAGGAGAATTTGATACCGAGATTCATGTGGATGTCAACGAGGCTACTATCATGCTTCAAAACATAAGGATCGATAGTGACCTCGAGTTATGCATTCACGAGGCTCAACAAGAGGCATTAACCAACGAGGGAAAGGATGAAGATTTGATGTCTAACGTTCGGTCCCAACTGGAGACAAAACCAAACGGCATGTGGTACTTCTTGAATCGACTTTGGGTTCCGAATCGTGATAACCTTCGGCATTCATTATGAATGAAGCTCATCAAACCCGATATTCCATTCATCCTGGCTCCGATAAGATGTACATGGACCTGCGTGGTCAATATTGGTGGCCTGGAATGAAGAAAGATATCGCGTCTTATGTTTCCAAGTGTCTCACGTGTGCAAGAGTCAAAGCGGAGCATCAACGACCAAGTGTTTTACTTGAACAACCCGAAATCCCTATGTGGAAATGGGAACATATATCCATGGATTTCATAACCAAGTTACCTCGTACCCCTCATGGTCATGATAGTATATGGTGATTGTTAACTGTTTGACTAAAATGGCATATTTCATACCAATACGAGACACATACAAGGTTTCAAGACTGGATCGTATCTACATTGATGAAATTGTGACTCGTCATGGCGTGCCTTTACACATCATATCCGAACGCGATGCTCGTTTCACTTCTCACTTTTGGTCTTCTATGCAAGAACTCTTGGGTACCCAATTGGATCTAAGTACGGCTTACCATCCTCAAACCGATGGTCAAACCGAACGAACAATCCAAACCCTCGAGGATTTGCTACATCTACGTGTCCTTGACTTTGGTGGAGATTGGGATACGCATTTACCGCTCATGGAATTTTCGTATAACAATAGTTATCACTCAAGTATCAAGATGGCACCATTCGAGGCTTTGTATGGTCGTAAATGTCGTTCTCCGATATGTTGGACTGACATTGGGGAAAATCTCATCACTGGTCCTGAACTTATTCAAGAAACGACCGACAAAGTTTCCAAAATTCAGAATAACCTTGAGGTGGCTAGAAGTCGTCAAAAGAATTATGCTAATAAAAGAAGCAAACCGTTGGAGTTTCAAGTCGACGACATGGTTCTTCTTAAGGTCTCTCCATGGAAGGGTGTTGTACGTTTTGGGAAGAAGGGTAAGTTAGCCCCACGCTTTGTAGGACCTTTCAAGATTCTGAAAAGAATTGGAAAAGTGGCTTACAAACTGGAACTACCTTCTGAACTTAGCGGGGTTTATCATGTCTTCCATGTCTCAAACCTGAGGAAATGTCTGGCTGAAGAAAATTTGCATGTTCCTCTCGAGGAAATTTAAATGGATGAGTCATTGCATTTCGTTGAGAAGTCTGTTGAGATTATGGACCGAACCCTGAAGAAGACCCGAACAACAACCACACCGATCGTCAAAGTCCATTAGGAAAACAAACGTGGAGCTGAGTTCACCTAGGAATGTGAGGAGCATATGAGAAAGAGATACCCGTATTTGTTCGCTTAGTTCATTCTAAATTTCGGGACGAAATTCTTTAAAGTTGGGGAGACTGTAACATCTTCTAATTTTGGTTAATTAAAAGTTAGCTTTGTTATAATCTTGTAAGGGCCATTGTTATCATTAATGTAACTATGAGGGTTATTCATGTTTGTTTCCCTTTGATCTTTAATTTGAAGTTAATATTTTAACTATTAAAATGAGCATAACAATAATAATCGTACTAATAATAACAATATTATCAAAATTAATAATAATAATAATGTTAATAACTAATTAATGGTATAACACTAATAATACTAATTTATTAAACTTGTAAGAGTTAAAAACTTAAATTAATTAAGTTAGGGGATTGTTTTGTTAATTTAGAAACTTGAAATATTAAAGTTTAAACATAAAATGTTAAAAACAAAACCACAGGGACCAAAAGTGTAATTTACCAAACCAAACCCCACACCCCTTCTCTCTCCCTGCTTTTCCGGCCGTCGGCCGGCCAAGCCCAGCGCGGCGCCGGTAAGGCTCCAAAACCCACCAAAACACCATCTGTTTTTAGGCCAAATCATTCCAAACGCTTCGTGAACACGATTCGAACATTATTATGAACTTTAAATGCCTTTAAATCCTGATTATGAACCTATTGAAGCGGGTAACCGTCGACTTTTAATTCTAGAGCCGTTCAACCATTAAACCTCAATAATAATACAATTAACACAACATAAACGGTCATCTATCGACCCTTAATCGAACACAACTCTCAATTTCTCCTGAATCAAACACAAACATAAAATTCGATTAGCATCTTCATCGCGAACTGTCATCCACTCGTTGATCACATTCCGAGCCTTCTAACCATCAATTGATAGAGGGTTTTGCATCAAGATCACTATCCGAAGCTTCACACATGTTTAATTTGATTAACATCCATTGTTGAGTGTCGAACTGATTCGAGCTTTCTGTCGTGGGTTAAGGGCTTTCGTTTCCATCGATTGGACATCAAAATCGGGTAATTAGAGGCATGTATATATTCGTTTTCAAGTAGGGAACAAAAGCCCCATGTTTGATTTCATTATCAACAACACATTTGGGTTTGATTTGGATTCACCCGATTCTAGGGTTCTTGGATTTGGGGGCGTTCTATTGATTCATGTTAAAACAAACTGGAACCCGATTATACCGCGTCTGAGAGCCTTGGATCACCGGTTCACACTCCACAATTCAACTTAGAGGTCCCGGGTTCGAACCTGGGCACCCTCTTATTATTTTTAAAGTGGCTTTTTAGCCTTAATTCTATTTTAGAAAATTTTTATTGCATATAAAAATGATTTTTACAAACTTCTAATCTTTTAAAATCAACAAAATATTTTCTGTAAATTTATTCTTATAAAATATTTTAACATTTTATTATAAAAATTATAATTAAGTATTGTTATAAAATGGATTTATATAATAATTTAAGTTATTAAATTATTCTTTAAAGTATTATTGAATCTTATGTTTTCTTTGATTAAAGATTTATCATGATAATTATAGTATTCAAATATATGTTATAATACGCAAGTTATTAACAAAGGATTTAATTCGTTTAAATTTTTATAAATGGTACCTTCTTTTATCAAACAAAATATAAAAAAATAGTTCATTAATTTTATTTATAAAAATAACCCCCAAATTCCTACCGAAACCCTAGTTCGCGTTAAAACGTAAATTTTATTATTAAACTTAAACCTTGTAAATATATTTATATTCTTAGGTGCATTGTGAAGCATTTCATTGGAATGTTGCTTATTATATTTCTTAATAATCGTTAACTTTATATTTATTGACCAAGTGAGTATTTCTATACCCCTTTTATTATTTTTACTTTGGGGTGAAACATATTACTTTATAAACATTGCACTTGTAAACACGTTTTATTCTTGTAAACTTATGGCATTTCACCTGTATTTGTGGTTAGTTGACCTTTGTAACTACCATGTAATGTCGAATATACGTGCAATCATTAACTATTGCTAGGCTGGCGACGTCATAGATCTATGGGCCTGACAAGACTGCTTGGTTAATCCAAGTACACTTAGCTAATCGTATATACTTGTAAACGTTTGATACTTGTAAAAATCTGTCAAGGTTTGATTGTGTATTCTGTCTTACATCCCTAGTTACTTTGTTCTGTAACTTACAACATTAATTGCCATCTTTTATATACTTATGTATTGAAAACTATGGAAATCTCACCAACATTATTGTTGACCTTTTATTTTTAACACGTTTCAGAAAATGCTCAAGTTTGATTGAAATCTTGAAGTGCTTTCACATCTAGGAATGGACCTAGTTAAATAAATGAAATAAATTGGTTTGTTACATCTTATGTTATGTTATTTACTTTCTTTGAGACTTATGTTTGTAATGGTACAATTGAAACTTATGGTTAATATATATTTGGGTTATTAATAGCGTTATGTGACTGTGAACGATCTTAACCCTCACACCTCGACGTTTCCGCCGTCAAGGTTGGGGTGTGACATCTCAAGTCTGCTTTTATTCTGCTATTAAAAAGTATATTATATATTCATAAATACTAATATATAATACACAAATATATAAAATTAAATCATAATCTTCTTATAACAATAACTAATATATGAAGCAGTTCCCCCACGGTTTATATATATTTATTGTTGACGATTTCTTAAAGCTAATTCCACCATCTAGCCTATATTATATGTTATCTCACAAATACATTTAGTTTAAACCTAGAAAATACATAAATACATCTATTTAATCTGAAAATACATAAATACATCTATTTAATGTGTAACAAGTTGGTGTTTGAGGATATCAAAAATCTGAAGCAATGGTGGATTGGCGGAAAATGGCCGGAAATCGGTGGTATAGGAGCAGGCGATGGTGGTGTGTAGTTGTGGAGGGAATAATGGGGATGTGGAGGGAAACCGATGAGGATATCAAAGATCTGAAGCAATAGCGGCGACATGTCATCGCTATTGCTCCACGTGTACGATGCTATGCTCACCGTTAGATCTTATTGCTAATGAACGACTAGATCTAGGTTAGTACAAATGAAACGGATCTGAAGCAATAGCGGCCCCAGTTGCCGCTAATATTGTCGCCACTATTGAGGAGATTTATTGTAGTGATATGTTTTTATAGATATATAATGCTTTATAAAATGTTTCTATATTTAGATTATTTATATATTAAGTTCTTGAAAAATAATATAAGCTAGTGGGTTTTTGTACGCGCGTTGGAGTAGCTCGAGCTAACAAAGCTCATATTGAAGCGTAGGTCGATATATGCATGCCGCACTGGTATAATTGAAACTTGGAGATTTAAATTCATTGCATTCTGCAAGTACGTATACTAAAATAATAACATTTGAAAGAGTTGTATCTGGCGCTTAAACAACCGTCATTACAACTTGCATTTTGCAAGTATAATAGTTCAAAAACAAAAATAAAAAAGAGAAGGTGCCAAAGTGTAAGTTTGAAATTATTAGCATACATATAATAAACGATAAATTGATAAACTAATGGCCCCAAGATAAATGCGCAAGACCAAAAAGTTTGCTATTGAAATGAATCATCTAGGGAATGATTCTAGTTTGTCTTTTCCGGCGAGGATTCTTGAATTCGACGGAATTTGACATCATAAATATATATCCTATCGATCTCCTTATGTTGCAATCTTCAAACTCAGCTCATATTAATTACTAATCATCATATATATATATAATATAATATAATAATGCTCCCACCTGATCACGACCTTTCTTGCCCGTTTGGAACCTTGGATGGCCTCGATTCAAACGACCTCCGGACGACTGCTTATGAGATATTCTTCACGTCATGCAGGTCGTCCCCAGGTTTTGGAGGTCGTAACGCCATCCAGTTTTACTCGTCCGATACAAACTACAGTGGGGAGAATGGATCTGGAAGTCCCTCAAAGGGTGGTCATGGGGTGGGGACCAGCCGTTTTAAAAGGGCGGTTGGGTTGAAGATGCTTAAACGATCACTTTCTTCTCGTAGGAACAACCCGTCATCTCATGGAGGACCTGGCATTGGGTTCTCCACGGTACCTGGGAGGAGATGTAGGCGTCCATTGACATGTGCAGAGATCATGAGAGAGCAGATGAATGTGTCCGAGTCAAGTGATAACAGGCTTCGTAAGACCCTCATGAGAACCCTCGTTGGCCAAGTAATTAATTGATTGATGTTTACATGCATATATGATGTATAATGAAGTAATTGTGATATATTCAATTGTCTTGTTTTGTTTATTAGATGGGGAGACGTGCAGAGACGATAATTCTACCATTAGAGCTTATTCGACATCTAAAGCCATCAGAATTCGATGATCCAAAAGAATATCACACATGGCAGAAGCGTCAACTCAAGATCCTTGAGGTAGGACTCCTTCTCCATCCCTCCAACCCTTGGACGCAACCAACAACCACCTAGCTACGTGTCTTAGAGAAATACTTCATAGTGGCCTTATTGACACCACAAATAAAAACTCAGAAACTATGAGAAACATGTGTAGTTGTGTTGTTTCATTGGCATGGAGAAGTGTCGATGGCTCCCCCACAGATACTTGTCATTGGGCTGATGGTTTCCCTTTTAACGCCAACCTTTATGTTTCCCTCCTCCGCTCCCTCTTTGACTTGAAAGAAGAGACTTGTGTCCTTGACCAAGTGGATGAGTTGCTGGAGCTAATGAAAAAAACATGGACTACTTTAGGGTTTACCAAACCTATGCATGATTTATGTTTCACTTGGGTACTTTTCCATCAATACGTTATAACTGGACAAGTGGAGAATGATCTGCTTAGTGCCTCCCTCACCATGTTGACTGAAGTCGCTAATGATGCCAAGAAAGTTGATAGAGAGGCTGTTTATGTGGAAATGTTGTCGTCAGTATTGACATCGGTGACCCAGTGGTGTGAGAAACGATTGATGGATTACCATCAAAATTTTAGCGAGGGCACAATTGGGGTGATGGAGAATATTCTTTCTCTAGTTTTCACAGCCACCGGAATTTTAGAGGAAGACGGTGTAATAGACAAAGCTGCTTCAGGGAATAAGGTTGATCAATACACCAGATCCTCTTTAAAGAATGCTTTCTCCAAGGTAATTAACTAATTAAGAAGCATTTCAAATAAACATAAATGATTCCAAAGTTGAAGTAAATATTGGTAACGTACAGATGGTGGAGAAGAAAGGGAATCATCACGTGACACGTGGAAAAATGTCATTCCAACAAGTGTGTGAAAGGCTTGTTCGACTGGCACAAGAAACAGAGGAGTTAGCATTGGAGGAAAAGAAAAGTTTTAGCATGGTACTAAAGAAATGGCACCCAATATCAGCTGGAGTTGCAGCGCTGACGCTACACTCGTGTTATGGTTCCCTCTTAAAGCAATTCTTGACATGCAACTCTGACATTACTAGTGAGATGCTCACTGTCTTGCAAAGGGCTGATAAGCTTGAAAAGGTATTAGTTAACATGGTGGTCGAGGACTCGGTAGAATGCGAGGATGGGGGCAAGACAGTTGTTAGGGAAATGGTTCTTTATGAAGTTGATTCCATTATCGTCAAGTTTTTAGGGCAATCGATTTATGGAAGGCTTAAGAGGATCAAGGCTATTCTTCACAGAGATAAAGAAACTGAAGTAAGTTTAACAAATCAAACCTACAAATATCTTAATGATACATACATACATATATATATATATATATATATATATATACTAACTCACTTAATTTGAACCAATTAAATAAGACATGGAATCCCAAGTCAAAAACGGAACCTTATTCACAATCAGCTGTAGACCTAATGAAGCATGCTAGAGAGCTTGTTGCTTCCTTTTTCGATATCCCGATTGCTATTTCTGTAGATTTGGTTCATGAATTTGCAGACGGGATAGAGAAAATATTGCAGGATTATGTTACCTTCGTTGCGTCATGTGGTATGTTACCGTCTTTGAGTTATGCTTAATTAATTATTATTTCTACCTTGATATATATAGTAGGTACGTAACTCTTTTTTGTTGGTATTTTGATCATTTTGTCAGGTTCAAAGGAAAATTATATTCCTACACTCCCTTCCCTGACACGTTGTAGTCGAGACTCTAAGTTTATCAAACTTTGGAAGAAGGCGACTCCTTGTGCAGTAGCAGTAGCAGGCCTAACTATGAATGTAACTATGAGCCCCTATCATCTTATAGGATTGGGATTGGAGGAAGAAGCTACAGGAACCCATCCACGCCCTTCAACGAGTCGAGGAACACAACGTCTCTACATCCGCCTCAACACTTTACATTATATAATTTCACAGCTCCCTTCCCTTGACAAGTCTCTCTTCCATTCCTCAAAAATACATCCTTCGCGTCACTTCGACCGCACACGATCTACGATTATGGCTGCGACTCACCATGTGTGTGAGGTTGCCGCATATCGACTGATATTTCTAGACTCAAACTCGGTTCTCTATGGAAGCCTTTATGAAGGGCATGTGGTGAATACCCGAATCAACCCGGCTCTCAAAGTTTTAAAGCAGAACTTGACTCTATTAAATGCTATTGTCACAGAACCACGTATGGCCATAACAGAGGTAATGAAGGCATCCTTTGAAGCCTTCGTTATGGTGTTAATAGCTGGGGGAAGTGCCAGAAGTTTCACGAGGGCGGATCTTGAAATGATCGAAGAGGACTTGAAGCATTTAAAGCAGGTTTTTGCAGAATCAAGGGTGGTTACTAAGGATGTTATAGGAAAGGAGGCCGAGACGGTGGAAGGAGTGGTTCAACTAATGGGGAAGCCAACAGAGCAGCTGGTGGAGGATTTTAGAACATTGGCAGCTTGTCAAGGCATGGATGATGTGGAAGGGCAAACGCTACCTCTTCCTCTTCCTCCCACAACAGGAAGGTGGAATAGCAGTGACCCTAACACTATTTTACGTGTTTTGTGCCATAGGAAAGATCAACTTGCAAACTTATTCTTGAAAACAACTTTTCATCTAGCCAAGCGAACCTAAACTTTTGTAATCAGCATTACAACTAAATTAACTAATTCTTCTTGTATGTATATATTTGGCCTTTAAACAAGCTAAAATTAAAGCTACGACTAATTTGTCATCGTCTCATGTTCACTCACAAGATACATCTCATCTCATATCTCATATCTCATATATCATATATATGAATTGAAACTTACAAATTCCTAGTTCCTCCCAAAAACATAACATTTGTGAGAAGCAAGAGAGGAGCTAGGCATCACATGTACGAAGAGGTAAGGGGTAAATAGATCACTAAAACTAACTTTGAAAGCTGGATATTACTTAATTTAGACAAATAAATTGACGCATTGATTTAATCAAATATTTAAGCGTTTTATTGTTAAAAATACAAAGTGTCGAATAATTGATGAAAATTAGAATCACTTTTTACTTGTCAAATAACTTGCATAGATCAATAAATTAACGCGTGAAGAGATTTAATCAATTATTCACATGTTTGCACACTAAAAATGGGAAGTAATCAAAATTAACAAAATTCAAAATGATTTTTTACGAGCGAAATCAAATTGCTGAAACAACAACAACAAATAATAAAAACAAGTACTTTTTTTTTGAAGGTTAACTTTCATTAAAAAACACCACCGCAACCTATCCCAAGACGGAATAGGAAGCTAAAAACCACAAAAATATTACATTACATTAAAGTTACACCATTTCTCCCAATCTAACAAAACCCGAGGCGCCCTATATTTATACCAAAGAAAACCCAACGCTTTGATGTCGGCAATAATATCCACAACCTTTACCGCTTTATTCGAAAAGATCTTCTCATTTCTGGCTTTCCATAATCTCCAACTCGTAATAATAATAACGCCTTGTAACACGATCTTTGCTTCACCTGAAACGCCGCTTTGCTCAAAAATCCGAACGAGGTCTTTGATAGAAAATGCGTACAAAGGAGGAATATTACACCACCTAGAGATTCCATCCCACACCCCGCCGCGACACCACACCCATTAAGAATATGATCTATCGATTCGTGACCTTCTTCGCATAAAACACATCTATAATCGAGAATTTCTATGTTCCTCCTTTGTAATGCAATCTTAGTAGGAAGACGATCAAGGAAGGCGCGCCACATGAAAATATTACATTTAGTCGGAACCCATTTACACCACTTAAAACCAAATCGTTCATGTCTACCTTTACCACGCAACCATTTCTTAGCCGAGGCAACATTGAATGGATCGTTTTTGCTATCGTTCCAATACCAATCATCATTACGGTCCGAAAAAGCAACCTCGACCAAGCGAGCTTCCAAATCTTCCCGGTGAGCGACCTCCTCCATCGACCTAAGAGCCCTTTCCCATCTCCATTTAGTCACAAACCCATCTGCAATAACTTCGCAACGAATATCCACACGAAAATCTACTAATACCTCGACAGCGATAACGAGAAAGACAACAATGACAATGACAGCCAAACAACAACAACAAAGACAACAACCATGACAACAACAACAAAGCAACAACAATAACAACAAAAGTAACAACATCAACCACAACAACAATAACCAAGACAAAGGCAACAACAATGACAAGAACCACTACCACTACTACAATGACAATGACAAAAACAACAATAACAATGACAACAACAACCACCATGAAAACAACGACAATGACAATATCAACAACAACAATAACAACAACGAAACAACAACAACAACAACAACAACAAAATAATCCCAACAACCACAACAACAACAACAACCAAGACAATGACAACAACAATGATAACAACCACTACCACTACTACAATGACAACGACAATGAAAAAAATAACAATGAAAATGACAGCAACAACAAAGACAACAAACACGATAATAAGACAACAACCACGACAAAAACAATGACCACAACCAGGACAACTATGAAAACGACAACAGTCACGACAATAACAACAACGATAACAATAACAAAAACAATGACAACAACAACAAAAACAAAATAATGACGCAACAACAACCAAGACAACAAAAACAACAATGACAACAACCACAACAGCAACTACAACAACAACGACGACGATAACAACGACGACCATAACAACAACAACAATCACGACAACAACCACAACATCAACGGCATCAACAACGACGATGGCAATAACGACAACAAATAACAACGACTAAATTAACAAAAATGATGACAATAACAATGACAATAACTAAGACAACGAGAACTACAACTATGATGACAACCATGACAACAATGATGACATCAACAAAAAAGATGAAAACAAAAACAACAACAACGATAACAAAAAGAATGACAATGACGATGATAACGACAACGACAACTACAATATCCACCACCACGACAACAACAACAACCATAATAGCTACGATGACAACAACGACGATGACAAGAATGACGACAACAACTACAACCAATGACGGTGAAAACAATGAAAACAATGATGATGACGGCAAAAAAATGACAACAACAACAACCACGAGAACAACAACAACAAAAATAACAACAACCACAACTACAACCACAACGACAATAACAACAACAACGAACACAACCATGACAACAACCATGACAAAAACAACGATAAAAAAATGACAACGACAACACAAAAACAACAATGACGATGACGACGACAACAACCTCAATGACAACAACTACAATAACAATGACCACAACCATGCATGACAACAACAAAACCAACAATAACAACAATAACCACCACTACTACAATGACAACAACAACCACAACATCAAACATGACAACAACGACAACGACCATAACCATGGCAACAACAATGACAACAACCACGAAAAAAACATGTAACGCCTGAAAATTTCAAAGTAAAGAAGGCAGGACAAAGTTCTCGCACGAAGAAAGAACTTCTCGCGCGAAATGAAGTTGTCGCGTGAAGAGTACTTCTCACACGAGAAGTATGTGAAAAGTGTGACTGGGTATAAGTAGCTGAAAAGACCCATGCCTGACCCATACTCACGCGAAAGTTGCTGCTAGAGAGAGAGAACAACTATTTAGAGAGAGAAAGTGTAGAATCGAGATTTTTAAGGTATGTAACACGTGTGGTAACTCGTGTTATGTACTAAGGAACAATTATTGATGAATATAACGCATGGTTATGTAGTTTTCATTTGGTAAAAGCTTCGGGGAGGTTGTGTTTGTGCTAGAACTTCACGAGGTGAGTTTCTAGTCCCCTTTTTATGCAAGTTTTTACATTTTAGGGCTATTATGCATACTAAACTACTTATTTATGCTTGCAATGATGTTGGTTATGATGTTAAGCATGTTAGGATAGCCTTAGACCCGATAAGTTGTGACGGGGCGGGAAACCTGTAATTTTCGCGCGAGCAGTTTAGTGTATGGTATGAAATTTGAATCTGTGAAGTTCTCGCGCGATAGATAGTTTTCACGAGCAAGGAAGTTTTCGCATGGCTTGTTGTACGTGTGTTGTGTAATCTTTTGACAATAAACGGTTTACCTAATGTTATGCATACTAAATATACATTTTTATAGTAAAGATCTCAAGAGGTTTTAATAGGAAGATAGAATTTTTTATAACAAAATATGCTATATAAATGCTTCAAAATATGTTAAGCATGTTAAAACAGCCCAGCCCCAGCCAGGGCGTTGCCCCTTGGACTCCACTAGGTACAGAAGTCAGCTTCCTGCATAATTTTTTAATATAATTGTATTGACACAATTTTTGAAGTGTAACTAGAATGATACGGTATTCGACACGCGTTTTAATTATTAATAAAAAGTTTAAATTCCACTGCAAAATGATGTGTTTTAATTGTTTTATGCTATGAATGACCAATTGTAATCGTCCCGGGATCGGGGCCTTACAAGTTGGTATCAGAATCAAAGTTTAAGAGAATTGGATAAGTTGTTTTCAAAACCTAAAACTTAAACTGAGAATGAGCCAAGAAAGGGAAAGGGATGCTAGTCCTAGTTGCTACATGCCTGCAGTTAAATGTTTAATGTAAACGTTTTATGTACGTTAATGAAAAGGAACTATGTGCGCGTGTTATGTGGTTTATGTGCACTTAGTAGATTTGGATACTGATGTAATCAGGATAGGAAATGCTTGGAGAATGAAGAGTAAAGTAAGTGGCTAATCACAATTGGCCACTATAATTAGTGACTTATTATACTTGACATAATCTGGGCTATTACCTTGAATGATCGTGTTAGTGTTTGAAACTTATAGCGTTTAGAGATGGCTGGTGGTAGATCTTCGAGGGCTTCATGAGGTGCAGGTCATGGTGTACGCGGTGCTCGATTGCGTGTCACGAGAAACAGGACTAGAGCTGCAGAAACGGCACCTGCAGAGCTCGAGCTTAATCACTAGTAAGGTGGGGATGAGAGTGTAACCTAAGGGCCTTAGTAAAGGAGGCTGTAGTTGAGAAAGTTCATCAATCCGTCTGTGGTGACCGAAGTCATTAGAGCCGTGAGGGAGGATGAGAAGAAGGAGAATAAGAAGAAGAGGAAAACTGCAGAGAGAGGGAGCAAAAAGGGATAAGAACGGGAGCAACCGGAAGCTAAGACAGTTGTTTCCAGTGAGGACGAGAAGGAGGAAGCTATGCAGGAAACTGCAAAAAGGTGTAATTATGGGGCGATCTAGAGATGCAAGCCCCGACGTTTGATGGGAATGGGAGTGCTACATCCGCTCACCGATGGGTGAGAGAGATGGAGGCGGTACTTGGTATCTGCGAGTTTTGAGAGGATTAGAAGGTGAAGTTCGCTACCCACTCGTTTGTAGATTCGGCATTATACTGGTGGGACAACATTGTCCAGGCTGAGGTTAGCATGACCACTAGCATAGTTTATTATATTGTTCCATGACAGGCCTTGAATCCACCATCTTGTAATTTATAAAATTACTAATCAGAAATTTCTTACTTGAAGAATCTTCTGCCATATATTTAGATTCAAGGGAATCTCACAGTTCTTTTGCAAATTTAATATTTTGATAGATATCAAACAAAGAATCAGACATATCGTTTAATATATGACCATGACAGATGTAATTATCGTTCTCCCACTTGCGTCGCCTCCTAGGCTGTTCTAGAGTCTCGTTTCCCACAATGTTAGTATGGAAGTACTTAGAACATACACAATCTTCAAATGGTCAACATGAAATGCATCTTCTTCTGCTATCTTTAAAAGTCTTGCCCTTCAAACTTGTCCAGTTTTGCAAATTTGCTTGTCATGTCTTTCATAGATTCACCATCCATCATTTTCAATAGAAATAGGTTCAATCTTTATAGAGGAATTATAAAAGATGATCAATAACTTGGAAACCTTGAGAATCGTAAGTTCTTTCCGGATTAAAACTATTTGGGTTCACACCAAATGTTCAAACGGATAAAAGTCAAGTTTAGAAATCAAAGTATGAATTTGTGTGTGTTTCAAGATTGTAAACCTGAAGAGAAGAAGGAGAAGAAGAGTAACCAATCTTGTACAAATTCAAAATATTTCAGGGATGGGGTAATTGCCTTCGGCAATTTTTCACATGCAATTTACTATTTTAACCCCGAGTTTCACATGTGAAATTTCACGAAAAAAAATTTCATGCATTCACAGAGAGTAGCCAACCCAGTCCAGTAGCCAACCCAGTCCAGTAGCACAACAACCTATTTTACTGAAGCAACGGCAGGTCATGGAATCTTCTAGAGATTCCTGAAGACCCTAAGTACTATCAAATCGGTACGTACAACATCCCCATTGTTGGACCTTCACGAACTTGCCAAACATTCCACGTATAAAAGCTTAGCTCGCGAATCAAATGGATTTATTACTTGTGATGAGTTGCGTGGCGTTAAACCAAATGGAGATGAAAAGGTAACACCATATTATTTATAAATTATTATGATTTGAAGATCAAAAAAGGAAAGTGGTGGCTGTTTCTTGGATCTACTTGGATCGTATCTAATCTAAATAATACCAAATCAAAAACACAATCATTCAATATGTTGGCCAAGTTGTTAAAGCTGCATTTTCGCTCAAACTCATAATTTTATATTTCCACTTCAAACTTTTTTAATTAATTAATTGTGTCACTTGTAATTATTTATACCATCATGAAAGCAAACAACTTAACGCGCCTCAGAATACGGAACGAAACTTATTAATTTTTTGTTTCTTTCAATTTAGATAGGTTGAACGTACATACTTGATTTGGACCATGTCAATGGCTAGTCCCTCCAAACATAACATAACCTGATTTAAACAGTAAGCACCGGATTCAAATATTCTAGTGTAGGATTGCAGGGCCAGCTATATATTATTCGAAAAATAACCCCTCATTAATTAATTTCTTAGTAAACAACCGGGGTCTAGTGAAAATGAAAAAGTTAGTATAACCTAGTCTAATTTTATTTTAGACATTACAAAACATAACGCATACCCTATAATTTTTTATCTTTAATTATAAGATGCGTAATTGTATTGTATTGTAATAGTTAATTGTGCCACCAAAAAGAGCTGCACGACATCTAAGATTCACTATCAACAAAACCTTTTTTGTTGCACTACTACTCGATCAACTAGCTCTTTAAAAAAAGTTTTTCATATATATAACTAATAAATTAATGATATACACTTCAACATTCAGAACACTAGCTAGGCTAAATATAATATAAAAATCCAAGAAATAACTAATTAAGTTAAGGAGATGGACATAGACTCTATGGCCATGAAAAATCCTTGACCCAATGATTGTCGTCGTTACTGAAATAGAAGCCGTCTTCCTTAACGAGCCATGAACATTTCCTGAGACTTCCGCAGCGGTGCACCTGAGAAGCTACGAACTTCTTCCTGGTTTGATCCCATTTCATGGTGCACCAGTTATCAGCCGGGGTGGGGGTCCACACGCTGAGCCTAGCATCCCAAGTGTAGTCGTCCCCTTCTTGGAGAGCCCGACCGCCTATGTCACCCTCACACCAGATCACAAGAGGAAGGGACGAGTTGTTGCTGAAACCATTAACAACACGAATTTGGTATGTAATGCCATGGATGGACAGGTATTCAGGCTTTGAGGACCACACTATGTATGAAACTGACAAAACCAGAAAAAAGATTTGCCATTTTCTCATAACTAAATAATGATATATGTATATATGTGTGTGTGCGTTGCTGGAATTTTGATTTTTATGAGGAGATCAGTGCGTTACGAATGAGCTGAAAGAGAGTTGTATTTATAGCTAGGGGAGATATCAGATATATAGTCACTTATCAAAACAATACAGTAAACTATAGAAATGCATGTCACTCCACTTTTCATTTTTATGCTTTTTATCCCTAACATAATTGTTATCTCCATCACTTTTTCTTCAATATTTAAGCTAAAGAGTTAATTACATAAAAGGTCTATATGGTTAGGTCTTTTTTCACTTTTGATCTCCAGATTTGAAAATCTAAAAGACTGGTTTAAAGGCTTGTCAAAACGTAACACAAAAAGTCTCCTATTATAATTGGATGGGGTGTCAATTTTTCAGTTAATTCTTTTATGATTTTTGTTATTTAGATATGATCCTTGAGTTATGTGATTAATCTCTATTCATTTGGATTTTTATCAGATGTGTCTTGATGTTATATTCTTAAAAATTCCTAAAGTCTCTTTTTATCACTTAAAATGTAATTTCTTATATGATCTTGATTATCAATCATATCTATCTGGTTTAAGATGCAAAATCCTTATTTATCCTTTAAGATAATCACATGTGACGAAGGATATAATGTTTTTGTATCTCCTTGAGGTTAATTTGTGGTTAGGTTCTACTCTTAGAAACAAATAAGATGGTTTAAATGTCTCCAATATATTCATTCACATTTCATATTGAACTTAATTAATCCATATCGGTTCAATCTTATTGAATAGGTTTATGTTATTTCATTAGTCAAACCAGATAATACGATTAACTTTCTAAACCTTCCTGGAATAAATGTGAGTGATTCTTTTGTCTCCTCTTTCCTTTTCATAAAAACGTGATTTCTATGTATTCTTACTAGCTTAGTACCAGTGTAAAGCATGGGTTGAAAAAAAAATATCAAAAGTTTATAAAAACAATACTTTTGCATAAAATATGATTGAAATCACGTAATAATTAACTACCATATGTAATAAAACAATTATATCATTTTCTTCTACGTTTTGGTTTTAAAAAGTTTATGTGTTAGTTTATTATTAAAAACTGATTTTTAAAATTGTTTTTAAACATTTCGTTTTTAAAAAACCATTTTAAAATCATTTTCTATAAAAAGTTCATTGTGTTACATAAAGTTTAAATTTCATGAAATTTTGTTTTTAAAATAGCATCAAAATTTGAATTGTTAAACATAATTTTTTTAATTTATAAAGGTTGTAAACAGTATCCATACTATGTATTATTAATAACTAGGAGAGAGAAACAAAAAAAATTATAGGGTTGTGCTGGGGACACCGCAGGGGTTTTTGGGGGTGGGCCGGTTCAAACGGTCACGGTTAGGGCTTGCGGTCACATTTTAGCCCCTAACCGTGACCGCAAGGCCTTGCTGTCACGGTTTAAGATGGTACTACCCGTGACCTCGTGACAACAAAACGACAAAATGGCCTGATAAAGTTGAAAAGCGGTCACCAAACCATCACGGTTTAGCCTAACCGTAACCGCTAAGGTACGAGGTCTCAGTTTAAGGTACGAGGTAGACGTGATTTTGACAGAAGGCCGGGAATCGCGCCACGAACCGTCACGTGGAGGCCAAACCGTGACGGTTTGTGCACTAGATTTTCACCTTAAATACCTTTCCTCTTTCAACACTCCGCATCGAATCATCTCATTCGAAATTTTTTCATTTGAGCTTTCACTCATCCAACACTCGAGTTTTTTCAGCCTTCGTCATTCCAAAAAACACGTTAATTCGAAAACAATGTCGGGTTCGGGAGATCATTATCAAAAGCCGAAGCTTCCAGATTTGAATGAGGTGCCACATATCGAAGATTCGAACCAGGTTGAACTAGTATATGTTTTATTATAACTTATTATTTGAAATATCTAACCATTATCTTTTTTAAGAATATTACGTATACGGGAGTCACCCTCCGTGGGGGAGGAGGAAACCAACCCGTCGAACACATTTGCTCAAGAGGCGTACAACTCTTTATTTGGACAGACAGGTCACGGTGAAGGGTACAGATATCCCCCCTTGCAATTCTTACGGGCATGCCCCGAACACGTACCACTCACAAACAGAGCTGGATTACGGACATCCCCCGTACCAGTCAAAACTAGAAATTACACATGTGTCGGATACTTTTAATGGGAATGACACAGATGAGAGTGACGATTCGGTTCACCTCAAAGAAAACCATGGGGACACCGCGGAGCATGATGAGGATGAGGATCGGATTCGAAAGGCTACGGTTTCTTATAAAACCGATAAAGTACGAAGAGTTTTTATTCTTTTGTTTATTTTATTTTTATTTGTTTTATATATTGTTTTTTATGTCTAGCTTTATCATTTTTTTAGTATTTTGATTCTCCTGAGGACTTTGAGAGCTGGGCTAAAATGAGAGGACGCGCGCATAGGTGTGTCATTGTGGTGGGTCGGTCACGAAAAAAGGATGTGGAACTATTATGCAATCGTAATGGTGAACCTAAATTCACTTGCACAAGTATTCTAGATCTGAGTCTTTGATAGGTTTGTCCAATTTAACATTCAAGGTTTCTTTCATAACTTTGCATTAAACATGAGTACTTTTGGTGGAGACTCTGATACTATAAGATATATATAGGTCTAGATCATTTTGTATAGGTCTAGATTATTTTGTGAGATTTATGGTCTAGATCCCTGAATTGAGAAATCATAAGATATCTGTGTTCCTGAGTTCCTGTTGTTATATCCAATACATTGAAGGGACTCAAATACACACTCCCAATGAGAGAATGCTTGCTGAACGATAAGTCGCTGAAATAATTGTTTAAATATTAATTAAACAATTTTAATACTGATAGATCAATTGATCTAAATCAATGAGCACTTGGCTCTGATACCACCTGTGAATCCAAGGATCTCAATTCAGGAATTATCAGTATTAAAATAAATCAAATCAATGATCGCGGAATTATCATTAATTGACGTTTAATTGTTTTAATGATTATTGATGAACACAAAACAAAAATACAATAAATATGAACTCAATAATTATTCAAAGTATTTCATTAATTATCAGTAATGATTACAAAAGAATAATTAAGAATGACTATGAACAATGATTTCTGTGAATCGAATAATGTTGTTGTTGATGTGACGGCGGTTAGGGTTGCATGATGATGTAACTCTTGACAGCCGTAATATTGCTTGATTGTGTTCTTCGAGATGTGAAACCTAGGACTCATATTTATACACAGTTTGAGTCGGTTAAGGAAACACCGGATCTATTGGGATTTGTTATTGATTGTGTTGACTTGTTTGACTTCTTGGTATTTGAAATCACACAAGTATTCTGTTCTTCCGCAGGAGTCTTGTTGTCCGCAGGAGTTTTGTTCTTCCGTAGATGTCTTGGTCTTCCGTAGAAGTGTTGTTCTTCCATAGGAACTCTGTCTTCCGTAGAAGTCTTCACTTCATACAATCCTTGATCATCCGCAGGAATCTTCACTTGTATGGTCTTGTAAGAAACATATCTACGGATTAACAATAATGTTCATCCGTAGATGTTTCTTACACTTGGTCAATTTCAGGAATCCTACCAAGTATATTGATTTTGCCTGTCAACAATCACAAAGCAACACACATGTATATGGGTTACCCTATAGATTCAAATACACATATATATAGATATATTGACAGTTACAATTATTAATTACAAGACTTGATTAAAGTTCTAAGCCTATACAAAATGATCTAGACCTATACTTAGATCCAACAATACTCCCCCTTAGGCTTAGATCCTTGTAATCAGTCCTTCAAAACTATAAGCTCTTTGAATCTTGATATGATTTTGTTATAGAAGTAAGATACAGCAGCCTTTTGATCATCATATTTGTACTTGATCTCCATTTTGCTGATCTTCTTCAAAGTCTCGAAGCTAAGTCCCAGAACATCCTCCTCTGTAGTGAGTGTCTCTAAGACTTCGTCATTTTTCACTACTTCAAGCTCATCTTGTTCAGAGAGTCGGAGTTCTGTGACTTCATCATAATTTGTTCCCCTCAGTAAGCCAGCATTGTGTCTTCTTCGTTTGTAGGCCTTTGCATGAAGTTTGTCAACAACTTGTATCACGTGAACATGTAGGAACAAGTTATTTTGAGCTACTCCATCAATCAGCTTGGGGAAGAATTTGTCATGCAAATATGAGGTGTAGCTGGGATGAAGTAGCTTGATTTCCACATGATCAAAAATCCTGATCCGTTCAGCCCTCTTGTTTTCTGCATTCCTCAGCAGCACAAGTTCTTTTGTTATCTTTACATATCCCCATTCAGTAATAGGGAGTGTGTATTGAGTCCCTTCAATGTGCTTGATTGCTGCTGAGTTCCTGTTGTTATAGCCAACCCTCTTTAAGAATTCATCATCTACGATTCAGAGGCATTGGACTTATATCTTTTCACTCCTTTTATTCTTTTTCTGTGCTTATTATCTTCTTTTTTGGCTTCAGCCAGCACATCATCTTTGAATTTCGTTTTGTGTTTACCTACTATGCTTGAGAAGTCCCTGCCCCTTAGATGTATTGGATAATTTGTAATGGTAAGGCTTTGCAGGTCCTTGAGATCACTCTCAGGTAAGCATAGAACTGAAAACACATCATGGAAGTATTCAACTCTTCCAGATGTTCTTTTAATCACTGCACAATCCCACTCTTGATCATATTTCCATGCCATGATCTTATTTTCTTCAGCAGAGTTGGGAGTTGTGAGGTGATCAATCAACTGAATCAGAGTGGACTTCTGATCAGTGATTTCTCTAACAGTAGTACCAAGGGGTCATACCTTGCCTGGGATGACTTCCCTTGGTTCTCTGATGAGTTTATCTTTTGCTTTGTGCTGATCCTTTGGTTCAACAGTTATTGGATCAGCACCAACTTTGCTTTGTTGGTCATGAGTTGGATGTGGAGCTGTGGTTCTGAATTTTACACCAGTTTCTATCTCCACTGCCATAACATGCTCCATCATCCTCCACAGTTCTCCAGTAGATCTACCTTTGAGCTTATGCGGTTTGTAATTGTGGCCCTGTAACCAGCTTGTCATGTTGTACTTGGTCAGTTTAGCTGTGTCACAATGGCCCAGATCTTTCTTAATTTTCTCCACTGATTGAAAGACTGTGAAAGCTTCATAGTCACAGTTCGGGATTATGAAACTTTCCAGCTCAAACTCTTTCAGCAGATTCTTCATCTCAGTTGAATTCATCCTCTCAACCATGTCATAAGGAAAACCATGGTTGATGAGGGTCATGAACATGCTTGAATCAGGCCTCTCTTCCATAATATCTGCTATGGTTAGAAGGTCATCAGCCTTTGCTTCCTTTTGTTCAGTAAGGGACTCCATCTTGGTTAGCTCCTCCCATTCTTTGTCACTTTCATCAGCATCTCCGGATGATACCTTCACAGTAGATACATCTACTGAAGGTGTCTGTTTAGGGGATGAAAGCTTTTGCCTTTTTGGAGAGGCTTCTTCTTTAGATTTCCTTTTGAAGGAGCCCAAGTATTTTCTTTTCCGTGCATATAGGATCAGTTTCTTTGGAGCTTCAGCGGATGGTTTAGACAGCTCAACACTTGGGGCCTCCCTTGTTTCCAAAGCATAAATCTTCTTTTTCAATTGCTCTATCTTTTCATCTTTCTCTTTGATCAGCTGAGCTTTATCACTTTGCTCATTTTTCAAGGATGCCTGCAACTCTTGTTCATTTTGCAAAAGTGCATCAATTACCTCATTGTTGCATTTGGCGTCCTCTCTCAGCCTTTTCAATCTTGCATCTTTCATCATCAGCTCTTCATCCTTTTCCTGAATGATTCCTTTCAGCTCTTGTATTCTTTGCTTCCGCTTATTTGATTTGAGTTCTAGCTTGTTGTACTCAGCAACCAAAAAGCTTTTACTCACTGGGATGTCACTATCACTTAAATCATCTTCATGGTAGGCAATCACATCCTCTTATTCTGCTACCCTTTGCTCATCAGTAGGATGATCATCTCCCATTAGCTCATTAGCAGGTTGATCATTAAGAGCTGGAGATATGGGTTCAGTATGGTCTGATGGCACTTGGTCTTCAGTGTTTGTGGGTGAAATGGGAACAGTGCTAGCTTGAGACAGTAACTCAGTCTCTCCTGAGTGCACAGAATTTAAAGACTCAGTTATCTCAACTAGTTCAGTGCTAGCACTTTCCTGTGATGCTTGTTTTGATGTGTCTGGTGGTGGTTGAATAGGGGATTGGATTTGGAGTGGAGAGAGAGGTTGATTGTGATGTGAGGATAAATGAGAAGGTGATGGTGACTGGTGTTGAACTGGTGAGATTGGCTGAGTGTTGGTGGTAGAAGATGAAGATATTACCTGTGGAGATTCATGGTGATGAATAGGTGAGATTGGTTGGGTGTTGATGCTGGCTGGTGATTGATGTTGGAGTGGTGGTGTTTGGCTTGGTGAGTGATGTTGGAGTGGTGGTGTTTGGATTGGAGAGTGAGGAGCTTGTACAGATTCAGCAGATGACTTTGCTTCTTCATCTACCCAGATCAATTCTTGTGGTATATCTGCATGAGCATCCACCACATATGCAAACATGGGCATGTCTTCACCCTGGTACTTCCCACTAATTTTCTTTATGACAGATTTACCCAAGTGTGCTTGCACAAACACTTCTCCTACTCTTGATAGCCTTGGAAGTTCAGAGTTGATCACCAGTTGTAAGAACCTTGGGAACATGTACATTTTGTTATTCCGCTGAAGTTTGACTTGATCACTTAGACAGTTGAAAATGTACTTGGAGTAGTTGTAAGTTCTACCCTCGAAGATCCCAATGATTCCTGAAGATATGTGTCGAGAAAATCTATTAAGCCCTGACTTCCTGTTGGATATGCACTTTAGGTAGGTATGGCATAGGAATCAATATGGTTTGCACATCCTACCCTTCTTTATTTCCCCTTTATCGAAGTCGCCATCATATCCCATCAGGTTAAACACCTTCTCAATGTATTCATTTTCGAATACATCAGGGTGCCCAATCTCTCGATCACCCAATTCTAGACATCGTCTAATTGTGCTTTCATTGATCCGAATACGTTCAGTCAGGATCTCAGCAGCAATCACTTCATCATCTCCTTCTTGTTCAACTTGTGCAGAGTTCCAAAAATCGATTATGTGTGCCTGATGAATCACAGGCTCTGCCGTTAAGGCATAGAAGAGCCTGGACCGTCGAAGATATCTTATGACATCTCGACATCCTTCAGCAGCAGTATCATCGTCATTTAAGAATGTGCACACATTATGTTCTTTTGCGAATCTGTTTGCCATCTGTAATCAACAACGAAAATAGATTAAGCATAAATCTCACATGAAGTCGAATCGTTTTAATGACAAACACAGATTAACCAGTTCCGTAATAAGAATTAGAACATGATTTACCTTTGCAATACTGATAATCGATTACTAGATAATGCAGTTTATGCTTTTTCGGAACGGATTTTTTGAAAGTTTGAATGAGGGGGAAAGTGGGTGTTTTCTAGGTTAGAAACTGAAAAAGTGTTCTGAAAAATTGATTAATGAATTCTGAATTAGAAACCTTATTTATAACCAACATATTAATTTCTTTTATTAATTATGTTGGTCCCACTTCCCATTTGTCCGTCCGTATACCAAGTTTATTTCGAATGCATTACTTCTTCCGCAGAACATCTACGGAACCTTAACATCTGCGGATGTCTTAACATCTGAGGATGCCTTAGCTCAAACAATGCATCTGTTTTTCTGCTGAAACAGAATTTCACTAATACTTCTACGGATGAGAAGTATTACTGAAACTTCTGCGGATGCAGAAATTTCACTGTTACTTCTACGGATGAGAAGTATTACTGAAATTTCTGCGGAACTTAAAGTTCTGTTAAAAAATTTAAATGTGCGAAATCTACTTAGTAGAATCAAGTGTTGATGTTGGACATTGTTGACTGTATTTACATGGCAATTATGTACAAGAAAGCAAGTGTCCTGTATCCTGCATTCAAGTTAGTGCTCAAGTTATAATTCCTTCAAAGTAAACTAAATCAAGTTGACAACTTTTTATTGATTTTCATGCATGAACTACTCCCCCTAAATTTGTGATTAATGTTAAACTGTTGCATTCATCATAAATTTAAGTTGTAAATAGGCATGAAAGGCATATGACAGTCTAAGTGAGAGAAAATCAGTAAAAGGACAAATTAAACATCTGGTTTAACCAATTACATGCATGCATATATATATAGAGGGATCATACTATGACTCGGCTTCTGCGGATGTTGATTATTTGATTCATTGCACACCTGATTGTAAGTATATAGATCCACTTAAATTCATACATGAGTAATGTATCAACTAGGCATGCTATTTATCATGTTTTGAAGTTTGTTAATCAGTAACTGTCATGAGTTCCACATGCAATTGTCATTAGAGTTTGTACTCCGTAGGTGAGGCAAATCACTACTTTTCACACTTAATGACTATGTACATTAAGTTATAAGTTCTATCTTGAGACGTATTACAGTCTCATGAATGCTTTGATGTTGAAGCTCTTTGGATTGGTGTACAATTGATTACAAGTGATTCTTTTTAAAGCTGAGAGATGATCTTCATAGTCACCAGGTCTTTACTTTCGTAAAACAGAGGTGAACTTAACCCAGGTCTTTGTTTACACAAAACAAAGGGAGAATGAAGATCACACTCTTTAGTCACATCCCCAGGTCTTTGTTCACACAAAAAGAGGGAATATGACTTTGCAAAGATAGAAGATTATAAAGTATTTTACATAGTGTGCTTGTGTAAGTGATTTGATCACATCAGGAGATAACATACTTTCCTGATTCGCAAAATGGAATTCCCACAGACAGATACCTGTAGCTTTTAGTTTGGCATGCTCTTAGCTTAGTTTACACTCAAGATGAACCTACTCACATATCAGAATGAAACAAGTCAGTTTGAGTTTTAGTTAAAGAAGGCCAAGCATAGTCTACTATCATTTCCCATACATAAGGCATGCATAAATGTTCTATCAGACACTTAAATCATCCCTAACCATTACTCTACACAAGGACAGTCATATGCTTTTGATGATTTATTCTAAGTTAATCATCCCCAGAGATTCTATCAGAAAATTAAATCTAACAGAATCAAAGGCTTTAGTGAACAAATCAGCAAGCTGATTTGTTGTGTCCAGTTTGACTAACTTGATTAAACCCTTTTCTGAGCAGTCTCTCAGAAAATGGTATCTGATTTCAATGTGTTTTGTTTTACTGTGTTGAACTGGGTTAGCAGTTATAAACATAGCAGCTGAATTATCAATATAAATTGGTGTTTGAAGGAAATTGTAACCATAATCAAGTAATTGGTTCTGCAACCAAAGTACTTAAGAGCAACCAGCTAAAGCAGCTATGTACTCAACTTCAGCTGTTGATACAGATACATTAGTTTGCTTCTTGCACTGCCAAGAAACAAATCTTGGTCCCAAAAACTGACATCCACCAGTTGTGGATTTTCTGTTGTTGTTACACCCTCCATAGTCACTATCTGAATATGAGTAAAGACTAAAATCTCCATCTTTTGGATACCACAGTCCTAGAGCTGGTTTGCCTTTCAGATATCTGAATATTCTCTTCACAGCATTGAGATGGGACTCTTTTGGGTCTGATTGATACCTGGCACAAACACAAACAACAAACATTATGTCAGATCTACTGGCAGTTAAGTACATTAAAGAACCGATCATTGATCTATACAATCTTTGATCTACTGATTTTCCAGCAGGGTCAGGCACAATCTTGTCTATTATTGAGGCAGGTGTCTTGCATGAAGTTGTATTAGCAAGATTGTACTTCTTTAGGATTTGATGAATGTACTTTTCTTGATTGATGAAAATGCCATCTGTTTTCTGATGAACTTGTAGGCCAGGGAAGAATGTCAATTCTCCCATGGAGCTCATCTGAAATTCAGATTTCATTAACTCTTCAAAGCTTTGATATAGTTTCTTGTTGGTTGATCCAAATATTATGTCATCAACATATATTTGAACCACCAAAAGATCTTGATGTTCATGTTTGAGGAAGAGTGTCTGATCAATGGTTCCTCTTTTGTAACCATTCTTCAGCAGGAAAGATGACAATGTGTCATACCACTTCCTTGGTGCTTGATGGAGGCCATACAAAGCTTTGTCAAGCTTGTATACTCTATGTGGATAGTCAGGATCCTCAAATCCAGGGGGTTGAGCCACATATACTTCTTCATCAATTTTCCCATAAAGGAAAGCACACTTCACATCCATTTGATAGACTGTGAACTTCTTGAATGAGGCATAAGCTAGGAAGACCCTTATAGCTTCAATTCTTGCAACTGGTGCAAAAACTTCATCATAGTCTATCCCTTCTTCTTGAGTATATCCTTGAGCAATAAGTCTGGCTTTGTTTCTCACGATTATACCCCTATCATCCAGCTTGTTTTTGAAGAGCCACCTTGTTCCAATTGGATGTTGACCTTGAGGCAAGTCTACAAGATTCCACACCTTTTGCTTTCTGAATTGTTGTAGCTCTTCTTGCATAGCCTCAATCCAGCTGTTGTCTTTTAGAGCAGCTGTAATATTTGCAGGAACTGTCTGAGACAAAAAGCAGGTGAACAGGCAAATGTTTGCCACTCCTCCTTTGCTCCTTGTAGTTCTTGCATTCAGGTCTCCAATGATACTATCTGAGGGATGAGACTTGTGAATTCTGCTTGTTGAAACAACATCAATTGGAATTGTTGATTCTAAGTTTGAGAAACCCATTGATGCAGATGCATTCAGCTGAGAAGATGAGTCTATGAAGTAATCAAATGGCTCATGCTCATTAGGATCAGCTTGAGTTTCAGTTGCTGCATGGTTGTCTTCTTCCGCGGGAAGTTCTACGGAAGCATTTTGTTCTTCCGCAGGAGTAACTTCAACATCTACAGAGGCATTTTGTACTTCCGTAGGGGTTACATCACCATCCACGGATGAACATTGTTGATTTGCTGGCATGTTTTGTTGATTCAACACATCCTCTCCATCCCTTTGGTCAGTGGTTGAAACAGAACTTACATCTACGGATGCTGATGCATCTGCGGATGTATTTATATGTGCTGCGGATGAAGGATTTGCTTCGGATGTAGCTGCATGCTGCTGACTTGATTCTTGCTGAGGTGCAGTTGAAGGTTGTGCCCTTGGTGAGTCAGCTATCAGAGGCACTTCATTCAAACTTGGAGGCACAAATGGATAGCATGTATCCGCAGAACCTGCATTGATCAGATAACCAATGTTAAATGATTCAGTTAATGCATCTATATCAAATAACCAAGATGATCCTTTTACAGATGTTGTAAACATGGATTCATCAAAAGAAACGTTGGGAGTCTCTTCAACAATGTTATGTTCTGGAATATAGACCCTATATGATTTAGAAGTGGATGAATATCCAACAAAGAAACCATCATAGGCTTTTTCAGAAAATTTTCCCAATTGTTCTTTAGTATTTAATACAGACACATGACACCCAAAAGCTCTAAGATATCCTATAAAAGGTTTTCTTTTAAATAAGAGCTCATAAGGAGTTTTATTATGTTCTCTGACAATTAATGTCCTATTTTGAACATTGCAAGTTGTATTCACAGGTTCTGCCCAGAAAGTTATGGGCAACTGAGAATCAGCTAGCATTGTTCTGGCTGCTTCTATGAGAGTTCTATTTCTTCTTTCAGCCATCCATTTTGTTATGGAGTTCTTGGTGCACTGAATTTCCTTGCTATTCCTTTATTCCTGCAAAAAGAATCCAGATCAGCATTAACAAATTCAGTTCCATTATCACTCCTAAAAATTTTAACTTTTAAATCAAGTTGATTCTCAATCTTGATCACGAAGTCCATTAATGTTTCAGATGTTTCACTCTTATGTTTTAAGAAAAAGACCCATGTGAATCTAGTGAAATCATCTACTATCACCAAACAATATTGCCTTTTTCCAATGCTCATCACATTGGTTGGACCAAAGAGGTCCATGTGAAGCAATTTGAGTGGTGTAGTATTAGTGTTGATTATTTTGGATTTATGAGACACTCTATGTTGTTTTCCTTTGTAACATGAAGAACAATGATTAGAACAATGAAATTCTTTCTTTGGTAATCCAATGACCAAGCCATTTTCACCAATTTATTCATGTTCTTCATGTTAGAATGAACAAGCCTTCTATGCCACAATTGTGATTCATCTTCTGAAGACTTAGACAACAGGCATGTCTCATGGCTTGTGAGTGATGTGTTGTTCATATCCAAAACATATGTGTTTCCTTTTCTTGATGCTTTTAGAAGGATCCAGTCTGCTAGAACTGCAAAACCTGGCTTAAGAATGTAACAATTAGTGTTATCAAATAGTGTAGTGTAATTTTGATCACAAATTTGAGATACACTGAGTAAATTGTACTGCAAATTTGACAGTAATTTACTTTTTCAAATGTTAAAACACCATTTGTTACAATTCCCTCACCAACTATTTTACCTCCCTTCTTATCCCCACCAAATGCCATATAAGAGGCATGTTTATGTTTGAAGTCATGGAGAAGTGCACAGTTTCCTGTCATATGTCTGGAACAACCACTGTCAACATACCACTTGTTGTCAGCTCTCCATGATTGTTCCTCTCTGGCCATAGGAGGAACTTTGTTTTCCATGTGTGTCATTAATGCTTGATTCTCTTCCAAGACTTCCTTTTCATACATGCTCCAGTCACATGTTCCATCTTGAAGTATGATCAGTCCTGACTCCTTAGAATTGCTTGATCCTGCTGATACATTTGTGGCTGGTGGGGATGTATTTGTCAGCTGAAGTTGTCTGTGCAGAGATCTTTGAAAGGTTGATTGCTGATTCTGATATTGCTATTGCTGCTGATGTTGATGTTGCTGATGCTGCTGCTGCTGATGCTGCTGCTGCTGATGCTGCTAAGATATTGTTGGTTGCATTCTCTAGAGAAGTGTCCATAGAGATTGCATTTGAAACATCTAACTTTTGACTTGTCAACACCAATCTTTGATGTTTTACTAGCTGCAGCCAGATTCTTATTTCTCCTCAGATATTGCTTAGCTCTGTAAGCAATCATAGCCATCTGCCATTGTAGATCCATCTCTTCTACTACATCAAGGGGCAGTTCCTCTAAATCTTGCTGGCAGATGTTTGCTGATGTTAGTGAGCTTCCAAGATAAGCTTGAAAGCTAGAACTAAAAGTTGCAAAGGCTGCTTTTTGTTCTTCAGAATCCAATATCACAGTATTTGGTTCTGATTGATTGTTTTGTTAAGAAGATTTAGCAATTGCTTTAGTATCTCTTTTCTCAGCAGATCTTCCTTTTTCTTTTTGGTTATTACTTTGAGATGATTTCTTAGTTGGTTTGGAGACATAGAAACTAACTTCTTCTTCATCATCACTCAAAGTACAAGAGTTATCACCTTCATTATTTGAGATAAATGCACTTCCAGCATTTTTAGTTTCTTTGAAGTGATAAGGTGAGACATGAGTTCTCACACTCTTGCTTCTTGACTGTTCATCCATTTCAAGTGCTTCTACTTTAGCAACCAGAGTATCCAGACCAGTTGTCTTAAGATCTATGGTGTTCTTGAACATGGATACAGTTTGCTTCTGACTTTCAGGCAAAGTGTGGAGCATTTTCTTGTTGAGTTCCTCAGTAGTATACTTCAACTCCAAGATGTTCATTTCAGTAACAAGTTGCATAAATCTATGGAGTTGTTGAGGAATTGATTCACCCTCAATATGATGAAAGGTTTCATATTGTGATCTGAGGGTGTCTTTCCTTATGCTTCGGATCTCATCACTCCCGTCACAGAGAGTGTGGAGTATCTTCCACAAGGAATTTGTTGTTTTGTAGTTCTCGCACCTGATTAATATCTCTTCAGGCAAAGCCATGCTAAGCAAACTGTATGCTTTAATATCGACTTTAACCTTATTGACATCATCAGGTGACAAGTCCTTTGTGCTGATAGGCTGATTCTTGTCATTATAATCCGGCCCAAGAGTGGGTGGAATATAAGGACCCTCAGTGATGGACTCCCACAAGTCAGAATCTGTGTAGTTCACATGATTTCTGAACTTGATCTTCCAGGATTTGAAATCAGTTTTGGTTTCCAACTTCGGCGGTTGATATGATCCTCCACCAAAAGTACTCATGTTTAATGCAAAGTTATGAATGAAACCTTGAATGTTAAATTGGACAAACCTATCAAAGACTCAGATCTAGTATTCAATTGATTTGAATATAGATCTAAATCAAACAAGCAATGAGAGAATGCTTGCTGAACGATAAGTCGCTGAAATAATTGTTTAAATATTAATTAAACAATTTTAATACTGATAGATCAATTGATCTAAATCAATGAGCACTTGGCTCTGATACCACCTGTGAATCCAAGGATCTCAATTCAGGAATTATCAGTATTAAAATAAATCAAATCAATGATCGTGGAATTATCATTAATTGATGTTTAATTGTTTTAATGATTATTGATGAACACAAACACAAAAATACAATAAATATGAACTCAATAATTATTCAAAGTATTTCATTAATTATCAGTAATGATTACAAAAGAATAATTAAGAATGACTATGAACAATGATTTCTATGAATCAAATAATGTTGTTGTTGATGTGACGGCGGTTAGGGTTGCACGATGATGTAACTCTTGACAGCCGTAATATTGCTTGATTGTGTTCTTCGAGATGTGAACCCTAGGACTCATATTTATAGACGGTTTGAGTCGGTTAAGGAAACACCGGATCTCTTGGGATTTGTTATTGATTGTGTTGACTTGTTTGACTTCTTGGTATTTGAAATCACACAAGTATTCTGTTCTTCCGCAGGAGTCTTGTTGTCCGCAGGAGTTTTGTTCTTCCGGAGATGACTTGGTCTTCCGTAGAAGTGTTGTTCTTCCGTAGGAACTCTTTCATCTGTAGGAGTTTTGTTCTTCCGTAGATGACTTGGTCTTCCGTAGAAGTGTTGTTCTTCCGTAGGAACTCTTTCATCTGTAGGAGTTCACTTCATGCAATCCTTGATCATCTGCAGGAACATTCACGAGTGATGGTCTTGTAAGAAACATATCTACGGATTAACAATAATGTTCATCATTTCAGGAATCCTACCAAGTATATTGATTTTTCCTGTCAATAGTCACAAAGCAACACACATATATATGGGTTAACCTATAGATTCAATGCACATATATATATATATACTGACTGTTACAATTATTAATTACAAGACTTGATCCAAGTTCTAAGCCTATACAAAATGATCTAGACCTATACTTAGATCCAACAGGAACTATTATGCAATCGTAGTGGTGAACCTAAATTCACTGGCACAAGTAGACGTACTGGGAGCATAAAGAAGGGATGTCCCTTTAAACTCGTAGGGAAGTACGTAGGAAAGAGTGACAGTTGGATGTTAGAGGTGAGAAACGAGACGCATAACCATGATCCTGTTGTGTACGAGGAGGGCCACGCGCATCTTAGGAAGATGACTGCCGAAGAAATTGATCTTGTCAAGAAGTTACACAGGCAGCACGTGTGGCCACGACATATCCATTCAGCCGTAAGGGAGCACTTTCCCCACAGCGTCTGTGTTGTTCAAGACATATACAATCTGACGTCGAAGTTTAGGGCTGAGGGGAGAAAAGGCATGACACCAATGCAGGAACTTGAAAACCTGCTATAATCTAAAGAGTTCGTGTATGAAACACGAACGAATGCAACTACTAAGGCCGTGGAAGATGTTTTCTTTTGTCATTGTACTTCGTATAAAATGTGGCGCGCATTCCCGCACGTGATGTTGATAGACACGACGTACAAGACCAACATGTACAACATTCCGTTTGTTCATGTTATTGGCGTTACGTCGACGTCGAAGTCGTTTTGTATTGCGCATGCATTTATATCGAGGGAACGGCAGGACAACTTCACATGGGTACTGGAGCGGATCAGAGATATGCTCGATGGGTGTGTGGAGCCCCGCGTTATTGACATAGACAGGGACCTGGCCCTGATGAGCGCGTGTGACACCGTGTTCCCGAGTGCTACTAAAAACCTATGCAGGTGGCACGTTAGGGAGAATATCAAAAGACGGTGGAATATGATATTCAAAACCGGCATGTGGAAGGATTTTCCATACTGGTGGAAGACCTTGTGTTCGTCTCCCACAGAGGCATTGTACGATTACAATTGCAGGAAGATGGAAGAAAAGTTAACTGAAGATGGTAAACGTGGTAAGAATTTCATAGTTATTTTTACTCTAATAATTTATTTGTTCATTTTATAAATTTTGTTATTTCTTTCAGAGGTATGGGAATATATTTGGAATAATTGGTTGGTGCCGTACAAAGAGAAAATTATTACTTGTTGGATGTACGACCGCCTTAACTTTGGTGAGTTTACAACTAATAGGGTTGAGGGCCAACATGCCAACTTCAAGAGTTACCTCACAGGGACCAATAATACGTTGCACACACTTGTCGGATATGTTTGTGACCTCGTGCGCGGCCAGGAGATTAAAATTTGTAAAACATTCGAGGTGTCCCGTGTGAAAATTAAAAAAGACCATCGACTATCATTGTTCTCAAAGTTGTATTATGAAGTATCCATTTTTTGCCTTAGCCTCCTTGAATCAGAGTTGACGAAAATGGAAATGATTCAGGAGTCTGGGGGTTCATGTGGACACCAGTTGTTCACGTCCATGGGCTTGCCATGTGCTTGTCGTTTGGAGATATACATCCGAGAAGGTTATATTTTTCTTAATATATTTTTTTACTGTTGTCACACGATTGCATATTTTTCACTAATAATTTAACCTTTAAATCCAGTCACAAGTATTCCACTCGATGCGGTAGATCCACACTGGAGGAAGCTTGATTTCGAGCCTGCGTACGTCGCGCCGCCTGAACCCGACTACGATCTGAAATTTGATGACTTGAAACAAAAGGTTATGTCGTCTCCCAACCCTCAAGTAAAGAAAAAATTGTTTAAGAAAGTATTCGACTCTTTGTTTAAGAGCAAGTCAAAACTTAAAGAACCTGAGGTGCGTCATGATCGACGTGGTCGTCCAAATATTAAGGAGTAACAAAGAAGAGCGGACTCCAATACATCACAGTATGAGGCTGCTAGACACAGCTCCTATACTTCCTCACAACAAACTATGCCTGACCCGGCGAGGCATAGCTCATATACCCCTCAGTTTAAAATGCCCAACGACCGTTCTAATCAGGCAAAGGCTGCTTCAAATGTACCGATTACGGGAGCTGCCCTAGGGTTTCCTTTAATATTGAAACCAAAGGACGTGATAAAAGTTATGAAGTTTAAGGATCAGCTACCCCAATGGATTCACCGGTACGTTTCGACTATAAAAGATGTGCGGCCTGATGGTAACTGTGCTTTTCGGGCGATCGCGGTGGCTTTAGGGAAAAAGCAAAATGAATGGGAATGGGTTTGGCGTCAAATGTTGTCGGAGATTGACAGAAATATGAGGTATTGGCGGAGCAATTTGAACCGCGAGTTGCCTGTTTATTATGATTCTGTTCGTAATAGCTTAAATTGGTTTGGCACGACTCAACCCGCACCCGATACACATGGGCTAACTTTTCCGGCCCATGGACTCGTAATTGCGGAAACATTCAATTGTATTGTGCATCTTATTTCTTCATTTGGTAGCCAGACATGGTTCCCGCTGAGAACAGCCCCAGAGCCATTATTCACCTATCCAGTTGTTGCACTTGCTCATGTTCACCAATGTCACTTTATTTGCATACAATTGGAAGGGGATTACCCAATGCCCAGTGTGGGCTATCATTGGCCGAGATTTGCATATTAACAAGCACTAGAATGGCAAAATATGTATGAGGATCGTATAAATAATTACGTTAGAATAACGGATCGTCATAGTGGCACCAATGCCTCTTGTAAGTTATCATTTTCCGATACTTTATCATATTAATGAAGATCCCTTTATTTGATGATGATGATGATGATGATGATGATGATGATGATGATGATGATGATGATAAAAATAATAGTACAAATAATAATAATAGTAATAGTAATAATAATAATAATATATAATAATAATAGTAATAGTAATAATAGAAATAATAATAATAATAATAATAATAATAATAATAATAGAAATAATAATAATAATAATAATAATAATAATAATAATAGTAATAATAGTAATAATAGTAATAATAATAATAATAATAATAATAATAATATAATAATAGTAATAATAGAAATAATAATAATAATAATAATAATAATAATAATAATAATAGAAGAAATAATAATAGTAATAAACTTAAAGTTAATAATAATAATAATAATAATAATAATAATAATAGTAATAGTAATAATAATAATAATATAATAATAATTAATATTAATAATAATAATAATAATATTAATAATATTAATAATAATAGTAATAAAAATAAAACACTAAATCAAAGAGGAAGATAAACTATCACGGTTTGACCAAACCGTGACGTTTAGGGTTTGGCAACGGTCACGGATAGGTCTAACCGTGACCTCTTTCCGGGCGCATGGCACCAGTTCGGGCGTATGGCACTTATAAAAGGTCACGGTTAGGGTTAGGGCAAAAGGTCACGGTTAGGGCAAACCGTGACCGTTTGCCTAATTTTTTTAATATTTTACTAATTAAATAATTTTATAAAAAATACCCACTTGAACCGGTGGTAGTGGGTTTCGAGCCCACACCACTCCCCTGTTGCCCTACCATCTTAACCGGTCGGGACGGGAATGGTTCGCTGATAGGTATAGAAAACTTATTCTTTTAAAATAATATGGACCAAAAGGTCACGGTTTGGGTAAACCGTGACCCCTTTGTTCACATGTGGCATTGTGGAATGAAGCTGTCACAGCTTGTTGACACAAAGTGTCACGTGGTGGGCGAACTGTGACAGCTTGTTGACAAAAGAGGTCACGGTTTGGTCTAACCGTGACCTTTTAAAGTTCCATAATCCTACACACTAACCGTTTATGATCATTTACGTATATCGAATCGGATATTTTTTCATGAACATACACATACATCAACATATATATACAATAAGAACAAATACACTTCGTAAACGTACATACAAACATGCGTACGTAAACAAACCGTAACGTTTTAATGATAACCTAAACAATCTTATCGGGAACATATCGACATATATGCACCATATATTTTGTAAACCAATGTTCAAACATACATAATAAATTCTAATAATAATAACAACAATGATAAATAATAATAATAACAACAATAATAATAATAAAATTTAATAGTAATAATTTTAAAGTTGATAATAATAATTATAATAGTATTATTTTGTATATCCAGAAAGTACAAAATAAACTTTAATAATAATAAAAATAATGATAAATAATCATAATAACAATAATAATAATAATATACTCTAATATAAATAAAAAGTTTAATAGTAATAATTTTAAAATTAATAATAATAATATTAATAATAATAATATTTTGTATATATCCAGAAACTACAAAATTAACTCTAATAATAATAACAATAATAATAATAATATACTCTAATATAAATAAAAAGTTTAATAGTAATAATTTTAAAGTTAATAATAATAATAATATTAATAATAATAATATTTTGTAAATATCCAGAAACTACAAAATAAACTCTAATAATAATAACAATAATGATAAATAATAATAATAATAACAATAATAATAATATATACTCTAATATAAATAAAAAGTTTAATAGTAATAATTTTAAAGTTAATAATAATAATATTATTAATAGTATTATTTTGTGTATTCAGAAACTAAAAGGTTACGGTTAATAATAATGATAATAATAATAATAATAATAATATTAATAATAATAATAATAATATTAATAATAATAGTAATAATAATAATAATAATAATAATAATAATAATAATAGTAACAATAATAATAATAACAATTATACAAAAAAAAGGGAAGAGGTCACGTGGAGGCCAAACCGTGACCTCTTGAGGTATTTTTTTGAATCTGATTTCCCCTCGATTAGTGCACCTACCCCTCGAGCACCGTGTGTGTAAGAGGTCACGTGGAGGCCAAACCGTGACCTGCTGTCTGTAAGAGGTCACGTGGAGACCAAACCGTGACCTTCTGCTTACTGAGTTCGTCTTCAACCGTTCGCACACCCCCCATTTCACCACACAATCCACACAACCACAACCACTTCACCACCACAATCCTCTCAACGATTCACCTCCACCGCCTCCAAACCGTCACCGCGAGCCCTCCCCGTGACACCGCCGCCGCTCACCACCACCACCACCACCACCGCTCAACCATCTTCCACCACCACCGCCGTGAATCCACCATCTTCCACCACCACCACCGCCGCTCACCATCTTCCACCACCACCACCAGCGCCGCTCACCATCTTCCACCACCACCGCCACTCACCATCTTCGCACCACCACCGCCGCTGCACCACCGCCGCTGCAACATCGACGTCGCACCACCACCGCCGCTACATTATCGTTTTTGGTACGTAATTTTCCGCATTAATCCATAGAGGTAAACATAGATTTGATAGGTTTTCCTAAATATATTTGATAGGTTTTTCTAAATATATTTGATAGGTTTTCCCAAATAGATTTGATTGTTTTTCCTAAATAGATTTGATAGGTTTTCCCAAATAGATTTGATATGTTTTCCCAAATAGATTTGATAGGTTTTCCTTTATAGATTTGATAGGTTTTCCCAAATAGATTTGATAGGTTTTCCCTTATAAATTTGATAAGTTTTCCCGTATGTGTAGCGTAGTTTGTCGACGGTTTATTATTATTATTAGAAATAATAATAAATAATAGTAATAATAATAGTTATAATAATAATAGTAATAGTAATATTAATAATACTAATAGTAATAATAATAGTAATAATAGTAATAATAATAATAATAGTAAATAATAATAATAATAATAGTTATAATAGTAATAGTAATAATAATAGTAATAATAGTAATAATAATAATAATAGTAATAGTAATAATAATAATAGTTATAATAGTAATAGTAATAATAGAAATAATAATAATAGAAATAGTAAATAATAATAATAATAATAGTTATAATAGTAATAGTAATAATAAATAATAATAATAATAATAATAATAGTTAAATAATAGTAATAATAATAGTTATAATAGTAATACTAGTAATAATAATAATAATAATAATAATAATAATAATAATAACAATAATAATAATAATAATAATGCTTTTATTCCCGGCATTGATGATTGCCAGTTTTTACAGTTCGAGCAGGGGACTACGCCGTACGAGCGGTTCAGGACCCTGAGAGCACGAGTGCCGGCACCGGGGACCGTCCTATCGGAGGACTTCTTACAGCTCGTTGGAGAACGGGACCGTTTTTTTGAGATTATCGGCGAGGACGGCCCGTGGGAGCAGCTGTTCCGGATGGGCGACGATGCCCATCGAGAGCTAACCGTGGAGTTCTACTGCACCTTCACATTCCGTCCACGTGAGCAGGGACTTGCGGAGTTGGACGAGGACGACATAGCGGACGGTCGTGCGCCCGGAGGTTTCTTTCTGGTTGGGCGGGGGCGTGGGGCGGGGACGGACGACAGGGTCGCCGCCGCCCTTTCTTTCTCTTCGGCGTGGGGCGGGGACGACAGGGTCAACGCCGCCGACACTCGACACTGCCACCTCGCGCATGCCCTCGCTGATTATTTTGCTAGTTATTATCATCTGCAGTCGCAAGGGGCGTTAGTGGGCGGGAACATCGTTTCCCGGATCGCTCGGGGCTTGGGGTACGCACGCTATGTCCCAGCTCCCGCTACCTCCGACTCCTGTGCGTGTGGCCGCCCGGACTACCGCCACTAGGATGAGGATCGTTCGGAGGTTCCCCGATGGCACGTGGCACCTGCTCAGTAGATACCATGAGCTCGTGCCATGGGTGCCCGAGCCGTTGGTGGACCCCCCGAGCTGGCGGGGGCTGAGGTCCACCTTCAGGATGCCCACGAGCCCCTTGGCGGCGGGGAGGATCAGCCCATTCCCCCGTCGCACGACCAGGACCCGCCCCAGCATCCTCAGCGCGTGTACCATGCCGTGCGATTGCCTGCTCATGTTCTTGATATGCTTCAGGACACACGAGACAGGGTCACGAGGCTGGAGGATATGACCAGGAGGCTGGAGGATACGACCACGAGGCTGCATGATATGATGGACTGGGTCGACCAGCACATGGTCGCGGACTATGCCGCCTCGAGTACGCCTTTGTTGTCACAGCCACCGAGGCGGTTAGACCATGACGGTGCTGGCCCTTCTGGCGCGGGCGGTTCTGGTCAGGGCAGCGATCCGGGGATGATGGATTAGATAGGTATTTTGTTTGTATTTTATTTCTTTTTGTATGTAAAAACTCGTTGTATATATATATGTGCAGTTTCAGTTATGATGACTTGTATATTTGGTTGTATTTGTTTGGTTGTGTTTCTTTGTTTGTTTGTTTTTTATTTGTAATGTTGATAATGTTAATTGTATATGTTTGTTTGGTTATGTTTCTTTGTTTGTAATGTAACTGTAAAATAACAAAACACAAACTCGTATGTTACGATTACGTTAACCATGTGATAAAATAAAAATAAAAACAAACTAGTATGATTACATAACCGTAGGCACATTTCAATATTAAATAATGATAGTAACTCCATAACCGTAGGCACATTTTCCACTCTCATACATACACATACATACACCTATGACCTATATATACATCATTATCACTGCAGCTTTCACTACTTCAATCAAAATCATGACACACATTTGTAATCAAGGTACATTTTAGTCGTCGTATGACATGAGATCATTAGCTACTAAAATAAAAATAAAAAAATTACTTGTAATATGATAAATTAATAATAACACAAAACACAAACTCGTATGTTACGATTAAATTAACCGTTTTGATAAAATAAAAAAAACAAAATTTAAAAAATTTAAAAAATATGTACAAAATGTCACGGTTTGGCCAAACCGTGACATATAAACCTCCAAAACCCTAACTGTCACCCCATTAATTACACATTAATTACACACCCAATAATTGCAATGATCCCGAGAACCTAACGTCACGGTTAGGCCTACTTCTTCCATGAAAAATAGGATTTTTTATTAATTGAATAGCTTACTTATTATCCACATATAAAGTAATTATCTCTTGCTTTTTGCCAGTAATTTCCTCAAGTAAATCATGTAACCAAATAGCCTGAAAAGCTGCTGAAGTAGTAGCCATAAACACTGCTTCACATGAAGACAAAGAAACAGTGGACTGTTTTTGTGAAGCCCAAGAAACCAATGACCCATTGAAATAGAAAACATTCTTTGATGTACTTCTACCATCATCAATATCTATCAAATGGTTACTATCATTGTAGCCAACAATCCCACCTCCTTCTACTGAGTTATAACAGATTCCATAATGCATAGTCCCTTTGACATACCGAAGCAAGTGCTTTACTGCCTTAAGATGTGTCTCCTTAGGACTTTGCATAAACCTGCTAACATAACCCACTACAAAACTCAAATCTGGTCAGATTTGAGTTAGATATCTTAAGGAACCAATCAATCTCCTATATTCTATAGGATCTACATTATCTCCCCCTCATCCTTAAAAAGTTTTAATCCAGGCTACATAGGTATCTTAGCATCATTACAGTCTTCAAACACTACTAGCTGAACCAACTTCTTAGCATAGGCTGACTGCTTGATCAGAATATTATCCTTACTTTGAGCTACTTCTATTCCTAGATAATAGCATAACAATCTCAAGTCTGTCATTTCAAATTTATGATTCATTTGAAGTTTGAACTCGTTGACTTCTTGCTTATTATTCCCTGTCACCAGCAATTCATCCTCATAAACTCCAATTATTAAGGCTGCACTTCCTCTGAACCTTATATACACAGCTTGTTCATGCTTACACCTCACAAAGCCCATATCCTTCAGCACCTCATTTAGTCTATTGTTCCAGGCTCTAGGTGCCTGTTTTAGCCCATAAAGAGCCTTTGAAAGCTTATATACCATAGACTCACCCCTTTTCTTCATATACCCTTCAAGCTGTTTAACATACACATCCTCCTTGAGTTCATCATGCAAAAATGCAGCTTTCACATCTAAATGATAAACCTTCCACCTTATCTTGGCTGCATATGAAAGAATCATCCTAACAGTCTCAATTCTAGCAACCGGAGCAAATACCTCCTCAAAGTCAACTCCCTACTGCTGCACATATCCCTTCACCACCAACCTAGCCTTATCTTTCGTAACCTTCCCTTGTGCATCTCTCTTCAGCTTGTAAACCCACTTTAGGCCAATAGGATTACACCTAAGTGGTGCTTTAGTTAGAACCCAAGTCTTATTCTTTCTATAGCTTGAACTTCATCATCCATAGCTTGTTGCCAAGCTTTGACTTTCACAGCCTCCTGAAAGCACCTAGGCTCTTCATCTTGAGCTAACAATAGCTCAATCTGCTCTAACTCAAGCTGACTAGATGAACTTTGTTGTACACCTCCTCCTTCGATAACATAATCATTCAATCTTTTAGGCAAAACAATGGTTCTTCCTGACCTTCTAACAGCTAAAGCTTGTGGTGGTTGGACAGCCTCAGTTGATGGATAGACAGCCTCAGTCGATGATTGGACTTGAGCTAAAGCTCCTATTCAACCACAATTTCCATAATCCTCATTCACACAAGAAGCCCAGTCAAAACTTCTTGACTCTTTAAATTAACATTTCTACTTATCACCACCCTTCTACTTCCCGGATCATACATCCTGTGAGCTTTAGATCCACTCTCAACACCTAAGTACACCATAGGTAAACTTTGATCTTCTAATTTCTGAGACCTGGTTGAGTATCTTTCACATGACCCACACAAACAAAGACTCTCAGATGCACAAGCATCGTATCCTTCCTTTCAATGCCTCATATGGAGTACTATCCTTTAGAGCTTTGGTTTAGACCATGTTCAGAATATAAACTGCATGCCTCCCCCTTCAGCCAAGAAGTCTTGAGGCATTTTCATTACCTTTAATTGACTTTTAGTCATATTCAGGACAATTCTGTTTCTCCTTTCCACTGCACATTGTGTTGAGGGGTATAAGGGGCGGTAAGAAGCCTCTTGACACCTTCTTTCTTATAAAACGTCAAGTTGAAGCTTAACTCCATTTCAACTTGAGCCTTAAAGACCTTGAAGTAGTCTAGTGCCTCGTTCTTGTGCTTTAGGAAGTATGCCCACATGAACTTAGTACAATCATCTACTAACAACATGAAGTACTTGTTACCTCCTTACGTAGTAGGGTGTATGGGTTCGCACAAGTCAACAGATAATAGTTCGAGTGGTGTCTTAGCCCTGAAAGATGACTGTTGTGGGAAAGGTTGCCTGTCATGTTTTCGGGCCAAGCAGGCTTCACACACTTGTGTTGGAGGCTTAATTGGAGGGACACCAATCACTAGCTGCTTTCTAGTCATTGAGCTTAGCATATCAAAATTGATATGCCCAAGTCTCCTATGTCCAATTCTTAACTTTGCCTTGTAGAGTCTGTTTGGTGATTTCAGGAACTTCATTAGTAATTTTCCACCCTTAACATATAGCCAAAGATACTCACCCTTCATCTTGATCTCGCACCCCCTTGTGTAGCTTGACCAAGACTTAGAATGTTACTTCTTAGTTGAGGGATAAAATAGACATCGGTTAGCAGCCTATGACCCTTATATGTACAATACAACACAACTGATCCTCTTCCTTCAATTACAACACATGAGCCATTCCCAACTTGAACCTTCCCCCATATTTCTATCCAAAGTGGAGAAAACAGATTCATATCCTGTCATATGATTAGAGGCTCCATTGTCTAGATACCAAACACTCTTTTCATCACTTAAAGAGTCATAATTCACTAGGATCACATTGTGCTCATTTAAGAAAACCATATCCTTTGGTCTTCCACTTTGATCGTTATCAGTAGCGCGGGCTCATCATCTAAAGTCTGTATCAAATGGGCCTCAGATTCTTTCACTTTCATTGGACATTCCAAGGCATAATGTCCAAACTGATCGCACTTAAAACATTTAACCTTTGACTTGTCTTTCCCTCCTTTTTTATGAGATCTTCCTCAACCATACTCCCCTTCTTTCTCCTTCCCCGCATTCTTTCCTTTATTCCTACTGAAAGGCTTGTTGAATTTATCAGTTTTTTCTTATACCTACCTCCCTGATTTGAATCCTTTTGTCGGGCTTGCCACTCTGAGTACGTGAAAAGCGATCTGAGACTGAGCCAAGGAACTTACGAACCAATGCAGATTCTTGAAACAGCTCTCCAAGATCAGTCGCCTTGGTAGAGATAGAGCTCAATCTACCCACGAACTCATCTAGAGATTCCTCTTCTCTCATTTTTAATCCCTCAAACTCAGTCCTTAGGGTCTGAAGTCAGGCTTTCTTGACTCTATTTACTCCAACGAATCTGGTCTTGATCACATCCCAAATCTCCTTTGTCGTATCATATTTCGTGAGTTGAAGAATCGTGTCTTCGGGCATTGCTTGATACAAGTATGCAATAGCCAAGTTGTTCCTTTTCGCATCTACAGTCGTTCCAATCGCTGGTTCTATCACCACCCACAACCCATGCACGTTGAATATGTGCTTCATCTTTGTAAGGTTTATTTGTAAGGCTGATGCAACCCAGACACCCAAAGTCTCTCCTGCATGCATGCACAAGTGTACTGAAGTGGATTGCTTTGGAAGTTTCACACAGTGCCTTAGAAATTACTCTAAGTGTGAAATCTTCCAAAGCCAGGACCAATATCTTCCGAAGCCAAAGATGAAGTCTTCCAAAGCTTCAAAGACAAAGTCTTTCGAAGCCAACTATTGAAGACATATTTCTTTCGAAGACTTTTTTATCACATGCTTTATCTGATGTACTTTTTACCTAAAGCTGGACCCCTTTCCGCTGCAACTCTGATAAGACACCAACTTTACATGAGTTGGTGAAAAGGTCCATGCTTTTGGTAACTGTACATTGAGGTCTTGAGTCTGTAACTTTCCATTTTATGTACTTTATCCTTTTTGTAATATATTAGGATGTGAGCTATGGCATGTCATAGTCACTAGTCAAAAGGTAATCTACCTTTTAACTCTACATTGATTTTGCTGTCTAGATCATGTATCCAGCTGGCCTTCAAAGTATGGTCGGCTGTAGATTATAGTATAAGTATTTCTGGTCCTTGTATCTTATTAGAAGAACTTTGGAAACATTTGTAAGGAACTAGAGAGCAATATACATCAACCTTGAAAACCAATTACTTGTGTTGTTCTTGTTCTGTCTCATATACACTTGTGTTTCTTAGTTCTCAAAACTGATTTTCCCAGTTCCCCATTTGAATTGTTGAGTGTTGTTGCACACTCTCCTCTTTGTGTTGTTGTGTTGTAAGTGCATACCCTTTAACGGTCTTGCAATTGGTATCAGATCATTTCAGGCTCTTGATATAAGATCTCACCATCTTATGACCCCTCACACATATAAAATACTTAACCTTTTAAATGGCAGTTATCTCTAAAGCTGATATGGAAACTGGAGCCATGACAAAGTCCCTACTGATCACTCTTGATGACTTTAACACTTGGTGCCAAAGAATGGAAGGCTTTATCAAGTGTCAAGACTCAAGAATGTGGGAAACTGTTGTCACTGGACCTTACATACCCAGCACCTCTTCAGCTGCTGTTGGAGGTGGTATGATCCCCAAGGCTGTGGCTGACTACTCAGATGAAGATAGAAAGAGAGTAGAAATTGATCAAAAGGCCATGACAGCCCTTCAGACTGCTCTTCCAAACTCTGTATATAGAGGTTTCAAGAAATGCAAAACAGCTAAGCAGCTGTGGGATGCATTGAAACTAATTATGAGGGTTCCACTAAAGCCAAAGAGAACAAGAAGGATCTCCTGAAGCAGCAGGTTGAAAATTTCACCTTCAAAACAGGTGAGACCATGACTCAACAATAATTCAGGTATGTTGAGATTGTGGATACTCTAGTGGATGTTGGAGTAACTCTTGAGAATAAGGATATTGTAAGGAAGTTTATGTCCTCTCTTCCTAGGCAATGGATACATTATTGTGTTGTAATCAAGAGGACTGAGAACTTTAAGACTCTGACTTTGATAGAGTTGTATGGTATTCTCAGTGGATACCAGATGGAGATGAACATGCAAGGTCCATCTGGTAACTCCAGCAATCAAATGGGTTCAGCCTTTCATGTGACTGAAAGGGATAGCATAGAACCCCAACATCATCTCATATGCTACCCTGACATCTCACAAAAAGGTCCTTTCATCACCTTCCTAGAGACACCAAGGGAGAACTATACTCAAGGAAGCCCATTCCTAGAGACAAGTTCCTCTCAAGCCTTTGTGTCTTCTGATGAAAGTTGTGGCAGCTTCCTTTTCACCCTTAAAGACCTGGACTGTATCCATCTAGATGATCTGGAGTACATGGAGATAGTCCAGTAAATGGCTCTTCTCACTCACAGAGCCAAGAGGTTCTACAAGCGGACAGGAAGGAAGTTCCCCAGTAATACAGCCAGCGGAAAGTTTGGGTTGGATAAAAGCAAAGTTAAGTGTTACAACTGTAATTTGATGGGTCATTTTGCTAGGGAATGCAAGGCACCAAGAACAAATGGTGGACAAGCACAGTCCAGACCAAACTACACTGATAAAACTACCCAGAATGAGAAGCCAAAGCAGCAAGCTGCAGTTGTTGTTGAAGAAGGAGGCTTTGACTGGATCTTTCAGGTGGAGGATGAATCTCCAAACCAAGCATTAATGGCTGACCATGATGAAACCAAGGTATTGGAACATCTCTGTACTCCTGAATGTATTGCTAAAGTCAACAGATACTGGTCCTATAACTTAGAAATGAGATCTGATCTTGAGTCCTTAAACATCTTGAAATCTGATTTTAGAAAGGCTAAAAATGATTATAAGTTAAAGATAGAGGACTTAGAGAAAACCATTTCAGTTCTAAAACATGAGCATACAAATTATAGGACTCAAATCAAGGATCTCATAACTAAGTTAACTGAATGTCAGGCTGAGCTTGTGATCAGCAAAGCCAAGGCAGAAAAATGTGTTCTTGAAGAAGAGACTTTTAAGAACATCATATTCTCATCCTTACATGAAAAAGTTTGTTATCAAAATAAGCAGGGACTGGGATCTAGTGAGATAGCTCCTCCACACATAATCTTGTTTGTAAGATCACCTAGGTGTGGAACTTGTGAAGATGAGCTTCCTCACATAGACCCCTTGAGTTAAGAGGATGAAGAAGTGATAGTGAAGAATTCCTCTAAGAAGAGTGAAGAGGAGGATTCTAAGAAGGGTCACTATCCTTCTGAGAAGAGCAGGAAGCCTGGGATGACCAGGTCTATAAGGAAGAACTTGATCAGAAAGAGCAAGAGAAAGGCTAAGAGGGCTCAAGAGATCAAGGCCACTTTTAACTCTAAGCAAAAACAAGTTTTTATTTCTGCAGGGTTTGACATGGTTAAGACTGAAGACATCAACCTCAACTCTTCTAACAAGAGTTCTGGTTCATGTTCAAATCATCTCAGCATCAAGAAGAGGGCTGATCAGTTGTGTACCACTGCTACACATCCTGAACTATCCAACTCCAAGAACAGTCCTCAGCCCAAAAGGACTGTCTCAGCATCTGTAAAGATAAAGGTGGAGAAGGGAAATGATCAAAGTCAGCCTTGTTCTAAGAAACAAACTCTTGGGAGGAAAAAGATGAAATGTGTTATGTGTGAGAGTACTTCTCATCTTGCTAAGGATTGTCCATACAATCTAAGAGGTACTCTTCATGTAACCAAGAAAGAGACTTCCAAGAGCTCTAAAAAGAATTCAGCTTCGAAAGGAAAATTTGTTTCCTTCGAAAGCTCCAAAGTAAAGAAGAAGGCAAGTGGAAAATTGCCTTCGGAAGAAAATTGGTCTCGGAAGAAAGGAATACTTCCGAAGCACTAAAGTCTGTTGCAGTGTTAGCAGGAACTTCTGAAGATCCAATCATCAAAACTTCCGAAGTCTCAAAAGCTTCTGAAGTATTGAAGGTCAGGTTCAAACTTCCAAAGGTGGTGTGGAAGTCAAAAAAAGACCAAGTGACTGAAAATTCTCCATCAACAATAGCAAGAGATCCTCAAAGCACAACTATAGGATCTATTACTGTTTCATTACCTTTTACTACCTTTGATGAGCCCAAGACCAATAAGGCTTGGGTTTTCAAATGTAACTAATCATTTCTTTGTGCAGGAACAGCTCAAGACAAACAAAAATATCTAGATCATTGATAGTGGCTGTTCCAGGCACATGACAGGCAATAGGTCACTACTCCAAAACTTTGAAAGAGTTGATGGAGGACCAGTTGCTTTTAGAGGAGATGAAGGAGGATACGTTTCTAGAAGGGGCAAGGTTGCAAATGGTAAGCTCAGCATTAAGAAGGTAAACTTTGTCAAGGAGCTTGGGTATAATCTTCTGAGTGTATTCCAATTTTATGATCAGAGTCATAACATGCTCTTTACTGATCATGAGTGCATTGTTCTCAAGCCCGGGTGATTATTCCTCATGAGCATATCCTGCTCAGAGCCCCCAGGAGAGGGAACATGTATAAGATGGACTTGCAAGAAACATCTCCCTCAGGAGAAGTTTCATGCTTTCTATCTAAAGCTAATAGTGATAAGTCTTTTCTCTAGCTTAAAAGAATGTGTCGTGTAAACTTTAAAAACATGAATAAGCTGATTAAGAATGATTTGGTAACTGGAATGCCAAAGAAAGAGTTTACAAGTGATGATCATTGTATTACATGCCTGAAAGGAAAGCAACATAAGGTATCTCACAAGCCTAAGGGAAGAAACTCTATCACTACACCCCTACACTTGTTACATATGGATCTCTTTGGCCCTACCAGTGTAATGAGTCTAGGAAGTACCTCTTACTGTCTGGTGATCACAGATGACTTTACAAGATTCACTTGGGTTTTCTTTCTTAGAACTAAGGATGAGACCCCTGAGATTTTGAAGAATTTCATCTTAAATATTGATAATCAATGTGAGCACAAGGTCAAAACCATAAGATGTGATCAAGGAACTAAATTTAAGAACCAAATCCTTGATACATTTTGTGATGAAAAGGGTATTACAAGACAATACAGTGCTCCCAGGACTCCCTAGCAAAATGGTGTTGCTCAGAGGAGAAACAGGACATTAATTGAAGCTGCAAGAACTATGTTGTCTGACTCTAAGCTGTCCATCACCTTCGGGGAAGAGGCAGTCAACACTTTGTGCTATGTCCAAAATAGAGTCTTAGTGGTTAAGACTCATGGCAAGACTCCTTATGAACGTTGGCACAAAAGAAAACCTTTCATTGGTTTTCTTAGGTCATTTGGATGTCCATGCAGCATCTTGAATACCAAAGATCAAATTACCAAGTTTGCTAAGAAATCAGATGATGGACACTTTATTGGATACTCTTCTCAAGCTAAAGCTTATAGAGTATACAATCTCAGAACTAGAGTAGTTGAGGAGTCAGCCAATGTGACTTTCAATGAGCACACTCCCAGTATGAAAGGTTCTGGTCCAGATTGGCTATTTGATCTTGATTTAGTTACCAACTGTTTTAACAAATCTTATAAGAATGTTTCAGGATCTACAGATATTTTACCTCCAGGAGATTCTGATCCAAGATTTGAACTAAAAAGACCTTCAAGTTACACATCTTCAGCTCTAGTTGTAACTACTTCAGCAAATGAAGTTTCTATCAGCACAACAATGACAAATTCAGCTGATACATCTGAGATGCCTTCAAGTTCTAGCTCAGAAGCTCAACAACCAAACAAAGAAACTTCAAATGCAGAAGAAATGATGGTGGTGGTGACAGTGATCAAGAATTTCTAGATGCTGATTACCACTCCATACATGAACATATCAATGATGTCACACACTCATTGGATCAAGTTTCTCTTGTTAAGTGTGTTGATGTGGTGGAAGAAGCATCAATGCCAGATCTAAATTTATCTAATTTAGATCTCTCTCAGCAACTTGATGTGATCCCTCAGCTAAGGATCCACAAGTCTCGTCCTACCACAAACATCATTAGAGATGTTAAAACTGGGGTCAGAACAAGAGGACAAACCCATGAAGAAAATGTTTGTCTTCACTCTTGCTTCTTGTCCCAGATAGAGCCTAAGAAAATTGATGAGGCTCTGAAAGATGGTAGTTGGGTTGAAGCCATGCAAGAAGAGCTGCTTCAATTCAAAAGACAGAAGGTTTGAAACCTATGTCCTCTTCCTCATGGGAAGACAACTATAGGAACCAAATGGGTGTTTAGGAATAAGAAAGATGATAGAGGTATTGTCATCAAAAACAAAGCTAGAATAGTTGTTCAAGGATACACACAAGAAGAAGGAATTGATTACACTAATGTCTTTGCTCCTGTAGCAAGACTAGAAGCTGTTAGGATTCTTGGCATTTGCTGCATCCAAAAACTTCAAGGTCTATCAACTTGATGTAAAGTGTGCCTTTCTGTATGGGGTGATTGATGAAGAGCTATATGTCACACAACCACCTGCTTTTGCAGATCCTGATCATCCTGATTATGTCTGCAAGCTTGATAAGGCTCTTTATGGGCTACACCAAGCACCAAGAAAGTAGTATGAGACTCTATCTCGGTATCTCTGCAAGCATGGATACAGAAGGGGTACTATAGTTGGAACTCTCTTCATCAAAGGATAGGGAAATGACTTTGAGAAGCTGATGAAGGACAGATTTAAAATGAGTGTCATGGGGGAACTCAATTTCTTTCTGGGAATTCAAGTGAAGCAAGTTGAAGATGGAATCTTCATAAGTCAGTCAAAGTATGTTCAGGACATACTCAAAAGATTTAACATGACTGATTGTAAGATTGCTAAGACACCCATAGCAAGAAATCACTCCCTTGGGCCTGACCTTGAGGGGGAGTGTATGGATGAACCCTTTATAGGGATATGATTGGGTCTCTTATGTATCCACAGCTAGCAGGCCTGATATCATGTTTGCCACATGTATTTGTGCAAGATATCAAGCCAACCCCAAAATGTCTCACGTTATCACTGTTAAGAGAATTCTAAGATACCTCAAAGGTGCCTCAACACTTGGTCTTTGGTATCCCAAGAACTCTGACTTCAATCTGTATGCATATACAGATAGTGATTATGGTGGTTGCAATATGACTACAAAGTCTACATCTGGGGGATGTCAGTTCCTTGGTGGAAGGGTTGTCTCATGGCAATGCAAGAAATAATCATGTGTCTCTGTATCAACTGATGAAGCTGAATACATTACTGCTACAAGCTGCTGTGCTCAAGTGCTTTGGATTCAGAATCAGATGCTTGACTATGGTTTAATCTTCAAGGAGACCCCCATTCACATAGATAACAACAGTGCTATCTCCATCACAGAGAATCCTGTGCAGCACTCAAGGACAAAACACATAAATATCAGGTATCATTTAATTAGAGATAACTTTGAAAAGAGATTAATTAAACTAGTTAAAGTTAACACAAATGAACAATATGCTGATCTGTTTACAAAAGCCTTTGATTAACAGAGATTTAAGTATCTTATATCAGCTGTTGGGATGATTAACTTTAAGTAGCTTTTTTTTAAAACTAATTCGTTTTATTTCTTAAAATCTGTGTGTCCTAATTTGTCTAGTTTATCAGCTTCATAAGCTCATGTTTTCTATAAATAAAAACTTTTTGAAGAGTTTTCTTAGATTTTTGACAAATCTTGATCCTTCGGAAGATATGATTGTATCTTCAGAAGAAAATATACCTTCAAGATAAATAACTGCCTAAGTAAATTTTGCCTTCTGAAGATATTTCTTAAATCTCTTCCGAAGCTTAAAACTCTCTTAGGCACTTATATGTTTTCAAGGACCATTTTCTTCCGAAGGAAATTAACTCTCAGAAGCTTTGTTCTGTTGAACAAAGCATCCAAGTCTAAATTCTCTTCCGAAGCAAATTTGTCAAAACACTTCGGAAATTCTTCCGAAGTCATTTTGGCTTCGGAAGCTTTTTCATTAAAACTTCCGAAGACAATTTACCTTCGGAAGCTTTTTGATTTCCAATAAAACCACTTTTTGAGCAAAAAGCAAACCACTTTTTCAGAGGTGGGACCGTCATCTGGATTTCAAAGTTTATCCTCTTTCATTAACTTTGTCTCAAATTCTTTTCATATATAAACCCAATCGGTTCCCCCTCTTTCTATCATCTTCATCTTTTCTCCAAACCTAAATTCCAAATTTCTCTCTGAAACTGCCCTCGTTCATCTTTCCTTCACCTTTAAGCTTTCTCACAATGGCCAACCTTAACAGAAGAAATGACCCAGATTTTTCCATGCAGTTACACAGGCAACACAATCAGGTTGCTCTGTTAAACTCAGAGAAAAATCCACATTTCTCAGAGGTGTGCCAATTCTTAGCTCTGTCAAACTACTTCACCTCCCTTACCATTGATCCTACTCTGTATAAGGATCATTTGCTTGAATTTTGGAAGACCTGCCAAGAGGTCATTATGGATGGGGAGAAGGCACTGTCTGCCATAGTACAGGGGAGAACAATCTTCATCACTCTGGCCGTCATCAACAATCATCTTCAGCTGGGTGATGAAGAAGGTGAGGTTTTCTTTCCAAAAGAAGCTATTAATCATTCTTTTGAGCAGATGGGCTATGAGGAAGATTTCTTTGTAAAGATCTTCAGGAAAGAGAATGTCTCACCTCAGTGGAAATCCTACATGTGGTTATCCACAGCTTGTCCAACAAGCATGGAGGGTGGGACCAGATTCCTGAAGATCTCTCCTTCATAGTGCATGGGATGGTTCAGGGAGTCAAGTTCAGGTACTCTCAATTTGTTTATACTAATCTGATTGCAAACTTGGACTCCTTAGAGTATTACATGTTTCCTAGATATGTTCAATACATTCTTAACTGTGAACTGGGCTCACAGTTGAGGGAAACATGTAATATTCTTAAATTGGGATAGAGGAAGCCCGACATCTTTAAAATTTTGAGGAAGCCAACTGTTGGCTTCTCAGGGGTAGAAACAGCCCTTGTCCCAAAAAAGTTAGAGCTCATTGCTCAAGGTGACAACCTAGCAACACAGGCTAGTGTTGAACCCATACCTTCACCATCTCAACCACCAAAACAAACACAAATTGCCCTCACCTACAAAAGAAAACTTAAACGAACCCCTGCTTAGGCTATTGAGTATGTGCAGGCCCCCATATACTTACCTATACAGGAGGAAGCGGATACTGGAGCTCCCATTACTTCTAAGATCAGCAATGCCAGCCTGATCTCAAGCCCAAATGCTGATTCATGCTCACCTCATGAACAACCTTCAGCCTTTTAGACCTAAACCAACCCATTCCTAATCTTGACTTCTATACTGATGAAGACTTAGGTGTCAGTGAGTACAATGAGTCTCCTTACTACTCCAGTCCTTAAAGAGAGATGAGTGCTCCTGAGTCACCTAGGTCTAGCCCACATCAGTCACCCATCACTGAAGTGGATACTTCTGAACCTGTTCAGGATATCCATATGGAAGAGGCTCTAACTTCAGCAAGTGATTACATCATTCAGACCTCAACCATGGCATCTTAGCTCATTGACTCTTCAATTGAAGTTGTCACTAAAGAGGAAATCCAGTGTCCAAGAACACCATATGGTGATGAGGAAGAAGACCTTGGTCCAATTCTCTCATCCCCCAATGATTCTTCTGATAAAGATGAGGGGAATCTGAGACTAAACGTGCAAAAGCTGTCAAAAACATGCACTTATCTAGTCTCTAAGGTTAGTCATCTTGAATCTACAATGGCTACCTTGCAAACGAGGTCAATGATCAGCAACTTAAGATATTTTATCTTAAGGAAAAACTAGCTAGGAGACCTTTAAGAGGCGCTCAACCAGGAACACAAGAACCTGTGACGTGATTGACCTAACTCCTAGCTCACCTATGCAAGAGGGTGATGCTACCAAAAGGGGGAGAAAGTCATTACAGTCACAGAACCTGGGTGTTCTTCAAGGAGTATGGACATTAAGGACTCACCATCCTCACTTGCAAGTGTGTATACTCAGCAACTTTCTCAAGTTCACATTGATGTGGACAGTATAGACTCTGTCATTAGGAGTCTCTTTGAGAAAGCCATCCCAAGGGCTATGTCATCTCCACCAACTTCAAATCATATTATTGGGTGGAGATATGATACTGATAGAAGAGCTCTCATTCTTTAAAGAATTCAAGGGTAGCAAGAAGTCTTCAACTTTCATACCTTGAACTTTTATGAAAGTCTTGACCTTGTCAACATGCCACTTGTCAACCAAGGCCAATCTAGACAAGCTGACAGATTGGCTCAAAGGATTCAAGACAGGATCACTGCAGAGTTCAGCTTCAGAAGAAGACTATGGCCATTAGGCAATACCATCGGTTAACTAGATGTTGAGGCAGACCCTAAAATTAGCTTCATAGGGGAAACCTTGAATGAAGGCCCAGTGGTAGAACCTAAAAGCCCTGTCTCACCATCAACTGCTGTAGAGGTTCATTCCCTTGATGAGACACCTACTGGTGAAGGTGTATCTCAACCTCTCTCTGCCCAGAGCTTGGAAGCTACACCAAGCAATAAAGACCAAAGCTCTCTCCATCCTGAGTCACAAAGGTCTGTGAATGACAAAGAGAAAAGAAAATTGACTTCGGAGGAGATTGAGGAGGAGGAGGAGGAGAGAAAGAGGAAAAGGAAGCTAAGGGGAGAAATTTCCTCTACTGGGTCTGCAAGACTCATGGAAAGTGCTATCAGGGCCGCCCCCAGACCATATACTCCGGATGATAAGTTAAGGGCAGTCAGGATCAACTACTTGCACACCAGGAACTATGACATTGATAACATCATTTCCCTCCCCTTAGATGAGTTAAATGAACAGACTGACATGGAACTGTCAAAAGAGAGAAAAGAGGAAGAGGGTGCAAAGTTACTTCTTAAAATCAAAGAAGAAAGAAGACAGAAAAGACTCTACAAGCATGTGCCTACTCTCTCCCTAGTTCAAGAAACTCATGAACAAGAGGGTGTGGTTCCATAAGAACTTCAGGTAGACAAAGAAAAGGATAGAATCAACATGATAAACTACCTGAGTGCCACAGGCCTCTATCAGGCTAATACACTTCTTCCCTTACCCTTTGATGACACTAAGTTTGAGTACCTCAAACAACTTGAACTTGATATAGTCAAAGAAACAAAGATCACCAAAGAAATTTAAAAGAAGAGGCTGTAAAGTCAAGAGCCATCATCTAGAAAAACATGAAGAAGTCTGCTGATATGCAGAAGATAATGAGCTTCTTGAAGCTGTACAGATTCTCCAGAAGGAGACTTGGTCCTATGTCTCTGTCCACCATGGATGAGCATATCAGGATAATCAAGCAGAAGATTCAAAGAGGTGAACTTGCTAACTTACACTCCCCACCAAGTCAGGTCCCTCAGGAAGTGGAGATTAAGGTTAAAACATTTAAGATAACACAACCTAAATCTCTTGTTGAACCTCAGCAAGCTTCCAACTTCTGATCCACAGCAAGGATCTGTCCCCTCTCAATCTGAACATGTGAGAGAGAAAGATCCAACTGAGAAAGACAAAGAAGATCAATCAGGTGCTGCAGGCCAGTCTTCTTAGTTAAAAAGTTCAAAGAGGAGAAAAAGGATGGTTTCTAAACCAAAGTCAAAGAAAAAGAAGAAAGAAACATCCAACTCCAGACCTCATGATGATTTAGAACATCCTGAGGATGTGCAATAAGAGGATGCTCCACCAACTCCAATTCAAGCAGCTCCTCTAGTATCAGGAAGACCCATCTTGTCTTGGACATACACTACAAATCCAGAAAGATGGAATGTCACCAGAGATCAAGGGGTTGAACATATCTACACATGGCAGGATATGTTCAATCTGTCGCTGCATGATCTCTTTAACATGAGAAGACACTATGAGAGTCTGAGTGATCCTGATCATCTTATGAAGAAAGGGATGGTCATCATCATAATGAGGACTGTTAACATCTGAAGTCTTCAAGTGTTTTGGTAGCATCAGCCTAGGGGGAGTTTGTAAGGTTTATTTGTAAGGCTGATGCAACCCAAACACCCAAAGTCTCTCCTGCATACATGCACAAGTGTACTGAAGTGGATTGCTTCGGAAGTTTCACACAGTGCCTTAGAAATTACTCTAAGTGTGAAATCTTCCGAAGCCAAGACCAATATCTTCCAAAGTCAAAGATGAAATCTTCCGAAACTTCAAAGACAAAGTCTTCCGAAGCCAACTATTGAAGACAGATTTCTTCCGAAGACTTTTTTTATCACATGCTTTATCTGATGTACTTTTTACCTAAAGTTGGACCCCTTTCCGCTGCAACTCTGATAAGACACCAACTTTACATGAGTTGGTGAAAAGGTCCATGCTTTTGGTAACTGTATATTGAGGTCTTGAGTCTGTAACTTTTCACTTTATGTACTTTATCCTTTTTGTAATATATTAGGATGTGAGCTATGGCATGTCATAGTCACTAGTCAAAAGGCAATCTGCCTTTTAACTCTACATTGATTTTGTTGTCTAGATTATGTATCCAGCTGGCATTTAAATTATGGCCGGTTGTAGGTTGTAGTATAAGTATTTCTGGTCCTTGTATCTTATTAGAAGAACTTTGGAAACATTTGTAAGGAACTAGAGAGCAATATACATCAACCTTGAAAGCCAATTACTTGTGTTGTTCTTGTTCTGTCTCATATACACTTGTGTTTCTTAGTTCTTAAAACTGATTTTTCCAGTTCCCCATTTGAATTGTTAAGTGTTGTTTCACACTCTCCTCTTTATGTTGTTGTTTTGTAAGTGCATACCTTTCAACGGCCCTGCAATCTTCAATACCTAGATTGTGTAGTTTGTCAGAGTGAGGATGGGACATTGAAGGGGAATTGAATAATTTTCTTTAATTGTAATCAGTTGTTGATTACCTGATGGAATTACACAATTAATCCTCCAACAAGATATATAAAGATAGACCATATTCAATTTAACAAACTAGCATATGGTGATATCACTGGCCATCAGAATGATTCTGATCTAAAAGGATTTGCATATTTTAATGCATCAGATAGATATTAAGACTTAGTTTGTAAATATGACACAAGCGTTATTAAGTGAAATCTATAAAGATAGAGTGGAATCACTTATATAGAGTATACGATCATGAATGATTAATGGAATCATTAAAAGGATTGGCATATAACAAAATGTTGTATCATCGCTAACATTGTTTTGAAATGAGTTTCAAAACATATATTATGTTTTGTGATGGGCAAGTACATCATGTGAAAAGTATGATGAATCATAACTTGGATGTGATCTTAGGTAAAGTGGATAGATTAAAGATCATTCATGCAGAACTTGTAATTAAGGACAATAAGTATGAGATGCATTTAGATGAATTAATCGATCCAAATGATTCATCGCAAATTGTACAGACAATGGCATGAGATGCATGCATTGTAGATGAGTTTTTCGATGGAGTTCAAATGAGTATACTCAAAAGCTTCTATGACGTTGGAGCATGTATGGAATAATAAGATATTATTGAAAATAAGATAATTTAAACAGATCCTAATTATCAAACTAATGTAAGAATACTAAATCTATTGGATGCTCATATATGAACTTCTTAGATTGCGAATAAGATCTATTCTAGTATTTGGATAACATAAACTGTAACAATAACATTTTATCTACCGAGATGATCACAGTTATGCTGTAGTGCATTAATGTTTATTATGTTTAATATTATAGTACGCTTAAATTTGTGAGTAAAAGTGTTTCTACTCTAAATATTGGTAGTCCATTAGTTCATTGGGTGTTGTTTTGAATATAAGACTACTATGAACAATTTGGATTGTTTTCATGAGATGAAAAGTACAAAGACTTGTATCCGGTTTTGTAAATATCTTTGAACTATTAAATATTGGAATGGCCTGCTTAAAAACAACTTCATGGATCGTTTATCATAAGTATGTTTTGAAAATAGTTAAATCGGTATCTTTGGATCTGAGACACATATTAACTTGATTATTTGAAAGGTTATTCGTTGATAGTTGTTTAATGTTGCAGTTAAACCGGTAGTCATAATGGCCTTAGTTGGAGATAACATTAAGTATACTAAGAGTGATATATAGTCAAAATGAGAAGAAATATGTTACCACGCAAGTAAGAGACATTGCATGGCCCCTCGATAATTCAAACTTGTATAAATATATGGTCATACCCAACACGTGACCCAGTAAGTCTAGTTGGATCGGATTTTGAAAATGTTAAATATCTTAAAATTATTTGTTTATTGTCCCATTACGAAACCAAAATGTGTGAATGAATGATATTTAAAAGAAATATGATTTAACATTCATCGTTTTTTGTTTTCCAACTTTGAACCATGTCATTTTTAGGGAAATCACTTGAAACGAACATTTTTATCAATTAATTTCACAAAAATTGGCACTTAATCAAATAATTATATCGATCCTTTTGTAAGATAAAAAATAGACCAAAAAGAAATCTAACATGCATCTACAAATAACTTAAAAACTTAGATTAGATAATACCATAATACCAATACATGAGAACAATTTTTTTATTAAATAATGATACCTCATGTTAGAAATGTTAAATTACTCTTGATCATATTTGAATCTAAGTTGTTTTTGAAGAAGTCTAACCCAAACAGTTATATCACGTTTTATTTTATTTGACAAACAAAAACATAAAATTTTATAAAAAATCTTTCGAACGTTATTGCTTAAAATACGATTCGTTTAGAAAATTTTAGGTCATGATTCATAATAATCCTCATAACGGTAATATCTTCTAGTCGGTGAAAAATCACGTAGCTCAACCAATAAACCAACTCCACGTGTACCACCTCCTTCAATCACACACATCAATCTTACAAAGTACAAATCATATCATATGAAGGCAATGATAAATCAATATAAACACGGATGCATTCACCACTCTCTCCAACTCTCACAAATAACAACAAAACCACCAGCGTCGGAGGCTTTGGACGGCCGTCACCGGCGGTCGTCATAGAAAAGGAATCGCTCATCCAACGGTCTATTGTCATCGCGTTCTTCATTGTCCTGTTGATCACAGAGCACTTGCATTCTCGATCCGTCTTGTCTCTATAAATTCAGTGGATATGATCTCACGTTATACTTTGTGTTTTGAATGATTCGAAATTGTTGCAGGTTTATTAGGTTGATTGACTTGAAGTCTCTCTCACTCTCTCAAAACCACCGGCGTCGGAGGCTTTCGACGGCCGTTACTGGCGGTCATCATAGAAAACCTTAGCAAGCAAACAAAGCGTCGACTCTACGTTTCACGTTTGGAAGCTTCATCGTGTTCTACGTTCTCCTGTTGGTTGGAGTACTTGCGTTCTATATCCGTCTTCTCTAGCTTATTTGTGATTTGTATGAACTATTATGTTTTGAATTTTGATATGTGTTTGTTAATTGCAGGTTATTAGGTTGATTTTTACTTGAAGTCTCTCGCATTTTCACTCAATCGCCGATGTCGAAGGCTTTCGACGGTCATTAACGGCGGTCATTGTAGAAACCCTCAGCAAGCAAACGCAAGCATCGTCAACTCTTCGTATCACGTTTGGAAAATTCATCTAAAATTCGATTGATGCGTTCATGATAGCCTACTTTTGATTTGTATAATCTGATCTGTTGTGAATTTTTTACGTTTTTGTTTTAGGTTATTTGGTTGATTGACTCCAAGTCTCTTGCACTCTCTTAAAATCAACGGCATCAGAGGCTTTTCACAGCCATTACAGGTGGTCATCGTAGCAAGCAAACGAAGCATCGTCGACTCTACGTTTCACGTTGGAAACTTCATCGTGTTCTTCATTCTCCTGTTGCGTTCTGAATCCCTCTTCTCTCGGTAGAGAAGTAGATCATGACTATCTAATTGATAGGTTCATGATAGCTTATTTGTGATTTGTATGAACTGTTCAGTTGTGAATTTTGATACACGTTTGTTGCAGGTTGATCTAATCATCATCGACTAAATCCGTCTTCTCTAGGTAAATTTAGTGGATCTTATAATTTAAACTTTGATTGATACATTCAGGATAGCTGATTTGAGATTTGTATGAATTGTTCTGTTTTAAATTTTGATACGTACGTGTTGCAGGTTGTTAGGTTGATTAACTCGAAGGCGCATTCTCACGAACCACCAGCGTCGTAGTCTTTCAGACGTCGTACCAGTGATAATCGTGTTCATCTCCTTTTCACGCGTTCTAAAATGTCATTGTTCTTCATTTCTTGTTGATTGGAGTACATGTGTTCTCAATCCGTCCCTTCATTTCTCGGTAAATTCAATGGATCATACTTGATAACCTATTTGTGGTTAGTATAAACTGTTTTGTTGTGAATTTTGATACCTTTTATGGCAGGTAATAAGTATGAAAGTGATTACAATTAAGGAGTCATCCAGGTTTCGCTTTATATGTTTTGTAAATTGATTTAGTTCACCTCATAATGGTTTTTACGGTGAGTTAAGTTTGGTATATCTAACATTGTTTTGATTTTAAGTATTCAGAGGTTTGACTTAAACATGCAGGATGTTAGGTATGATTTTGTTCTTTTGTTATTTCACTTTAATAATTAGGTTAGTACTTTCTGTTAGGTATCTTTACGTAGCGGAAATAAACACACTATTATACGCACGCACACGAAAGCAATAAGAACATGAGAATTTATAGTGGTTCGGTCAAGATAACCTACGTCCACTCTCTGCAACTAGGTATTTTATTAAGCTCATGGGACAAGATTACAATACAATGACATGCTCTATATATAAGAATAATTAGGATTTTATGAAGCTTCAATGGGACAGGCCCATAACTCCATCCGAAAGCACAAAGGCCTTCACACCTCAACAATCTCCCACTTGAAGGCCTTGCGAATACTCCAGCTAGCCATTTAAGTACAAAGCAACCCTATCATCAGTAATCTTCTAGTAACAAAAATCCTCCAAGCCTTCAATTCCAAAGAACAGGCTAAGATTTCATTTAAAATCCCCCAGTTACAGAGGCTCATTCTCATCAATTACTTGAAAAGGCCCGTTGAAGCTCCCCCGAGCTCCAACCCAGTCATGGTAAATTCCACCAGCGACCCATCCTTTGTCTCAACTGGTTTACACTATCCATCAGATTCAGAGATACATCGAGAACCACCTACACTCTCCGAATTCAGGAAACAATCACCAAGAGAGATTTTTCCAGTCATAGTCTTCAACACCCAACGATTCTTCTTGACTGTACCCGGAACATGCCCCATGCTCCCACTGTCACAAAATCTTCTGACTGGTTTAGAATTATGACCCATTCAGCTATAATATTTGCTCCAGACTTTATGTTTGCAAAACGAACTCTCTTAGCAGCAGATTTAGCGAACTCGACTTTAAGTTGCTTAACCGAGTTGATCATTCCCTTAGCAGGTACCTCCACCATGTACAATGACCCATGCTTATCACCATGAGCAATCACCTGGTTCCCATTGATTACCCTTCATTTACCACCACCAAACTTGACTTTCAGTCCTTGTTCATACAATTTACTAACAGAAATTAATTTCTTCTTCAAACCTAGAATCACTTTGATATTCTTCAAGTTCCATGTAGTTCCTAATGGAGTCACCAAATCAATATCACCCATGCTCATTACATCAAGCATTCTGCCATCGGCGAGACGTACCTTCCCAAAATCGCATATTTTCATATTCACCATCGTTTCACCGCTGTGTACGGCGTGAAACAAAGAACCAGAATCCATGATCCAAGAGTCCACACTGTTTTTAGCCTTAAGAATTAACACGTCACCATCATTGACATCCCCAGCAGTAGTGTTCAGACTTTTCTTTGGACATTGACTCTTAAAATGTCCATCCTCGTTGCAGATCTAACACCTCACATTTTTCCGAGTTCGAGTTGAACTCTTTTCCCGACTTCCACTGGCTCGGCTATTTTTCCTTCCCCTGCCAACATGTAACATCTCAGAAGATGATCCAACATTTGCACTTTTCAGACGTGTGTCTTCACCTATTATAATGTATCAGATCTTTTTAAATGTCATGTCGTTAGCCCCCATAGAATTTGTAACAGAAGTTATAGCCCCGGACCAACTATCAGGCAGTGAAGATAGCAACACCAAGGCTCGAGTCTCATTATTAAATTTTATTCCTACTGAATCCAATCTAGTAAGAATAGACATAAGATCATTAATGTGGGAGGTGGGAGGTGGCTGAGCTTCCCTCTTTCATTCTCGTCATGAACAGTTCCCTCATCAAGAACACTTTGTTAGCTGCAGATGGCTTTTCATACATATTTGACAGAGCCAACATCATACCACTTGCAGTAGTTTCTTTCATGATGTTAAAAGCAATGCTCTTCATCAAAGATAATATAATAGCCGCTCTAGCTTTCTTGTCCTTCGAATTTCAAACTGCTTCTTCAGCTTTCTCCATACTCTCTGGTTTCTTTTCCAGTACCATATCCAAATCCTTTTGACAAAGTAAAGCCTCTATTTGTATTTTCCACCAACCAAAATCAGTGTCGTTGAACTTTTTGATCACAATCTTCCCATCTTCAACCATAATAGCAAACCAGAGACAAAATAGAACAAACGAAAAAGGCACGCTGAACAGTTGATAACCAGTCAACAAAGGATAGACAAACCAGATCTGATACTTCTAACCAAAAAAACCCTAGAATCGGAAACACCCGACCCTGTGCTTTACCTGCAAAACCTGAGCGAAACCAACAACTCCAAGAGATACCAGCCGGAACTCTAATTGCAAAATCACTCAAAAAACAGCCCCAAAACAGCAATTGCAAAACAGAACCAAACAACAGCCAAAAAATAGAAAAATCCTGATGTTTGGTTTTTACGATGCGTTAAGTATGGTATATCTAACATTGTTTTGATTTTAAGTATTCAGATGTTTGACTTAAACATGCAGGATGTTAGGTATGATTTTGTTCTTTTGTTATTTCACTTTAATAATTAGGTTAGTACTTTCTGTTAGGTATCTTTACACAACGAAAATAAACACACTATTATACGCACGCACACGAAAGCAATAAGAACACGAGAATTTATAGTGGTTCGGTCAAAATGCCTTACGTCCACTCTCTGCAACTAGGTATTTTATTAAGCTCAAGGGACAAGATTACAATACAATGACGTGCTCTATATATAAGAATATTAGGGTTTTAAGAAGCTTCAATGGGCCAGGCCCATAACTCCATCTGAAAGCCCAAAGGCTTTCACACCTCAACACTTTCATAATGGTAGTATATCTTATAATCATTTAACTTAGAATTTGAATTATACTCAAATTGAGAGACAATAATTGTAATACAAGAACAGACAGATTTGGTTAGGAAATCCCAGTAGAAGCTAATTGTAGATTTGCGACATAGGGTCCAAAGGGATTTTCTCTTCATAAACTCAAGGGTTGGATTTCCACTTCTTTCGGGCACTTTCTTTATATTAGTTTCATCTAACTATCGCAGGTTCTCCTCTGTCTAAAGTGAGAGAGGTTCTCATCACACAGCTTTCTATCATTAGAATAACATTGTATGTGTTTATTACTGCACTACTTGAATAATGTACAAAATTATAGTTTTATAATATTTGTATCATAAAGCAAGTAGGAGTAAATGGTGTCATTAGAATAACATTGTATGTGTTTATTACTGCACTAGTTGAATTTTGAAGAATGTACAAAATTATGGTTTTATAATATTTGTATCATAAAGCAAGTAGGAGTAAATGGTGGATTTCATTCATGTAACCGAGTTAATATAGGTTGGGTGCTTCTTTCTTCATGTTTCTTGATTGATACCTCTTGACTCTTGTAGCCACCTCAGCTGGTCTTTTGTAAATGTTTTCTTGGATTTAAAAAACAAATATGGTGGATATTTTCATCTCCCTTCCCTAAGAAATTATCACGTACGTGTCATAAACTTAAAGAGCTGCATATTTTCTTTACATATGGTATGCATCAATGTAGTGTTTACATTTCTCTTTTGCATGTAGTTCCTTACAAAGAATGAGATATATGGCCTGTGGAATTGGTTCGATGATTGTACCAGGTACATGAATAAGTTTTTGTTTCTTTATTAAGTATATCATTTAATAAAGCAAACGTGACGTGTTATTATTCACTTCTTGTAAGGTAACATCTTGGACGAGTTATTGATGAGAACAATCCCAGTTTTCATTTAACAGATTTTGTTCTAATTAAACAATTTATGGCAATATTATAGTAAATTTAGTAACATGTATTGACGTCAGGGAGCTTTGATTTGACTAAGATTTGTTTTTTCTTAAATGAACATTGTTGTGCTTTTTTTTTGTAGTAGTTGGTTCTAGATTCGTTACTTTTTGTTAAAAATGCTAGGTTTTCTTAACCTTTTCACTTGCTGTAGTAAGTTAAGGGAACAAGTGATGGACCGACTGATGCAGTTCTTCTGGCCATGGAAATCACATAACGGGTACTTTTAATAATTTATTTGCTGTGTTTTCATACGTTTGATGAACTAATTAATATAATTTTATTATTCAATATTATAGACCATGTTGGCATGTTGTTTTCATCTTGGCATATTTATATTGGAATAACTTGAGAATTTACAGGTTTCTGATCTTAGTAGTTTCTTCTAATATACAAACATGAATATTCTGTCACTGTGAATCAGTAGTCAAGTTTTTCAGATATGCAATTCTATAGTCAAGCTGTTACGCTAATCTGGGTATCCACTCCTAGATAAAGTGTGAACAAGTTTCATGTTTGAATACAACTTTCTACGGTCTTTTTTGTTATTGATTTCTATATTTTACAGGTTCCAGCCAACATATCTAGATTAGTGACAGCTGGGAGTTATTCAATGAAGTTGTTGCTATTTTGTTTTAATACTCACCTTCTATCTCTATATCAAGGTTTGTCATTATACAAATCGACACATACAATTTTCAAATAGGCAAAAGTGAGTGTCATGCTTTTAATATCTGAGTATTGTACTTGTTGCTGCAATACAAATATGCAACCAGTGATTTGTATGTTAAACTGTTTCGTAACAACAAACTTTATTTTAATTTATACTTCTACATGGTAAGCTTAGAACTTTTAGATTTCTTTTTCAAAATTTCTATGTTTTTCACTTGTCTTTGTATCTTCACTTTTGTCGAATTCTTATATTGGACTCATCATCCATTCAGGCCTGCTCTTAAGGATGGTACACTTTTATCATCAATCTCATAACAATGCATGAGCTTCTTTGCATTGCAACAGGTTGCTATTCGTCTCCTTGCATATGCTCCACTTGTAAGTATAAACCAACTCATGATATTATATTATCTTTAGTATTATATTTTCTATCTTTTGTATTTATCTTTGTTTCCTTGTTTAGCTCATTATTTGTTGTATTTTGTAATTCTATTTATATGGAGAGTGGGAATGAACATATCATCAGGAAATTCAAATAATTTCATGGTATTAGATCTAGGGCTTTCCTAGCTCTCTACGGATGGTTCATCAACAAGGATACGGTCCTAACCGCGCAGCCTCGTATAACTGTTTATCACCACTACAGTGTTCTTATTTATCCTTCCTCTCTGTTTTGTTTATTTGTTTTTCTCATGGATGAAAACAAGAAATAGAAATCTGACTCCCTACATCCGGTGTATACTATGACAAACATCCAAAACAAAGTACAGGTTTTGGATAGTACCAAAGTATCATATCGATGGGATAGAACCACCGGCTAAAGATGACCCGGAGTTCGAATCTTGGAATGAAGTCGATGCAATCATCCTGTAGTGGATTTATTGGACGTTTAACGACGACTTAATGGTAATAGTTCTTGAACCTGAATCAACTGCGCACGAAGCTTGGAAAAGAATTTAAAACATCTTTCTTAATAACAAAGGCTTGCGGGTAGCCGCCCTTGCTCATGAGGTTGTTATGTCGCTGAGCTTGGAGTTGATGGAAGTTGAAAGCAGTGAAGGTTTATAGGTGTTGATGGTTTTGGATGGTATTACAAGTCTTGGAATGTTAAGGGACTTGTTTTACTAAAGTTGAAACTTGAAGGGTTTGGTGTGCTTATTTCGAAACTGCTTCTGGTCCTTTTATCTCTTGCTATCAATCATCTTCTTGTTACATGATGTTTTAAAAAACCGAGCAGAGATTAGGGTTAACAAATACATTAATGGTTCATCATCTCTCCTAGGGTTACAAATTCATGTTCATTTTGAGGAAACCATTATGTTAGATCGTTTCTGTATGTGGTCTGTTTGTCTTTATTCTGATTAGGGTTTCACCCTATTTTTATGATTCTAAATCACTTTTAGTGTTCTTAGCATCACATCATGATGTTTATAATCTGATTAATTCTCTGTGTCGTTTATTAGCGTGATTGGTCATACAAGATTTGTGTGGTGTTCTTGGTATATTTTTTGTGGTTTGGATTGTATATAGTTAAAATCTACCATTTCTTGACAATTTTAAATTTGTAAGATATCATATAATGCAAATGATAAGAAATTTAATAGTTTATATTAACACATAATTATTAAGTAAAAAGAATAAAACAATATAATTATATAATATAATTATTAAGTACAATAAATTAAAAAATAAAATAGATTCAGGTATATAATTGGATAAACTGGTATACTTAATCGGGTAGTTGAGTCGGGTAAACGGGTATGCAATGCATTCCATGCCCACAAAAAAATATAAATTAATCTCATACACGTGCTAGATATCTCAAGTTTCTGGTATTCTAGTCGGGTTCGGGTTATCTCTACGTAAACAACTGATGATTTCATGCTCTACCAATTATCATTCTTAATACTTAACGAAGAGAATACCGCTGCAATACGCAAATTACACTTCTAGTTTTACACCAAAATTAACATATAGTTAAAAATAACTAAAAATAAAACATAGATTATAATTTAAAAAAAAAGATAATATAATCACAAGATAAATACGTCGTTCTTATTCTTTTTAACAACCACCCTTAAAAAAATCTTTGATTTCTACCGGTTACTAGCCCAAATAAAGATTCCGCATTCTTTATGACAAACAAAACATAAATCACGTAAAAGATTTACCGAAGTGAACATTATTGCTTAAGATACGATAATGTAGAAAATCTTGAGTCATGATTCGTAATAATCCTCATAACGGTAAATATCTTTTACGCGGTGAAAATTCAAGTAGTGGAACCAATAAATCTGCTCCATGTGTACCACCTCCTCCTATCACACGCATAAACACGGATGCATTCACCACTCTCTCCAACTCTCATAAATTAATGACAACTTTAAAACCACCGGCGTCGGAGGCTTCGGACGGTCGTAGCCGGCGTTTTCATTCTTTTTTTCTGACGGAGTACTTGCATTCTCAATCTGTCTTCTCTCCTAACAATCGAATCATATATATCGTTTGATGCATTCATGATATATATATATCCGGCCTATATGTGATGTGATTCGTATAAACTGTTCTGATTTGAATTTTGATACGTTTTTCAGGTTGATTGACTCGAAGTCTCTCGCAATCTCACAAAACGTACCTGTAACACCCGTAGATTTTACTGAAAAGAAATAAAAGAATAAAAGAAGAAGGAAAAAGGTGAGGAATAAATGTCAACCCAAAAGATGAGGGGTTAAAAGTGTAAAATGGCAAAGTTGGTAAAAAGTTGGTAAAAAGATGGCATGGCCGCCCATTTTCACTCTGCACAGCACTTTCATTCGGACATTTAGAGAGAGAAAGCAGCAAGAGCATAAATTCTCGGGATTTTTGAAGAAGAACCAGAAAACTCGAAGTTTTTGGTAAGAAATCTCGAGTTTTGATGTTTAGGATGATTCTAGAACCATTTATGTGCTTAAAAATGTGATTTGTGTGTTCAGGTGGCATTGTGTGTGTGTGTTTTAGGTGTTAGGAACGACTGGGAAGTTCAAGAAGGGGTATCAAAACCCGAAGACAACAAAGGTGAGTTTCTAGACCCCTTTTTACACGTTTTTAAATGATTTGGGGCTGGAAAATGCATGTATGTATGTTTTCATGAATTTGGGTATGATACCCGTATGATATGTACATGTGTATGTTCATAGAGTATGTTTTGGGATGAATGAATGTTTATGTTTACGCTAAGTTTATGTCTGGAATTGTGTGTATATGTTTAGAACTAGGTATTATGATGTTTGGGGATTGGAATATGAATTAGACACATGAACAGGCTGCTAATACGTCTAATAAGGCCAAATAGTGGTCATATGTCTGAAATTTTGACTTAGAAAACCAAGTACAAGGTAATATGTCTAAATAGTGCTTATACGCCCATGAAATTTGCCTTAGAAATATTTTAAGGGTTATATGTCCCAACAGTACTCATATGTCCCAACAGTACTCATAAGTCTGTAAAAATTTCTTAAGTATGGGGGATGAAACGACTGAACAGTGGTCGTATGACTAGTAAAAAAATTTCTTAAGTATGGAGGATGAAACGACTGAACAGTGGTCGTATGACTAGTAAAAAAATTTCCTAAGTATGGGGAATGAAACGACTGAACAGTGGTCGTATGACTAGGAAAAATTTTCTAAGTATAAGGTGAAACGACTGAGCAGGGCTCATACGCCCAACAGTGCTCATACGACCAGGGTTGAAAATTTTCTAAGTGTAAGCTGGTATGTCCGACAGTGGTGGAACGACTGAACAGGGCTCTTACGCCCAGCACTTAGAATTTTTAACGGAATTTTCTTGGAGTCTGTGCAGTAGGGTTTTCGCATGAATGTTGACTGGGACTTTATTATACGCGTATGATTATGTTTAAATGTTATAATATCCCTTTTCTTAATATTTTAATTAATATTATGATTAGGGCTATTATTAAGCTTATTATTGATATTATTAGTATTATTATTATTAATATGCTTATTAATAATAATATTGTATGACTTTACGTGGAATGATCATGATCAAGACGGGAATTATTATCATTAATAAAGTGAAAGATTAATGATAAAGAAGAATGGAACGTAAATGAACGTAAGAAAGGCTTGCAAGCAAATGTATGGAGGTGCACACCCCTGGCAGGTGTTAGCTCAACTGTGAAGCGGGTTCGCTACCCCGAAGGATGCACACAGGGTCAATCTTTGAGATTGACAATGGGTGAGCAACTTTGTGTTGCAAAAGACCGCAGAAGACTTACAACCCGTGGGGTTGGTAATGGGTGAGTGACTTAGTGTCGCAACAGACCAAAAGTCTTGCAATCCTTGAGATTGCTAATGGGTGAGCAACTTTGTGTTGCAAAAGACCGCAGAAGACTTATAACCCGTGAGGTTGGTAATGGGTGAGTGACTCAGTGTTGCAACAGACCAAAAGTCTTGCAATCCTTGAGATTGCTAATGGGTGAGCAACTATGTGTTGCAAAAGACCGGAAGAAGAATAATAAAAGTACGAATTGAACGATGATGAAGATAATGAAAATATACCTATGTGTACGTACGATGTATGATCACCCATGAAAATGAGGAACGGTTTTTGAATGAAAACAAAGTATTTTAATTATAAAACTAGAACTCACTCAGCAACGCTGACTTTTATGTATTTTCCCGTTGGCAGGTAATAGGTTGCTGATGATGGCACGTGGGGATGGCTACTTGGCGGGCAAGACTGACATCCATTATGTTTTGACGATACTGTTGTTTTGTAATTCATTCGACTAATTATTTTGTGACTTATGAACTAGAATGTATTGCTTAACAACAGTGTTTAAAATGAATGAAGGGTTTTTGCCAACTTAATTCCGCTGCTTAATTTAATAATATGTATGATTTATGCTGTGAATGACCAGCTGTGAGGTGCCCGAGAAGGGGGCCTTACAAGTTGGTATCAGAGCAGTGGTACAACTGTGCTTCCACTGTACACGCACAAGAGGAACCACTTTATTCCTCAACCTCTTTTCTTTACGATCAATGATTGCCACTGGTTGCTCCACGTAGTTGAGCCTCTCATCCACCTCGATGTCCTCCAGTGGTACAACCATGTCTTCATTAGCTAAGCACTTTCTCTGATGAGATACATGGAATGTGGGATGAATTCCACTTAACACATCTGGCAGTTCAAGTCAATAGGCTACTTCTCCCACTCGGGCGATGATTCGGAAAGGTCCTATGTATCTCGGGCTTAGCTTACCCCTTTTCCTGAATCGGATAATCCCTTTCCAAGGTGAGACCTTCAACATGACTCGGTCGCCAACCTTGAACTCTATCGGTCTTCGCCTCTTGTCAGCATACGACTTTTGCCTATCTTTCGCCGCCTTCATGAAGGCTTTGATCTTTTCTAATTTCTCAGTCGTTGCTTCAATCACCTCAACACCTCCCAGTTCTTTCTTCCCAATGTCTCCCCAACATACGGGCATCCTACATCTCCTACCGTATAGCGTCTCGTAGGGTGGCATGCCAATGCTGGCATGATAACTGTTGTTGTACGAGAATTCTGCTAATGGCAAGTGATCATCCCAACTTCCTCCAAAATCGATCACGCACGCCCGAAGCATGTCTTCAAGTGTTTGGATCGTCCTCTCAGACTGACCGTCTGTCTGAGGGTGATATGTTGTACTAATGTGTAGCCTCGTCCCCATTGTATCATGAAATCTCTTCCAGTGTCACGATCAGACACAATAGACACCGGTACACCATGACGAGCTACAATTTCCTTGATGAACAAATCCGCCAATCTTTCAGATGAGTACGTTTCGCGGATCGGTAGGAAGTAGGCACTCTTTGTCAAGCGGTCAACTATCACCCATATGGCATCATACCCTTTCGGGGTACGTGGTAGCTTCGTAATGAAGTCCATGGTGATGTGCTCCCACTTCCACTCGGGTATATCCAACGGCTGGATCTTCCCGTACGGTTTCTGGTGTTCTGCCTTTACTTGTAAACAAGTTAGGCATTTACTCACATACTCCACTACGTCACGTTTCATACCCGGCCACCAGTAATCCTTCTTCATATCGTGGTACATTTTGGTAGCACCGGGGTGAATGGAGTATCGAGTCTTATGGGCCTCATCCATGATCTTTCCACGTAGATCCCCGTATCGAGGATTCCACATCCGCCCGAATCGGGTCTTAACACCAAGAGTGTTCTCGCCCAATTCCGTGACTAGACCTCTCATCCTTTCGGAGTTAAGACGATCTTCCTTCAAAGCCTCGTCTTGAAACTCCTTAACCTGAGTCATCACATCAGAGGTCATAATTAGTTGATAAGCCTTTACCTGAATCGGCTCGGGCCTTTCCTTTCGGCTAAGGGCGTCTGCCACCACGTTGGCTTTGCCCGGATGGTACTGGATTTCGCAATCGTAATCCTTTATTAGTTCCAACCATCGCCTCTACCTCATGTTCAGATCTTTCTGCTCGAAGAAGTACTTCAAGCTTTTGTGGTCGGTGAAGATTGTGCACTTCGTCCCGTATAGATAGTGCCGCCAAATCTTCAACGCGAAGACCACCGCAGCTAGTTCTAGATCATGCGTGGGATAGTTGACTTCGTGGGTCTTCAGTTGTCGAGATGCGTAGGCTATCACCCTTCCACGTTGCATCAATACGCAACCTAGCCCAGAATAAGATGCATCCGAATAGACCACTAAGTCTTCATTTCCCTCGGGCAATGTCAAGACAGGAGCTTGTGTTAGTCTTGTCTTCAACTCCTCAAAGGCCGTCTCCTGCTCTCGACCCCACACGAATTTCACATCCTTGCGAGTCAACTTAGTCAAAGGTGAGGCTATCTTGGAGAAGTCTTGAATAAATCTCCTGTAATAGCCCGCCAATCCCAAGAAGCTACAAATCTCGGAAGGCGTCTTTGGTGATTTCCATTGCATCACAGCCTCAACCTTTGCTGGGTCCACCATGATTCCCTCTGCATTTACCACGTGACCCAGAAATTGCATCTCGCATAGCCAAAAAGCACATTTGGAGAACTTAGCATACAGCTTCTCCCTTCTCAAAGTCTCTAACACTTCCCGAATGTGGCCGGCATGCTCTTCTTCGCTCCTCGAATAAATCAGGATATCATCGATGAACACAATCACTGATTTATCTAACATTGGCCGACACACTCGGTTCATCAAATCCATAAAAGCAGCTAGCGCATTGGTCAACCCAAAAGACATGACGAGAAACTCGTAGTGACCGTAGCGCGTCCGAAAAGCTGTTTTAGGAATGTCCTGCTCCTTTACCTTCAATTGATGGTAGCCAGATCGAAGATCTATTCTCGAGAACCAACTGGCACCCTGGAGCTGGTCGAACAAGTCATCGATTCTCGGTAACGGACACCGATTCTTTATTGTCAACTTGTTCAATTCACGGTAGTCGATACACATTCTCATGCTACCGTCCTTCATTTTCACGAATAAGACCCGAGCACCCCAAGGAGAGATACTCGGTCTAATGAAGCCCTTATCAAGCAACTCTTGCAGTTGCTCCATCAACTCCTTCATTTCTGTCGGAGCCAATCGATACGGTGCTTTAGCAACAGGTTGGGCACCGGGTATCAAGTCAATTTGAAATTCGATTTCACGGTCAGGTGGCAATCCCGATAAGTCTTTCGGGAACACGTCGGGAAACTCACACACAACCGGAACATCGGATAGTTGTGGTGTTGGCGTTTCCACATCCTTTACATAACATAGGTAGGCGTTGCACCCACGCCTCATGCACTTCCCCGCCACCGCCATCGAAATCACCTTCGGAATCATCGTTACCCGATCACCGTATATTGTCACCAGACTTCCGTCAGATGCCGTCAATCTAATCATCTTCTTTTGACATACGATATTCGCTTCATAGGTTGCCAACCAATCCATCCCTAGTACTACATCAAATTCACCTAGGGGCATCACATGTAATCTAGCAGCAAACCTATGACCTTCTAATTCTATGGTACAGTCCTCTATCACATTGGTTACTCTAGTGGACTTACCAATAGCGGTTTCTACTTCAAAGGGCTCACTAATGCATTTACTACTAACAGGCAATTTAGCACCGAAAGTGGCAGAAATGAAACTCTTACTAGCACCAGAATCAAATAACACAGAAGCAAGAGTTTGATTTACTAGAAACGTACCTGACACAACATCGGGGTCCGTCCTAGCCTCCTCCCTGGTCATGGTGAAAGCTCTGGCACTTGCCTTCTGCCCTTCAGTCCCGGCCGTCTTCTTTGCCCCGGAACTCTCCGCCCTCGGCTTTTTGCAGTCTTTACTCATACGGCCCGCCTCACCGCAGGTGTAACACCTCAGCTCCTTACAGTCCTTCGAGATGTGGCCCAGCTTCCCGCACCTGTAGCACACCTTGAGCCCCATTCTGCACTCACCCGTATGCTCCTTCCCGCACTAGCCACACCTTTTGGGCCCTGAGCTTGATGGCCCCACCCTACGGTCATCCACTCTCATCCTTTTGTTGTTCGGGGTAAAGCCACCACGCCCGAACCGCTTCCCATTCCAGTTTCGGTCACCCCCACCAGCCTTCTTCACCTCTGCATCTGCTACCTCCCTCTCATCATAGAGCCTCCCAGCCAAATCCACTGCCGACCTAAAAGTGCTTGGTCGTGCAGCAATCAAATGCCTACGAATGTCGGCTGGCAGCCCCTGAACGTACCGGTTAATCTTCCGTGACACCTGTGTTACTTGATCTGGCACCAGCCTAGCCATCTCATTGAATTTGGTAGTGTATTGCTGGTGGGTCATGGTTCCCGATTCAAATTGTAGGAACTCCCTCTCGATCTTATCGAGTTCCCTGTGAGGACAAAACTCCTCAATTACCAACTTCTTCAACTCGGACCACTTCATTTTTCCTATGGCCCTGCTGCCCTCAGCTTGGACGATATTGTCCCACCAACATAGTGCTGAGTCAGCAAAGGAGTGGGTGGCAAACTTCACCTTCTGATCTTCCCGGCACTCACTGATCTCGAGTACCGCTTCCATCTCCCTTACCCATCGATGAGCGGTTGCAGCAGTGCCATTGCCATCGAAGGTCGGGGGCTTGCACCTTTGAAATGCCCCGTAACTGCATCCCTTGGTCGTCACCCCTACCACATCATCTTCCTCTTCATCAGATACTACTATCTCAGGATCCAGTCGTTCCTCTCCTCCCTTGCTTTCCTTCCCAGTTGACCCTCTCCTGTCTTCCTTCTCCTTTCTCTCCTCATTCCTCACAGCGCGAATAACATCGGTCACTACAGATGGCATAACTACCTGTAGGACCTGGTGTACCTCATCAGCAATCGCCTCCCTAGCTGAGGCATTTAGGCTAGCATTTTCATTTCCTTCAGTCCGGTCAGGAACCTCAGGGTTCACGGGGGTCGTCTCAGGAGCTTTAGCACTACTTCTAGTCGTACGCGGATGACCTCTACCTCTAGCAGCCTTAGAAGGTTTCTTCCCAGCCATTCTCCTATGCACTATAAGATTCAAACACTAAAACAGTCATTCAAGGAAACATCTCAGTTTATGTCAAGTATAGTAAGTCCCTAATTACAGTGGCCAGTTGTGATTAGCCACTTACTTTACTATTCACACCCCAAGCACTCCCTATCCTGACTACATCAGCATCTAAATCTACTAAGAACACATAAATAACATAGCACACGCACATAATACTAATTAACTTTTAAGAAAAACAATACCTGATGGCACATGGCTACTCGGGCTGACATCCCTCTTCCTGTCCCATTCTCAGTTTAAGTTAAGGTTTATTTTTTGAAAATTTACCCGTTTCACTTAAACTTTAGCTCTGATACCAACTTGTAAGGCCCCCTTCCCGGGCACCTCACAGTTGGTCATTTACAGCATAAACCATTCATATTATAAATTAAAGCAGCGGAATTAATTTTAGCAAAAATCCATTTCATTCATTTTAAACACTGTTGCTAAGCAATACATTCTAGTTTAGGAATCACAAAATAATTAGTTGCATGAATTACAAAACAACAGTGTTGTCAAAACATAAATGGGTGTCAGTCTTGCCCGCCAAGTAGCCATCCCCACGTGCCATCATCAGCAACCTGTTACCTGCCAACTGGAAAATACATAAAAGTCAGCGTTGCTGAGTGAGTTCTAGTTTTATAATTAAAATACTTTGTTTTCATTCAAAAACCATTCCTCATTTTCATGGGTGATCATACATCGTACGTACACATAGGTAATATTTTCATTATCTTCATCATCATTCAATTCGTACTTTTATTATTCTTCTTCCTGTCTTTTGCAACACATAGTTGCTCACCCATTAGCAATCTCAAGGATTGCAAGACTTTTGGTCTGTTGCAACACTGAGTCACTCACCCATTACCAACCTCACGGGTTGTAAGTCTTCTGCGGTCTTTTGCAACACAAAGTTGCTCACCCATTAGCAATCTCAAGAATTGCAAGACTTTTGGTCTGTTGCGACACTGAGTCACTCACCCATTACCAACCTCACGGGTTGTAAGTCTTCTGCGGTCTTTTGCAACACAAAGTTGCTCACCCATTGTCAATCTCAAAGATTGACCCTGTGTGCATCCTTCGGGTAGCGAACCCGCATCACAGTTAAGCTAACACCTGCCAGGGGTGTGCACCTCCATACATTTGCTTGCAAGCCTTTCTTACGTTCATTTACATTCCATTCTTCTTTATCATTAATCTTTCACTTTATTAATGATAATAATTCCTGTCTTGATCATGATCATTCCACGTAAAGTCATACAATATTATTATTAATAAGCATATTAATAATAATAATACTAATAATATCAATAATAAGCTTAATAATAGCCCTAATCATAATATTAATTAAAATATTAAGAAAAGGGATATTATTACAATCAAACATAATCATACGCGTATAATAAAGTCCCAGTCACCATTCATGCGAAAACTCTACTGCACAGACTCCAAGAAAATTCCGTTAAAAATTCTAAGTATTTGGGCGTAAGAGCCCTGTTCAGTCGTTTCACCTTATACTTAGAAAATTTTTCCTAGTCATACGACCACTGTTCAGTCGTTTCATCCCCCATACTTAGAAAATTTTTCCTAGTCATACGACCACTGTTCAGTCGTTTCATCCCCCATACTTAGAAAATTTTTACAGACTTATGAGTACTGTTGGGACATATGAGTACTGTTGGGACATATGACCCTTAAAATATTTCTATGGCAAATCCCTGGGCGTATAAGCACTATTCAGACATATTATCTTGTACTTAGTTTTCTAAGTCAAAATTTCAGACATATGACCACTATTTGGCCTTATTAGGCGTATTAGCAGCCTGTTCATGTGTCTAATTCACATTCCAATCCCCAAACATCATAATATCTAATTCTAAACATGTACACACGATTCCAGATATAAACTTAGCATAAACATAAACATACGTTCATCCCAAATCATATTCTATAAACATACACATGTACATAACATACGGGTATCATACCCAAATTCATAAAAACATACATACATGCATTTTCCAGCCCCAAATCATTTAAAAACAGTAAAAAGGGGGTCTAGAAACTCACCTTAGTTGTTCTTCGAGTTTACACTCTTCACCCGAGCTGTTTAAAAGGTTCTAACACCTAGGAATCCTTTAAACACGCATTCAAACACATATAAACACACATAAGCACATAACCGAGGTATTATCTGGGCAAAAACAACTTAATTTCACTAAATCTTACCTTCGATTCAGTGTTCTTCTTGTCTTTTCTTCAAATGTTCGAATCCTTGTTCTTTCTCTCTCTAGAAATATCGAGTTCTGCTTTCTTTCTCCGTAATTTCCGAAGATGGTGATGATGTGAAACAAGAGTGGGTGGCCATACCACCTTTTTGTGCAAATAAATATGAACTTTGCACATTTGTCACTTTTGGCCCCTCCTCTTTAGTTGACCTTTATTTTCTTTCTTTTTCTTTCTCTTTTATTTATTTTATTTCTTTTAAAAATACGGGTGTTACAGTACCACCGGTATCGGAGATTCGGAGGATGGTCGTCACCGGCTGTACGTCATTGTAGAAATACCTCAGCAAGCAAACGCAAGAACTCTATTTTGAAACTTCATCACATTCTTCATTCTCCTGTCGACCGGAGTACTTGCGTTCTTATTCCGTCTTTTCTCGATCAATTCAGTACTGGATCTAATCATCTAAAACATCGTTTGATACGTTCAATTCATGATATATAGCCTAATATTTCTGATTCGTATAAACTGGCCTGTTTTAAATTCTATGTGTTTGTTGCAGGTCATTAGGTTGATTGACTCGAGTCTCTAGCATTCTCACGAAACCACCGGCGTCGGAGACGTTCGACGGCCGTTACCGGCGGTCATCGTAGGAAACCTCAGCGTCTTCTAATCCGTATTTAGCATCTGGAAACGTACGTCATCGCGCTCTTCATTCTCGTGTTGATCGGTGTACTTGCATTCTCAATCCCTCCCATCATCTACATATTGATTGATAAGTTCATGATATATAGCCTATTTATGATGTGATTTGAGCTATTTCAATTGTCAATTACAGAGACACTCAGGTACCGCTTTATATCTTTTGTAATTTGATTTACTTTACTTCAGGTTTTGGTTTTCATGATTCGTCAAGTATGTATGCTTCACAGGGTTTTGATTTTAAGTATTCAAAGGTTTGATTTAAATGTGCAGAATGTTAGGGATGATTTTTGTTCGTTTATTATTTCACTACAATAATGATGGAGGCATCTTCATATATAATTGTGGTATGTCATTGTTGTTATTGTTATTCTTGTCATTTAATTTAGATTTGAATTATACTCGCATTGAGAGACAATAAATTTAAAACAAGGATATACAGATTTGGTTAGGAAATCTCAGGAGAAGCTAATTGTAGATTTTTCTCTCATTAGAAAAACAGTCGATGTTTATTTACTGCACTAGTTGAACTTTAACAAAATAAAGGTCTACGATATTTGTATCATAAGGCAAGTTGGAGTAAATGGTGGATTTCAGGTAACCAACATAAGTTAGTTTGGGTGGTTCATTCTTCATGTTTTTCCATTGATCCCTGATCCCTCTTCAAGCCATCTCAATGGCCTTTTATAATTGTTTTAGTGGATTTAAGTACAAATATGGTGGGTATATAACCACATCTTAAAGCCTGTTTCATATCGAGTTTATATATGATAGCCTATATGTGATTTGTATAAACTAATCTATTTAGAATTTTGATAGATTTCTATTGCAGGTTATTAAGTATCAAAGTGTTATTCATGAATCCGATCTTTATTGAGTTATTTAAATTACAGAGTCACTCAGGTCTTGCTTTATATGTTTATAGTTTGATTTACTTTACTTCAGGTTTTGACTTTTACAATTCTTTAAGTATGGTATAATTTACGGGGTTTTGACTTTGAGTATTTAAAGATGTGACTTAATCATGCAAGATGTTAGGGATGATTTTTTTCGTTTATTATTTCACTTCAATAATTAAGGTAGTACTTTCATAATTGCGATGTATGTATATAATTGTTGTTATTATTATTATTATCATTGAACTTAGATGAATATTCTCACTTTTTGACAATAACTGTATAACAAGAATAGATAGATTTGGTTAGGAAACCCAGGAGAAGCTAATTGTAGATTTGTCTCTTATTTGAATCACATTCTGTGTGTTAATTATTACACTGGTATTTTGATTAAACAAACCATGGTCTATGATATTGTATCGTAAGGCAAGCGGGAGTAAATGATGGTATTTATGTAACTGAGTTAACTTAGTTTGGGTGGTTCATCAAAAGGCATGCTTCTCTATTGTTTTATTGGATTTTAGAACAAATATGGTAGATATATAACTGTGTGTAAAAGCCTGCTTTTTGTCAGGCTTATATAGCAGTATATTTGACCATGACACTATTTCTGGGGAATCCAAGGTTCTGATGTTTCAATTGTATATTCCTGGAAGTTAATATCGTTATATTTATAATAACTTTGTCTTATTAGATGGTTCTAGCATTTTAAACTCTCTTTTGAGAAGTTCATATATTCACCCCCCCCCCCTGAAATTATTATATGTCATAAAAATCAAGAGCTGCCAATTACCTCTTAGTGTTCATGTATATGATGTATGCATCTATGTATTGTTTATATTTCTCTTTTGTCTGTGGTTCCTTACAAAGAATGGGATATATGACTTCTGGACTTGGTTTGATGTTCGTATCTGGTATGTGGCTAAGTTTATGTTTCTCTATATAATCGAGTCTATCACTCAATAAAGTGAACGTGACACAATATCATTTACTTCTTGTAAGGTATCTCTTGGATGAGTATTGGTGGATTTGTTTACCCTGTATTGACTTTGACTGCTGGAACCATATGGAAGTGTGTATCAGAGAACAATCGAGCTTTTTATTTAACACATTTTCTCTAGTAACAGTTATTAATGTTAGGGTGCTTCAATCTTTGAATGTCACCTTGTTAGTGCAAACTGTGTGCATATTTACTACTCCTGTGTTCTCTGCCTTTTCTGCATGGGCAGCAAATGTCTTCACTACGGTTTGTTTTCTTTTCATATGAATGTTGTTGTGTTTTTCTATTGTATTAGGTGGTTCTAGCTTCATTGTTGTTGTAAAACAATACGAGTTTCTTCAATCTTTTTACTTGCTATAGGATGTGATGGACTGACTTCTGCAGTTCTTCTGGCCATGGTAATCACATAATGGGTACTTTTGATAATTTATTTTCTGTTAAGTATGAATTTTAAACACGTATTTCTCTATGCAATACTATGTTACCGACTTGTATAAACTATATACAACTAGCTAAAATTCCTAGGATTTTATATTTAGCTTCTTATTCTATGCTCTTTGGATGATAGTCTAGTATCTTTTCTTTGGCCTTCTTTCTGTTTTACATAAATTTAGGCAGGGACATGGGATACATGTCAATCACACATTAATCAGGATTCCGGAGTGTATTCATTAGTTTTCCTCAGTTTTAGTGTGAAATGTGGCCCAAAGTTGCATTTCTTATTTCTTTTCCCTGAGTTTGTTGAGGAGGATTATTTTTATTTCATATAGACATTTAGTAATTTCTAGAAACCTTTACTGGATTGATATCAAGTGTACAGGAAACTTGATGCCTTTGTTGAACTGATAAAAGTTTCAGTACATAATATGACAGAACATTTTGGCAAGTTGTTTACATCTTAACATATATTTATTTAAATATCTTGAATATTAGTTGACTTTAGTTTAGTAGAAAACACAGATTTCTGGTCTATTTTAGTCTTTTCTTCTAGTAGATAAACATGAATCTTCCTATCACTATAAATTCAGACATCAGCCATCAGTTGGATATGTAATTCTCTAGTCAATTTGTTACATTAAGTTAGGTGTCCAATCCAAGATAAAGTGAGTATAAGTTTTATGTTTGGATGCAACCTTCTATGGTCTGCTCAGTTATTGATAATTCTTTATCTTCCAAGTGTCATCCTACATATCTAGATCGGTGGCTGGGAGCTATGACAACAAAGGTGTTGCTATCTTTGCTTTAATCTTCACCTTCTATCTCTACATCAAGGTTCTTAGTGATACAAATTCACGCATATACAATTCCCAATAGACAAAAGTGAGTGTCATGCTTTTAATCTCCGAGTATTGTAGTTGTTGACATGTGCTGGAATAGAAATATAATACCAGTGATTTGTATATTAAACTATTTCCTGCTGACAAACTTTATTTGCAGAGACTTGGGACAACCCCTCTTCTATGCCACAGTAAATTCCATTTCATACTTCTGCATGGTAAGCTTAGAATTTTCATATTTCTTATTAACATTGCTAAGCTTTGAACAATTCTTTTGCTCTTTTTTCTTTTTCAGATAAACCGAATGAAGATTGAATTGTTATTGATTTCTGAATGAGAATTACAATAGATAACAATGATATATATAGACAATTGTAAACCTAAACTATATTAGGAAATATATCTAGGGCCGGCTATATCATTGTCTAACATTCCCCCGCAAGTTGAGGGCGGGGAACGACCTGCAACTTGGATCTTAGAAGCAGAAATCGTTGAGACGGCAATGGCTTGGTGAAAACATCAGCGATCTGATCTTTCGTGGAAATGAACTGAACTTGTAATTTACCTTGAGCAACCTTTTCACGAACAAAGTGAAAATCAACTTCCACATGTTTTGTTCGGGCATGAAAGACAGGATTGGCAGAGAGATATGTGGCTCCAAGGTTGTCACACCAAAGCGTTGGAGAAGACTTTATGTTGATTCCAAGTTCATTGAGTAGAGCTTCGAGCCATGTTAACTCAGCAACAGTGTCAGCGAGTGCTTTGTACTCTGATTCGGTTGAAGATCGTGAAATGGTGCGCTGCTTGCGCGCATTCCAAGAAATTAAGTTTGAACCAAAATAGATAGCAAATCCCCCCCGTGGATCGGCGGTCATCCGGGCAACCAGCCCAGTCCGCATCTGAGTAGGCCGTCAGAGAGCTTTGCCAATGAGCGTCAGTGAAGGCATGAAGAGTAGAGGACGAGTCATGACGAATAAACAAGCCAAAATGCGAGGTTCCTTTAAGGTAACGAAGAATTCGCTTGACCGCCGACCAATGATTTTCAGTGGGAGCATGCATGTATTGACAAACCTTATTCACGGCATAAGTGATGTCTGGCCTAGATAGCGTGACATACTGAAGAGCCCCCACAGTTTGGCGAAACTTAGTTGGATCAGGCAACGGAGCACTGTCACCAAGAGATAAAATTTGTGAGCTACTCATCGGTGATGGAACAGATTTGCAATCTACCAGGCCAGCCTTGCTTATGAGCTCCGAGATATACTTGCGTTGTGAAAGAATGATGTTCTTGCCGTGGGGAACAATTTCAATTCCCAAAAAATAGTTCAGAGTTCCCAAGTCCTTGACGGCCAATGATGAGCTGAGGTTGGTGATTACGTTGTTGATTGCTTGAACATTGTTTCCCGTGACGATGATATCATCAACATAAACCAAGACATAGACGAGAATGCCATTTGACTTCAAGATAAAAAGAGATGGATCAGTTTTGGACCCGGTGAAGCCGATAGACTGAAGAGAGCCTGAGAGCCGATGAAACCAGGCTCTCGGGGCCTGTTTGAGCCCGTATAAGGACTTGTGAAGGAGACAAACATGATTAGGATGATCTTTATCAACGAATCCCGACGGTTGTCTCATGTATACGGTTTCTTTCAAATCGCCATGCAGAAACGCATTTTGAACATCCAATTGGCGTAGAGGCCACTGATTCGTGACCGCCAAGGAGAGAAGAACCCTGATAGTGGTGGCCTTTATTACGGGACTAAAAGTTTCCTGATAATCGATGCCCGGCTGTTGGCGGTAGCCTTTTGCCACAAGACGGGCTTTGAACCGTGTAATTTTCCCGTTCTGGTCCTTCTTTAACCTGTAGACCCACTTGGAATCAATTATATTAGTGTTCTTAACAGGAGGAACAAGAGACCATGTACCATTTTTAACAAGCGCGGTAAACTCTTCGGTCATGGCTTTGCGCCACTCCGGGGACTTGTTGGCAACAGTAAAAGAAGTTGGTTCAGTGAGAAACGGAGTGGGAACAGATGTGTGAAAGGCTGATGGAGAAAACCGTTTTGTGGGAGCTGGGTTTGGCCGCAGGTTTGCAGGCCTGGGCCGTGGGGCAGGCGGCTGTGGGGCCGAATGGGGATTCGACTGTTGAACCAGTGGTGAGGGGCTGGAAGTGGGTTGATTAGGGCTGGTTGGGGAGAATTTGGTTGGGCCGTGGGTGTTGGGGCAGGTTCTGGGTGGTCCATGTGAGATGGTGAACAGGGTGAGGAGATAGGAGGAGTATTAAGAACATGTGACGGATCCGGAAAGTGGAATAGTAGGGATCCGGTGGAGGTGGTGGTGTCGGTTGAGATGTTTGGGCAAAGGGAAAGAATTCCTCATTGAACCGTACATGCCGGGCGACATAGATGCGATCGTTGGCTAAGTCTAGGCAACGATAGCCATGATGGACGGGACTATAGCCAAGAAAGAGGCAAGGGGTAGATCGAAAGTCCATTTTGTGAGGATTATAGGGGCGTAGGTAGGGGAAGCATTGACAACCGAATACACGAAGGAACGAGTAATCGGGAGGTCGGTTAAAAATGTGTTGATATGGGGATTTGTTAGAATTCGAACGGGAGGGCATTCGATTTATGAGAAAGACCGCCGTTTCGAAAGCAAAGTGCCAAAAACGTTGGGGAAGATGAGAGTGGGCTAGAAGGGCAAGACCCGTTTCAACAACATGGCGGTGGCGGCGTTCAACAATACCATTTTGTTCACTCGTGTGGGGGCACGAACGACGATGAACAATACCAAGGGAAGAAAGGAATGGAGATAGGCTTCGAAATTCACCCCCCCAATCAGTTTGCACATTTTTCATTTTGGTGTTAAATTGACGTTCTACCATTATGAGAAAAGACTTAAAAGTGGGGTAAACGTCATATTTTTGTGCTAGTGGAAAGTACCACATGTATCGAGTATGGTGGTCAACACACAGAAGAAAATATCTATGGCCATCAGAAGATAAAGTGGGAGCGGGTCCCCAAACATCACAGTAAATTAAATCCAGAATATTATTATTACGAAAATTAGAATAAGACAATGATAGTTTTGAAGATTTCCCCAATTGACAGGGAGTGCATAAAGATGAACTAAGTTTATCCAAAACAGGTAAAGAAAAAGCAGAAACAATGGAATGAAAAACACGAGCATGCGGGTGTCCAAGTCGATTATGCCAGATGGTTGATGAAGCTCTGGTGGCGGTGAAAGAGACACGTGGAATTGACTTTAGCTTGGGTAATTGGAGCGAGTACAAACCATCTTTACTTGGACCCGTGAGTAGGATATGTCGTGTAGACTCGTCCTTCACAACAAAAAAAGACGAGTGAAATTCAAAGAAAACATCATTTTCGGTACAAAATTGTTGAACAGAAAGAAGATTCTTTTTGATTTGAGGAACATGCAAGATGTTAGAAAGATTTAAGGTTTTATTTGGAGAATAGATTTTAGAAGAACCAATGTGAAAAATGGGAAGAGGATTACCGTCGCCAACATGGAGTGACTCATTACCAAAGTACGATTCAGAGTTATCCAAGCTTGCCAAGTCCGGTGTAACATGACTATTCGACCCTGTGTCGGGAAACCATGAAGAGTGTCCAGATTGAGAAGCATTTTCCGAGAAAACAGCATAGTGAGCCTGCGGTTGTTGTCGAGCAGTGGACGCCCCAGATTGATTTGGACACTGAGATGGAATATGGCCAATGCCACATCTATTACAATGGCCATAAACGGTGTTTTGGGTGGATGCCCAAGCAAACTGTTGAGAACGATTGTTGTTGCGACCATCGTCTCGGTTTCGAGAATAGTTACCTCTGTTGTTGTTGCCACGGTAGTTGCCTCTTCGATTACCACGGTTGCCACGAGTGGCATAAAAAACCTGCGGTTGTGGATTAGGAGAGGCCACGGGGCTCAATTGAAGACCAAGTTGGGAAGCAATCTGCTGCAAGGACTGAAGTTGGGATGATTGAATCGCATTCGGCCGAATCAAAGAATCCGTGGCTGCTGTGAATGCTTGCGGGACAGCAGGAGTAGACCTAGCATACATGAAGTCATGATCATTCAATAGGCCATGTAGTTCAACAAACATTACCGGTGGTACACGGCTGAGTAAAGAGGATTTTAACGCATTGTATTCTGGCCGAAGGCCTGATATGGTCAGCATGACCAGCTCTTTGTCCGGAACAGGAGCACCGATGTTGGCAAGAGCATTAGCATACTCTTGAGCACGAGCCAAATATGCGACAGGTGTTTCATCGCCTTTTTGTTCAATACGTAAAAGTTGAATCTTGAGAGAATACTCACGAGATGGATTACTCGGTGCATATGCACGAGCAAGAGCGAGCCATAATTCTCTGGAGGTGGTGCCTTGAACGTGTTGAAACGAAGCCTCAGAGATTGTTGAGATAATTATCATTCGGACATGGGCGTCATTAGCGATCCAATGGAGATAACTAGGGTTGTCGACAGAAACCGTATCGGTTGTGGCGGCTGTTTTTGAAGGTGGACACTTGATAGTTCCATCCACGTATCCGAAAAGGTTGTTGGTTATAAGAAACGGTTGAATCATCTCCTTCCAGAACCCATAGTTGGTGGGTGATAGAGAAAACGCGAACTTGTGTGAATTGTGTGCAGTTTTCTCAACAGTGGAGAAAGGGCTGATCATTGCCATTGGTAGAAGGATTGATCGCTGGACAGAAGATAGAACAGAAGGCTGCTTGGCAGCGATTTGAAGCTGGCGGCAGTATTGGGATTAGGGCCGGCAGAATTAAGGTTAGGTTTACTTGGCTCTGATACCAAGATAAACCGAATGAAGATTGAATTGTTATTGATTTCTGAATGAGAATTACAATAGATAACAATGATATATATAGACAATTGTAAACCTAAACTATATTAGGAAATATATCTAGGGCCGGCTATATCATTGTCTAACATTTTCTTATCTATTTTTGCAATTTCTTATATCAGACTCATCATCGATTCAGGGTCTGCTCTAAAGCAGGGTACGCTTTTATCATCAATCTCATACAGTGCATGTGGCTCTTTGCACTGCGACCGATTGCTATTCGTATCGGTTATACATTGCTTATGCTCTACTTATAAGGGTATATCAAATCTTGATCATGAATCCATAAAGAAAAAAAGAAAATGAGGGACTTTTTTATGTAATGGAGGATTGTGTGATTCTTGAACATAAACATTTACGCATAATTGTTCATGAAGAAAAAAAGAAAATGAGGGACTTTTTGATGTAGTGGAGGATTGTGTGATTCTTGAACATAAACATTTACGCATAATTGTTCATTTTTCCCTTTTGTTGTCAAAGTTGTTTCATTCAATGAACATCTTTATTGCTGTTATGCATGTTTGTCTTGGAAACATCATTGGCCGCCTTGGTGCCTGTTGTTGGTTTTAATGCAGTCATGACATGGAAACATTTTGCATCATGTGTGGTGAGTTCCAAAGTCGAATGTTGCCGACCCGTTTTTTTATATCATATAGTTTGCGACCTTAACATGTAAATTGATTCTACATATTTTTTGAGTTTAAGGATGAAAAGATCCATATAATAATAACAAACTGGTGTTCTGTTATTTTTAATATAAAAAAATGTTCGTTGTTTTAAGGCTAAGATCCAAAATCATTTAGTCCAACTAGTAAAGATTCTTGTTTGATTTGGAGGCTTATTGTCACCCCCTTCACGTATGAGTAGTCATCTTATTATATATTTTTAATGGATTTTAATGGATGATTAAGGCCTATTACAGGTCTATGAACGTTGGTTCAGCTCTTGTTTGTTTTCTGACATTACATTTTACATAAGTTGCATACATATTTCATAAATTCGGATACATCAATAGTAGTTTCATGTATTGGTGTTAAATAATCTATTTTGCTAAAGGTTAAACTGAATTGAGACATGACTAGATCTGACGGTAAACTGATATATTGTGCATTTTTTGCTGAAGGTTAAACTGAAGTGAGATATGAATAGATCTGATGGTAAACTGTTATATTGTGCATGTGTGTGCTTTATATGTATATCCACATTTCTCTGATATGGCGAAATCTGCCTTACTTATATGAAGTAATTCATTGCACAATTTTTGTCAATTGCAATATATATAGCATCTATGAAGTTTATTCACTCTCTCCCTACTCTTCCTAACAAAGCTTTTGCCTCGTCTTACTAACATGCACCATTAGAAACAACGTTTAAGGAACACAACAGATAACAACATTCCTACATCAACCACACATGAGTTCGGGTAAGCCATGTAGCTCAATTCTATATATATTGATTTGCATGGTCTATTTAATTATTGATAATTATGTCTTCCAGGTACCATCCTACATATCTTGATCAGTGGTAGGGAGCTATGGTAATGAACTTGTTGCTATATTTACTTTAATCTTCACCTTCGATTACTACATCATGGGTTGTTATTGATACAAATTGTTTTGTGCCGCTGGAATACAAATACGAAACCAGTGATTCATATAATTAAACTGTTTCCTAACAACGAGCTTTATTTGCAGACTTTGAACACTCCCTCTTCTATTCCATAATAAGTTCCATTCCATACTTCAACATGGTAAGCTAAGAATTTTCAGATTTCTTGTTGAGAGTGCTAACCTTCGATTACTACATCATGGGTTGTTATTGATACAAATTGTTTCGTGCCACTGGAATACGAATACGAAACCAGTGATTCATATAATTAAACTGTTTCCTAACAACGAGATACACTGGGTATGTTTGTTTGTTTGTTTCCTAACAACAAGCTTTATTTGCAGACTTTGAACACTCCCTCTTCTATGCCATAATAAGTTCCATTCCATACTTCGACATGGTAAGCTAAGAATTTTCAGATTTCTTGTTGAAAGTGCTAGGCGTCTCACTAATTTTTGTTATTTTCCTTTTTTTTTTCTTTGTACACTCTTATATCTGATCACGCATTCAAGTCTGCTCTTGGGGAGGATACGCTTTTATCACTAATCTCATACCAATGATGTGCTTCTTTGCATAGTGACTGGTCGTTAGGTTTCTTGGTTATACACTGCATATGCTCCGGTTATAGCATGTCAAATCTTGATCATGAATCCATAAAGAAATGAGGAGCAGGAGGTTCTTTTTACTGGAATGAAAGATTGTGCTATTCTTGCACAAAACATCTATGCATAACTGTTTATCTCATGTTTCCCTTTTGTTGTCAAAATTGTTTTTATTCTATGAACATCTCTAATGTTGTTATGCAGGTTGTCTTGGAACCATTATTGGCAGCCTCAGTGCCTGTTATACGTTGGTTTTTATGCAGTCACGACATCAAACATTTCGCATCGTTCTTGGTATGGTTTTTCATATTTAAATCATCTAAGTTTATATGGCTAGGTTCACTATGAAGTATGAACATATAACTTTTATTTGATTTTACACATAAGTCAAATTTAGGATGGAAAGAACAATATATATAAAAAGGCTTTACTCCAACAAATTTGATTTTACACAAACTAATGTTCTATCTTTATAAATGCATAAAAAGGTTTGTACTTTTAAGGTGAAGATCCAAAAACTCTTACTCCAACAAGTAAATCTTCTTGGTTGATTTGGAATTTACATAGGGCTTATTGTCTTTCCCTCACCCCCAATGAGTAGTCTTCTTATTATTTTATTCTATTTACACACACACATACACACATGTATGTATATATATATACACGTATACATGTATATATACATGTATACATGTATATATACATGTATACACATGTATACATGTATACACACATGTATACATGTATACACACATGTATACATGTATACACACATGTATACATGTATACACACATGTATAGATACATGTATACACACATGTATAGATACATGTATACACACATGTATAGATACATTTATACATGTATACACATATAGATACATGTATACACATAGATACATGTATACACACATATATAGATACATGTATACACACATGTATAGATACATGTATACACACATGTATAGATACATGTATAGATACATGTATAGATACATGTATAGACATGTGTAGATACATGTATAGACATGTGTAGATACATGTATAGACATGTGTAGATACATGTATACACATGTATAGATACATGTATACACATGTATAGATACATGTCTACACATGTATAGATACATGTCTACACATGTATAGATACATGTCTACACATGTATAGATACATGTCTACACATGTATAGATACATGTCTACACATGTATAGATACATGTCTACACATGTATAGATACATGTATACATGTATAGATACATGTATCTATACATGTATAGATACATGTATCTATACATGTATATATACATGTATACACATGTATAGATACATGTATACATGTATCTATACATGTATATATACATGTATCTATACATGTATATATACATGTATACACGTATATATACATGTGTATACATGTATACATGTGTATATACATGTATACATGTGTATATACATGTATTCTATACATGTATATATACATGTATCTATACATGTATATATACATGTATACATGTGTAAGCATGTATACATGTGTATATACATGTATACATGTGTATATACATGTATACATGTGTATATACATGTATACATGTATATATATATATACATGTATATATATATATATATATATATATATATGGATGCTTAACATCTGTTGATTCTTTGTAGCTTAGCTACCACTTATTCTTAATGAATGTTGTGTTGTAGCTCTATGAAGGTTGGTTCAGTTTCCTACTCATTTTATGACATTACATTTTACATAAGTTGCATACATATTTTGTGATTCCAGATGCATGAATATTAGATCTGATGGTAACTAATATATTGTGTTTGCATGTGTTTTATATCTACATTCACATTAGTGTGTTAGATATACAAATATAGTTAAGTTTATATATAACTATAAAATACATTTATAAATCATAAATAAATTACTTATATTTGATTATATATATATATAATACACTATATATATAATTATGACGTCATTCGGTTCTTAAATCCGATCCGACCACCAAACCAGTAATGCGTCCGGTTCGACATCCGATCCGGTTCTGAAAACATTGTGTTTAGTGCTTACTAACATGCATCACTAGGAACAACGTTTGAGGACATAGTAGATAACAACATTATTACATCAACAAACTTGAATTCAAGCCTTGAGCTCTATTCTCTCTTCTCTCTCTCTTTCTCTCTCTCTGTATATATATATATATATACATATATATATATACATATATATATATATATATATATATATATTGACTTTTAATGATGCATGCTAATAGTTGCTAATAAAAATGTATAACATGTTTTTAAACTAGGTGTAAAAGCTTAAAGAATAGCATTGAGAGCCTGTATCAGCAGGTTTGTTGGAGATCCAAAGAAGTAGCTCCAATGATGATTTTGTAGACACGTCTTTAAGAAACCCATTGAAGACAAAAATAGCATTCCATGTAACTAATATGATTTCATTTAATTTGTTGCTGGAGATATATATTTTGTTATATGTATGATGAAGATTTGAGCCAATTTAATCCATTCTTGTAATATATGTTTTGTTATATGTATGATGAAGATTGTAGTCAATATATATAATTATATATATAGGTAATAATCACAATAATAGACAGAGTAAGGGAGAGCATGAGGAATGAAGGATGAACAATAATGAATCGGTTTTGGACCCATAGAACCCTAACTGATGAAGGGTTGTGGAAAGCTGGTTGAACTAGGCACAAGGGGCATGTTTGAGGCCATACAAGGACCTGTTTAATAAACACACATGTTGAGGCTTAGCAGGATCAATGAAGGCCGGAGGTTGAAGCATATAAACTGTTTCTTCAAGATCACCTTGTATGAAAGCAGTTTGGATATCCAACTGCCAGAGAGGCCATCTATTGGTGATAGCCAAGGATAAGACGGTGTGAGCGGTAGCAGATTTGATGACCGGACTGAAAGTCTCATGATAATCCACACCATGTTACTGGTGAAAACCCTTGGTAACAAGATGGGCTTTGTACCCGTTAATGTTACCATGTGCATATGTTTTCAACATGTAAACCCATTTACAATCAACAATATAAGCATTAGAGACCGGGGGCACAAGTTTTCACGTGCCATTTCTATGAAGCACGTCCAACTCATCAGACATAACCTGGCCCCATTCAGCATACTTGTTAGCAATGATAAAATTGGTCGGTTGAATAGGTAAACAAGAGGATGTGGTGGTGGCATAGGCACTAGGAGCGTAACGATCGTTTGTTTTTTATTAGGACGAAGGTTAGACGGCCTGGTGCGTGGGGTCGGCTGTGATTGGGTAGAAGGTAGAGGTGGTGGCGGATTGGGTATAGAAGTTAAGTTGGGTTGAGTAGGAGGTGTTAGTGGTGACGAATTAGGGATGTGAGAAGAGGAAGGATGTGTTAGAGATGAAGTCGATGGTGTATGTGAATGTTGGGTGGGTTCTAGTGGGAAGTCAGGTGGAGGATTAGGGAATATAGAGATATATGGGGAAGCTGGTTATGGTGGTGGAGTATGAAGTGGAGTAGGTGATGGTTGATAGGGAAAAACGTGTTCCTTGAAGCGAACATGTCGAGCTATATAGATGTGGCCAGTGGAAGGATCAAAGCACTTATAACCATGGTGAGAAAGGCTGTAGCCGAGGAAGACACAAGGAGTGGAACGAAACTCAATTTTATGATGGTTATACGGGCGAGATAAGGAAAGCATTAAGAACCAAAGACTCTTAGAAACGAGTAATCAGGTTTACGTTTAAAAACATGTTCAAAAGGAGATTTGTTGGAGGAGACGCGAGAGGGTAGTCTGTTAATTAAGTATACGGTTGTTTCAAAGGCAAAATTCCAAAAACATTAAGGAAGACTAGAGTAAGCCAAGAGAAAGTCCAATTTCCATAACATGACGGTGATGATGTTCAGCAATGCCATTTTGTTTACTTGTATATGGACAAGAACGTCGATCAATGATGCCAAGGTTATGACACAGGTTGGTAAGAGGTTGGAATTCCCCACCCAATCGGATTGGATGCATTTTAGTTTGGTATTAAATTGGTGTTCAGCCATGGTGATGAAATTTGTTAAGGTGCTATAAACATCAGATTTTTGTGTTAAATGATAAATCTACATATAATGAGTATAATGATCAACACATAACAAAAATAACAGTGACCGTCAAGAGATGGTGAGGGAGAAGGACCCCAAACATCACGATAAACAAGATCTAAAATATTATTGCTACGAAAGTAGAATTAGATAAAGAAAATTTGAAAGATTTTACCAATTGACAAGAAGAGCACAATTCATTATTTAATTTGTCCAAAACAGGTAAAGAACAATGAGAAATAATTAAACGAAGAACGTTGGCATGAGGATGACCTAAATGGTGATGCCAAATATTCAAAGAAGCTTTGACAACAATGAAGGAAACCCTGGGTAGAAACTTTAGTTGTGGAAGGCGGATGGAGTATAAACCCTGCTCACTGGGCTCGTAAGGAGGGTAGTTCGTGCAGACTCGTCATTCATAACAAAATAAAAAGAGTGAAATTCAAAGAAGATATTATTGTCAAGACAAAATTTTTGAATAGATATAAGATTTTGTTTTAGTTTAGGAAATGAAGAATGTTAGAAAGTTTAAAGGTTTTGTTGGATGAGTGGATGTTGGAAGAACCAATATGAATTATGGGTAATGAAGTACCGTTACCAACAAGTAGTGAGTCTTTACCATAGTATGCCTCAGAATTATCTAAGCTAGATAGATCTAAAATGGCATGATGAGAGGCACCATTTCCAAGCAGTGCCATGTGAAGAACCAACATCTAAATAAGCAGCAAAATTGGCTTGTGGTGTAAACGGGATTGTTTCGGCTGGTTTAGGCACTATAGGGTAGGTGACCAATTCCACATCGTTGCAGTGACCATAGACCATTTTTTGAATGGAAGCCCATGAGACCTAACGTGTACCACCATATCTTTCGAACATTGATTGAAAGCACCATGAGAATGCACATGAGTAACCACTAGAGTTCTGACGACTATGATTATTGTTGAAAGAGTGAGGTCCATAATAAGCTTGGGGTCTTGGATTTAGTTGCTGACCTAATTGAGATCATCTGTTGAATGTTCTGAAGTTGCTATTGTAGTTCATCAATAGCGGGTTGGGTAGGAGCCAAGGGCTGTTGTGTTACAGTAATATGATCCGAGAACTGTTATGCAGAAGCCGAGAACTGCTATGGTGTAGCAAAGAAAGCCTTCGGATTGGTGTTGGTGAGAAGGTAATCGTGGTCACAAAGAAGGGCATGAATCTCATGGAAAAAGACCAGGGGTGACCGAGCCAATAGGTTACCCTTAAGACTATTATATTCTTGTTGAAGCCCTGCAAGAGTTAACATAACAAGATCTTGTCTTTTACTGGTTCTCCAATATTAGCCAGGACTGTTACATATTCTTGAGCCCTATAAAGATAGTCTGGTGGTTTTTCATCTCCTTTTTTAGTTATTCTTAGTAGTTGGTTTTTTAGAGTAAATTCATGAGATGCAGTAACAGGCGCATAAGCCCGCTCCAAGGAGATCCAAACCTCACGAGAACTTTTACCTTGAACATCTTGATAGGAATCTTCAGAATCAGTGGATATGATGAGGGTCTGAATGTGAGCATCGTTGGAGATCCACGGGGTAAAACTAGGGTTGTCGATTATAGCGGCTTCAATTGTGACTTTTTGTTCCGGGCATGGAATGTATCCGTTAACATAACCAACAAGATTATATAAGGTAAAAAAAGATTCAATCATTCCAATAACCGTAGTTTGTAGGTTTGATAGTAAAGACAAATTTATAAGAATTATGGGTGGTTTTCTCTTGGTTTGAGAAGGTTATTATTGCTGCCATGGGATTGATTCGTGATTTGGCAGGAGAAAGGTTGATGGTGATCTGCGTTTGGAGGCAGAAAGAAAACAAATTTGAGATTGATGTTGGTGATGATTTGTGATTTAAGGTTGAGCCTGATTTGGCTCTGATACCAAATCAGAATGTAAAAGTGGTTTCGAATTATTGAATAAGAGAAGGATTACAACCCAGTATATATATATATACTAATTAGACTTAGATATCCTAGACAATTAGGAATATTAAAAAGGTAAATAAAATATTAGCCAACATAGTCTAATAAATCATTGCACATCTTAGAAGAAGCGGTTGTCACCAAGTGTCTGACCCATTTAATAAATTACTACCGTGACTAAATATAACTTGATAGTGATGTCTAGATTACTATTTTACCATACTCAATAAAGCTAGACTTCATTTACTCAAAGCTTTAATGTCAAAGGAGAATCACATCACAAAAGCATTTTCTTCCTAAATCCAATATCTTTATGCTATCATCATGCATGAAGGTTTAAACTAAACATTAAGTGTAAGGGTCTTTAAGTTATTAGTAGAAAGTCTGTTTTGGAGTTAGGGGGTCTTTATGTAAACTTATTACGTTAGAATAGTTATCCTCATCGATTAGAAGGTGTTCACAATGGTTAAATAGTGGGTCGAACAATAGAGTCCGTGTGTGTGTCAATGTGTGTATATTGAAAGTTTATCAAATCCTTGTTCTAAAATTCATCCAAAACAATTTACATATGTCTGATTTGTCCTCGATTACCAACAATGCATTCTTGTATTGAAACCTGAAGTGTCTTCAATTTTCGTTTAATATCTTGCGTCATCTTTCTTTTGGATAGTGATCTCCTATCACCCTCCATTTTATATTTGAACAAGGGACTTCACTAAACTTTTCTTAACTTTCACATTCGAGAACGCGTTACTTGTTATCTTATGTAATTTGGGTTTTTCTTCATTTACGACAAACATAATTTTATCACATACTTGTTTTCTCATAAACAACATTTCTGCATTTAGCAAAATTAACCGAACATATAGTCTCATTATATTTGTTGAATTCATTAATTGTGATCTTTGTATATATCGGTTCATATAAGCCCCTATCTAGTTGTATTCTAATTGTGTTTGGTTTACCTATTCTAATAGATAAGGTGATTAGTTATCCTATTACCATGGTATCAAAACTACGCAAACCCGAGCTCTCTATTAACGATCTTTTACCATGGTTGCGATCCTATTTAGTTCGCTACACCAGTCCTTTCTTCTTCAATCAATCTATGATATAGTCTGTTATTCCAATTATCTCGATGGCGGACAACAAGAAGATGAAACTTGAGTCTCTCTACCCAGTAACCTATTAGTCATGGGTCAAACTTTTCCATATACATGCTCATGGATACAAAGTTCTTCCGGACCTTATCGACACCACATCACCAACCAAAGATTATCATGAGCGTGAATCTTGGAACGAGATTGATGCCATTGTTTTACAATGGATCTATAAAACCTTAGCAAACTAATTTCTTGTACGAAATCTTTAACTTGATTACATCGCCTTTAAAGCATGGACGAGAATCAAAAACATATATCTCAACAACAAAGCTTACTTAAGATCCAATATCATTTTACAATCCATGCCAAGCCTCTAAGCTCATTATGAATGATTAAAGGAACTAACCAACCAATTGTATAATATTGATAGTCCAGTTGACAAATAATGACTTGTTCTACAACTAGTTTGAGGCCTACCATCAGAAATATGATAGTCGCATCATATCTAAATTAGTCTTCTCACTTAGGATACAACATGTAGTATGGTATAATTAGAACAACATCGACAAAGTGCTCAAAAAACACTCGCTACACTGAAATTGCAACCGCAGCGGTCCGTTCCAATCAGCTACCTGGTCTTTGTGATCAACATGTAAGGTCGTATTCGGCCAGGGAAAACCATAGCCATGGCCTAATAGTCCTAACAATTAGCATCAGCAACATCAGGATAGAGAAAACCATAGCCACAACCCAAATAGTAATCGACCACCTCAAGGATCCTCTATGCCTAATCAACATAAAGGTTCTCTTGCTAACCCAACACGATTCTCTCGGCACACCTCGGCCGCTAGTGTTCAGAGGTCTAATTTGGGCATGTTATGGTGTGTTCCCCTTTGTCCCTACCCAAGTTAGTCTGGGTGGGTTGACCCATGACAAGAAACTTCTTGCCTATTGCAACCATACTTGGCTAGGCCAACTAATATGCCATAATAACAAGCCCATCTTACAAATGTAAACCCATTGGAGCCATTAAAATTTGCTACTACACTTGAAGCTACCACCTTAAATATAATGACTTTGAGTGGTGTATAGAAATCATGGCAACGTCTCATCTTAGTGTTAGACAAGGTATGATGATAGAAACAAGGAAATTGGCTGTAGTAGTACTGCATAAAGTGCAAAAAAGGTATTTGAGAAGGGTTGGTGTCACGCACATAATTACAATACCAAAATTAAGAACGAGAACCGAATAACTACGTAAACATGCTAGCTACTCTCTTAAGGAAACTCCTCCACTAAGTTTAACTACAGGTCTGTTTGTCAAACATATGGGTCACATGGATTTCCCAATAGATATCCATATTGACTTGATAGATCCTTTGGATCTTCCTTGTTATGTGATCCATTGGGCTAGGTCCTTTTCTTTCAAGAATACATTTGTAAGGGAAGCGTATCAATTCTACCATCCCAGAAAAATAACTTGCCCTCAAGCTGGAAGGAAGGAAATTGATTTTCCAAAAGGATATAGTTCTCTTGGGTAGCAACTTTGGTTGGACGTTTGGCCAACCAGATGAGCAGCTCCAAAGTACGCACACCAGGCTCCAAAACCCACTAATGCACCAAGATGTCCTTAGGTAATAAATCAATCTTCCAGTCCTAGTAAAACAGATAGCAATGCAGTTAAAGTAGCAGGAAGTGGTCTACAGGTTGGTTTCTATAGAGAAACATGAAAAACAAGAGCACACGAGACCTCGAGGGTAGCTCCAATTCTTATGTGACCTTGCCTACCTTATAGATAAATCAATATGGGCCAAAGAAACAAGGTGATAACTTTTTGTAACGATGGCATGCCAAACACTTTTTCCGATAAGGCTGAATGTTGAGAAATACCATATCACCAATTTCAAAGGTTAATTCCTAAAGTTTAGAATCAACATGCCCTTTCATCCTGTCTTGCACCTTCTATAAATTATGGCGTAAAAGCTGAAGCATATCATCTTTGGTCAATAACTGGATTCCAGTTGAGCTTTGTTGGTATCCCCAAGAGCATACGGGTAAAGCAAGGAAGGATCCCTATCATATACGAGTATGAATGGAGTGGTTCCAGTTAAAGACTAATGGCTTGTATAGTAGGAGTACACAGCCTAGGACAAAAAGGACTCCACTTGGTTGGCTGATCTTGGGCAAAACAACGAAGATAAGCCTTGGGACAGAAACTTAATACTTCGGTTGGCCATTAGTTTAGGGGTGGTAACTAGTGCTCATCTTGATTGAAGTTTTACCCAACCAAAAGAACTCCTATTAGAAATTGTGACAACCGGTAATTTCAGGTCAATACCCAACCTTGACTTGGATATAATTACACCTGTAATACTTGATTTTCAACTGAATTCAAATCATTAAAGTCAGTTCATGCATTACAAAACATCATGCATAACATATCATGCATCGGTAATTCGGCGTAGTTACCATTTTTACACGAGATACAACCGGCACACAACCGAATGTTGGTGATAATTAATATATATGTACTAATAAATACTTTAAAGTATTTCAAAGTATTTTAGATTCCAAATCAAATACATTGGAAGAGCTTAAATTTATAAATAAACCTAATCGCGTAAATTGATATTTTACGCGGAACGGATCATTTTAACACAACCACTAACTACATGATGCATCATTAACATACCACCAATATTAATTATATGATATTATACAAGTTCTTATAGTATTTTAATGTATTTTAAAAATTGGAAAGTAAAAATATAAAAATATATAAAAATACATATAGTGCAACAAATACTATCCAAATACCCAATACTACACAAAAATTGAAAATTCATCCCTTTCCCATGCATGTGGTTGTCCAAGCCACCACCCATCACTCCCCCACCTCCTTCCCAATAAAGCTCACAAGACTTGCAAGATTTGACAAAACACAACTTGCCATTTTCATGAAGCTTCTCTTTTTATGTGTTAAAGCAACATGTCTACCTTTCCACTCTTGGAACACCCATTTCCCCATCCTTTGACCATGAATAGGAGCCCATGATCCAATAATTTTACACTTGAAGAGGATTGAGTGCTATAAAGGACATGCACCCTTCACTTCAACTACACCAACACATCATACTCATCTTCTCTCTTCCTCCCCTTCAAATTGCATCTAATACCCTATAACCACCACTCCATTTCATTTTCAACTCATTTTCTACAAATCTTGGGTGATTCAAGTGTCTTTGGTTGAAGATCAAGTGATTTTTGAAGCTTCCAAGCATCCTACAACATCTTCTCCACCTTTTTCTTGTTTGGTTCTTAGTTCAAAGGATCAAGTCTTCTTTTCCTTGTATTTCAAGACTACCATCTCTTTCTCCTTGCTTGTTTAAGGTTAGTACCTTGTCTCTAATCTTTTACACATCACCATGATGTGTTCATGTTCACTAACTCATCCAAAAATGCTCTAGCAAAGTTTAAAAAGTAACAAAACATGTAAGAGATTTTCTTGCAGATTCATGTTCTGTGTTTTCAACACCATAACTCGACCTAAACATGGTCAAATGAACCGTTTCTTGAGCCTAACATTAACTTTAGGATGTCTAGTTTTTAACTCATCCAACCTTGAAATTTTTAGATGAGAATAACCTATCCAAAATGTACAAACATGATTGAAGTGTTGAACCTGAATTTTTAGCAGAATTGATAGGGCAGAAAGATTGAGGCATAATTTATGCTTAAAATAATCAAATGAAGATTTTCCTTCTGTGGTAACTTAGATTAAGGTGTTATATTTAAAAGTAATATAGGCTCTATTTGTGAATGAAGGGTTTGACCCCTCAAAAAGGAAAATTCCATAGACATGTACAGAAAAATACTGCACTGACATCTGTTGCTTCATGAACCATTTCGAGGCACTTAAATTAGTTACATGTTACAAGCTATACCTTTTTGGAATCCTAAAACATAGATCTAAATATGGTAAAAATATCTGATTTTATAAAAATTCTTTGTATCATAAAAAGAGGATGACAACCAGACCCAAAAATCCTATTGATTCTATCAAATACCCATATTTATATAAAGTATACTTTTGGAGATATTTGGTAAAAAGGAAACCCATACTCATGGAAGGTAAAATACCATTATAATTAATATAAAACTCATTCAATACATTATGTATTTTTAGAAAGATAAATATGAAGAAAAGAATCTAAATAAAACATTAGCGACTCGACGTGTCTAACTAGTCAAGTGAAATTTTCAAAACTAACTTTGTGGATGAGTTACGCATGACCATCTAGGGTTAGTAATCATGAACTCATGAGTATATTGTGATTTTGTTTAGGAGATCCCTAAACCAATCATACGTAAGGACTATTGCTAATATTCACGCGTGCAACCCCATTTTTACTTATTTTCCTTTTGGGGGAGATTACATGCAAATTACTATTTTCATGGACACATTTACTTGTCAATGATTTCACATGTTATATAAGTTGTTTACTTACCATACAAAGTCCCTTGTTATCGGACCGTTAGTTTATTTCCCAAAGCGAGGTAATCATGGATAGTACTATTGGGTTTGACTACCCCCACCCAGGTTAATTACCCTAACCTTGACTGGAGGTCTAAACGGGTGCATTATTAGCCTGTTCACACCCATGCTTAAGGTAGGCATGGGTAGGGGCAATTTATTACAGTGCTTATATAATTTGTAGCATTGTATGTACAACAATCAAATCATAGAAAGTATTGTGGTCCTTTATGCTATTTATCATTACTTAAAAACCTGTGAATTCACCAACATTATGTTGACATTTTTCATGCATGTTTTCTCAGGTAATTCATAGATGTACCAAGTTAAGCTAGCATGGATCATCTCATGTTTAGGGCCATTCATGTTGTTTGGGACATTCATTTTCGTATTTGTCATGTTTTGAAAACAATTTACCTTATTACTATTGCTTCCGCAAATTTAACTCTGAAACAATGATGTATCTTTAACTTATTTGAGACGTATGTTTTACAAAATCATGTAGTGGTCGATCAGTGACTTTGAAACCATGACGCTCGCACCCCGCGGGAAACCGCCGTGGTTTGGGGGTGTGACAGATTTGTATCAGAGCCATTGGTTATAGGGAATTAGGTTGCATTTAGTGAGCCTAGACTATAATCGTAGCTCGATGCATTGCCTTAGTACATTTGCATTAACCTTATATATATTAATTGTATTTGTGTGTTGCCTTATCATAGAGATGTGGGCTGCATCGACGTCGATCTACTTTTTTACTTAGATGAGGAGTATGAGCCGGCATATCCGACCTCATCCACAGGATATACATCTGCCATCCGGACCCCTACGCCCGACGTCGTGCACCAACCTACTGACCCCATTGAGGTCGGGACCCCTGCACTTTCTCCTACTACTGCCCCCGCTCCCACTCCAAACCTCATTCATGACACTACTGAGGCCACACCTACGGCCCGATATTCTGGGTTACTTTCCCCTCCCACAGGCACGTATTGGTGGATGCCTAGACCCCAGTTTCATGCCAGCCTCCCTGAGGAGTTCATTCCAGGAGTCACACGCATCATTGGACCGATGATGCCGATGGCCATTCCGTTGACCGAGTCATATATTTATACTGAGCCACCACTTGAGCCTAGCCACACGGTCACTGATGTCCAGCCAGCTGACCTAGCCCCCGAGCTAGTTGATACCCTCCCTCAGCCTACTGATTTCACCCCTCAGCCAGCCGATACAAAAGTAGTTAACCTTGATTCTGAGACTACTGATTCTGTCTCACAGACGGCTGACACCAACCCAGTGGATTCCGATCCGGAGCCTACTTAGTTCATTCCTTATTCTGTTGACTATATTTCGTAGCCAGTCGACCCTATTCCCCAGCCTACAAATTCAACCTCACAGTCTTTGGACCCTACTCCCCAGATTCCGGCACTAACCCTCGTGATCTCACTCCTGAGCCTATTGATCCCACCCTTGTAGCTGTTATTCCCGAGACAGTGACTACAGATGCCCACCGTAACATTGATCCGACGTTACCACCACCGTTATCGGACTAATCCTTGGGGTGCGCTTTGTGCACACACACCTAAGAAGCGAGTTCATATCCCGATTTCTATTTTCTTTGATACGGGTGGTGATAGGAGCTTTATTACTAGCGGTTTTAGTCATTACACCGAATTACACCGACATATTAGGTTTAAGTGATGGTAAGTTGATCGAAACCGACAAAATCATACAAGGATGCACTCTTAGTTTGGCGGATCACAAGTTCAATATAGATTTGCTACCTGTAATACTAGGGACTTTTGACATTGTTATTGGCATGGATTGGTTATCGGAAAACCGAGCGGAAATCATTTGTCGTGAGAAGATCGTTCACATTCCACTTCCGAGTGGAGAGACCATATCGATTCAAGGAGAAAAGTATGGTACGGTGTTAAGGATCATTTCATGTATGAAGGCTCGGAAGTACTTACGAAAGGGCTATCATGCAATCTTGGCGCATGTAGTGGAGAAGCGAACCAAAGAGAAAAGAATCGAGGATATACCCATCGTGCGAGACTATCCGGAAGTCTTTCCCGAGGACTTGTCGGGACTTCCACCGCAAAGACAGGTCGAATTACGAATTGACCTAGTACCCGGAGCTGCTCCAGTAGCACGATCCCCAAACCGACTAGCACCGTCAGAGATGCAAGAGTTGTCTAATCAATTACAAGAGTTGTTAATAAAGAATTCATAAGACCAAATTTCTCACCCTGGGGAGCCCCAGTTTTATTTGTTAAGAAGAAAGATGGATCTTTTCGAATGTTCATCGATTACCGAGAGTTAAACAAACTCACCATTAAGAATAGGTACCCTCTCCCTCGAATTGACGACTTATTTGACCAACTTCAGGGATCTAGTTACTACTCGAAGATTGACTTACGTTCAGGATATCATCAATTACGAATCCAAGAGGAAGACATCCCCAAGACCGCATTTCGAACTCGTTATGGTCACTACGAGTTCATGGTCATGCCATTTGGGTTAACCAATCCACCAGCCGTATTCATGGATCTTATGAATAGAGCGTGCAAACCCTACTTGGATATATTCGTAATCGTCTTCATCGATGACATCTTGATATATTCACGAACCAAGGATGAGCACGAACAACATTTAAGGTTAATCTTGGAACTACTCAAGAACGAGAAATTATACGCAAAATTCTCAAAATGTGACTTCTGGATCCGAGAAGTGCAATTTCTCGGGCATGTGTGGTTAACGAGAAGGGAATACATGTTGACCCATCCAAGATAGAGGCCATTAAAAACTGGGAAGCACCTAAGACCCCGACTGAGGTGCGATAATTCCTAGGTTTGGCAGGCTATTACCGACGCTTTATCAAAAATTTCTCCAAAATAGCCCAACCACTGATAACCCTGACTCAGAAAGACAAAAAATTTGATTGGGGTGATAAGCAGGAAGCAGCGTTTCAATTATTAAAGCAGAAACGATGTTGCGCGCCAATTCTGTCTCTACCAGAGGGAAACGATGGTTTTCTGGTGTACTGCGACGCATCACGACAAGGACTTGGTTGTGTCCTAATGCAATGCGACAAAGTTATTGCTTACGCGTCATGACAATTGAAAGTGCATGAGAAAAACTACACCACTCACGACCTCGAATTAGGAGCTGTTGTTTTTGCACTAAAGATTTGGCGACACTACCTGTATGGTACCGAGTGTACTATATTCACCGATCACAAAAGCCTCCAGCACATCTTCGATCAGAAGGAACTAAACATGAGGCAACGCAGGTGGGTTGAGTTACTAAACGATTATGACTGTAAGATTCATTATCATCCTGGAAAAGCGAATGTTGTAGCAGACGCTCTGAGCAGGAAAGAACGAACCAAAACTTTACGGGTGCGAGCGTTGGGAATGACGATTCATACGAGTCTAACTACTCAAATTCGTGATGCTCAGTCTGAAGCACTAAAGGAACAGAATTTGAAGGAAGAATCCCTTCGCGGCATGGATAAACAATTTGAGATCAAGTCTGATGGAACTCGCTACTTCATGAATCGAATTTGGGTACCAAATTTTGGAAACTTGAGGGTTCTTGTGATGAACGAGGCACTCAAATCCAGAAACTCCATCCATCCGGGCTCTGATAAGATGTATCAGGACCTGAAGGAGTTATACTGGTGGCCTAACATAAAAGCTGACATTGCCACCTATGTTAGCAGGTGCCTCACGTGTTCAAAGGTTAAGGCGGAGTATCAGAAGCCATCCGGATTACTGCACCAATCGGAGATTCCACAATGGAAATGGGAGCAGATTTCCATGGATTTCATCAAAAAACTACCCAAGACATCCACCGATTGTAATACGATTTGAGTAATTGTGGATCGACTGACAAAGTCTGCTCACTTCCTACCAATTAAAGAAACTGATAAAATGGAAAGGTTGATGAGGGTTTATCTCAAGGAGGTTGTTTCGAGACATGGAGTACCGATCTCCATTATCTCTGATCGAGACAGTCGATTTACCTTGAGATTTTGCAATCATTACAAAAGGCCTCGGGTACACGGTTGGATATGAGTACCGCATACCACCCTCAGATAGATGGTCAGAGCGAACGGACCATTCAGACATTGGAAGACATGCTTAGGGCTTATGTGATAGAATTTGGAAACGGTTGGGATACTCATCTACCTTTAGCTGAGTTTTCTTACAATAATAGCTATCACACCAGTATCAAAGCCACACCGTTTGAAGCACTATACGGAAGGAAGTGTCGATCACCACTGTGTTGGACAGAGGTTGGCGATAGTCAACTCACTGGTCCCAAGATCATACACGAGGCCACGGAAAAGATAGCTCAGATTCAGAACCAACTCAAAGCCGCGCGTGATAGTCAGAAAAGCTATGCTGACGTGAGACGTAAACCATTGGAATTCCAAGTGGGAGATAAGGTTCTACTTAAAGTCTCACCATGGAAAGGAGTCATTCGTTTTGGCAAACGTGGTAAGCTAAACCCTAGATACATTGGACCATTTGAAATCCTAGCCAGGATTGGTCCTGTAGCTTACAAGCTAAAACTTCCTCATGAACTTAGTAGTGTTCATGACACTTTCCACGTGTCAAATCTAAAGAAGTGCCTGTCAGATGAAACTCTGGTTATACCACTTGATGAGGTTCAGATTGATGAACAACTTTATTTTATTGAGAAGCCCGTGGAGATCCTAGATTGAGAGGTAAAGAAGATGAAACGAAGCCGCATTCCTATAGTGAAGGTCCGATGGAGTTCCAAAAGAGGACCCGAATTTACTTGGGAATGCGAAAATCAAATGACGCTCAACTACCCTTACTTGTTTGAAACCCCAGCATCTGCAGACAACCCTAACTGAATTTCGGGACGAAATTCTTTTTAACATGGGGAGTATGTGACAACCGACAATTTCAGGTCAATACCCAACCTTGACTTGGTTATAATTACACCTGTAATACTTGATTTTCAACTGAATTCAAATTATTGAAGTTAGTTCATGCATTACAAAACTTCATGCATAACATATCATGCATCGGTAATTCGGCGTAGTTACCATTATTACACGCGATACAACCGGCACACACACGAACGTTGGTGATAATTAATATATATGTATTAATAAATACTTTAAAGTATTTCAAAGTATTTTAGATTCCAAATCAAATACATTGGAAGAGCTTAAATTTATAAATAAACCTAATCACGTAAATTGATATTTTACGCGGAACGAATCATTTTAACGCAACCACTAACTACATGATGCATCATTAACATACCACCAATATTAATTATATGATATTATACAAGTTCTTGTAGTATTTTAATGTATTTTAAAAAGTGGAAAGTAAAAATATAAAAATATATAAAAATACAAATAGTGCAACAAATACTACCCAAATACCCAATACTACACAAAAATTGAAAATTCATCCCTTTCCTATGCATGTAGTTGTCCAAGCCACCACCACCTCACTCTCCCTCCTCCTTCCCAATAAAGCTCACAAGACTTGCAAGATTGACAAAACACAACTTGCCATTTTCATGAAGCTTCTATTTTGATGTGTTAAAGCAGCATGTCTACCTTACCACTCTTGGAACACACATTTCCCCATCCTTTGACCATGAATAGGAGCCCATGCTCCAATAATTTTATACTTGAAGAGGATTGATTGCTATAAAGGACATGCACCCTTCACTTCAACTACACCAACACATCACACTCATCTTCTCTCTTCCTCCCCTTCAAATTTCATCCAATACCCCATAACCACCACTCCATTTCATTTTCAACTCATTTTCTACAAATCTTGGGTGATTCAAGTGCCTTTGGTTGAAGATCAAGTGATTTTTGAAGCTTCCAAGCATCCTACAACATCTTCTCCACTTTTTTCTTGTTTGGTTCTTAGTTCAAAGATCAAGTCTTCTTTTCCTTGTATTTCAAGAGTACCATCTCTTTCTCCTTGCTTGTTTAAGGTTAGTACCTTGTCTCTAATCTTCTACACATCACCATGATGTGTTCATGTTCACTAACTCATCCAAAAGTGCTCTAGCAAAGTTTAAAAAGTAACAAAACATGTAAGACATTTTCTGGCAGATTCATGTTATGTGTTTTCAACACCATAACTCGACTTAAACATGCTCAAATGAACCGTTTCTTGAGCCTAACATTAACTTTAGTATGTCTAGTTTTTAACTCATCCATCCTTGAAATTTTTAGATGAGAATAACCTATCCAAAATGTACAAACATGATTGAAGTGTTGAACCTGAATATTTTGCAGAATTGATAGGGCAGAAAGATTGAGGCATAAGTTATGCTTAAAATAATCAAATGAAGATTTTCCTTCTGTGGTAACTTAGCTTAAGGTGTTAGATTTAAAAGTAATACAGGCTCTATTTGTGAATGAAGGGTTTGACCCCTCAAAAGGTAAATTCCATAGACATGTACAGAAAAATGCTGCACTGACATCTGTTGCTTCATGAACCATTTCGAGGCACTTAAACTTAGTCACATGTTACAAGATATAACTTTTTGGAATCCTCAGACATAGATCTAAATATGGTAAAAATATCAGATTTTATAAAAATTCTTTGTATCATAAAAAGAGGATGACAACCAGACCCAAAAATCCTATTGATTCTATCAAATACCCATATTTATATAAAGTAAACTTTTGGAGATATTTGGTAAAAAGGAAACCCATACACATGGAAGGTAAAATACCATTATAATTAATATAAAACACATTCAATACATTATGTATTTTTAGAAAGATAAATATGAAGACAAGAATCTAAATAAAACATTAGCGACTCGACGTGTCTAACTAGTCAAGTGACATTTTCAAAACTAACTTTGTGGATGAGTTACGCATAACCATCTAGGGTTAGTAATCATGACCTTATGAATATATTGTGATTTTGTTTAGGAGATCCCTAGACCAATCATACGTAAGGACTATTGCTAATATTCACGCGTGCAATTGAGGTGAGTTTCACGGCCTCATTTTTACTTATTTTCCTTTTGGCGGAGATTACATGCAAATTACTATTTTCATGGACACATTTACTTGTCATTGATTTCACATGTTATATAAGTTGTTTACTTACCATATAAAGTCCCCTATTATCGGACCGTTAGTTTATTTCCCAAAGTGAGGTAATCATGGATAGTACTATTGGGTTTGACTACCCCCACCCAGGTTAATTACCCTAACCTTGACTGGAGGTCTAAACGGGTGCATTATTAGCCTGTTCACACCCATGCTTAAGGTAGGCATGGGTAGGGGCAATTTATTACAGTTACAGTCTAGCTTCGGTTGCGGTGCTTATATAATTTGTAGCATTGTATGTACAACAATCAAATCATAGAAAGTATTGTGGTCCTTTACGCTATTTATCATTACTTAAAACCTGTGAATTCACCAACATTATGTTGACATTTTTCATGCATGTTTTCTCAGGTAATTGATAGATGCACCAAGTTAAGCTAGCATGGATCATCTCATGTTTAGGGTCATTCATGCTGTATGGGACATTCATTTTCGTATTTGTCATGTTTTGAAAACAATTTACCTTATTACTATTGTTTCCGCAAATTTAACTCTGAAACAATGATGTATCTTAAACTTATTTGAGACGTATGTTTTACAAATCATGTAGTGGTCGATCAGTGACTATGAAACCATGACGCTCGCACCCCGCGGGAAACCGCCGTGGTTTGGGGTTTTGATAGAAATTGCTAAAAGAGATACCCTTGTCTAGAACATGGATTGAGGTAATCCATTTAGCCAGGCAACTAATTTACAAAACATAACAATTACATCCTAGGTTTTAAATGGATGTATTAACGTCAAAAAGTAGCATATTTTTCTTAGTCTATCAACCACCATGAGAATTGTATCAAAACGGTTGGAAGAGGAAAGCCCAACAGTAAAGTCAAGAAAGATATTCTCCCAAATCTTTTGGGAGATGGGTAGAGATTGCATCATACCAGATGGGGAAAGAGTTTCATACTTCTGATGTTGACAAGTAAGACATGTCTAGAAAAAGAGATGAACATCCCGCTTAAGGTTTGACCAATGAAAGTGAACCGTGACCGGTTTAAATGTTTTGTGAAATCCAACATGGCTTGTCATCAAGGTGATATGAGCTTTAAAAAGGATCTTGTTTCGGATATTGGGATGTTAGGTAACATGATACGGCCTTGAACAACAAAGTTTCTGTGACCATAGAGAAGACCGGATGGGTAGAATATAACATCCTTGATTTTTCATTCTTAACCTAATTGAGTAACTCTTTTAATGACTATGGTATTTTCATATGTAAACAATGATTGAATTCAAGAATCTATTTGTGGAAACTATCTTATATTCCATACATTGTAATTCATTGTGATACTATTACATGCTAATGTGATCTATAATAACATGTGTGTAAATTTTTAATCTTGCTAGAAGTGGTAACTTGGAATTGCACTAGAATTAATCAAAGCCTAAGATAATGCTAAATTGCTACATAAATGAAACGCATGAAAACTATAAAGGTGAAAGTTTACATATGTGTAACTTAGGGTTACATATGTAACTTTTATTTAAAAGGATAAATATTTAATTAATTAAAAAAGTCTTATAATTATATATATGTGTGTGTGTGTGTATGTGTGTATGTGTGTATATATATATGCATGGGAATTACAATTATATATAATATATATATTATTTTTTTGTTTCAATCAATTAAATGATATATATATATAATAAACTATTAAATAATTAACTAGTAATTATCCTTAATCTAACAAATAATAAATTAAACTTATCCTAATCTTAAGATACACTAAAATTTTCGTTCTTATGATATAATCCTATGAAAAATGAATTTTATTAATAAAATATTAAGAAAGTCTATCCTAATTGAAACCTAAAACCCTGATTTTTCAACTATGAATAGGGGATCTTATTCTTATTATTTTTCACATCAAACTCTAATTCTAAAGCTCGCATATCAATATATCTCACCCATATAAACTCTCTTGAAAATCCAAGAAACTTTCCCCATCACGTAAATTTTAGCTTTCTTCATGTTCCTCATGTTCTTCGTGTTCATAACTTTCCAATTGTGTTTTATCAAAATTCAATCATAACTAGCTTGCATCTATGATTATATAACACATTTGTGTAGTAATCATAGATTTAAGTGGGATAAATCATCAAATAAACATTAAATCATCAAAACTTTACTTAAACACATCAAACTTAAATTTTCAAGTTTTGACAGATTCACAGGGTCAACTTGGAACAGCCATATCTCCATCATAATAAATCCTTTTTTGATAATTCTTTTTTTTAGTATTTAATTACAATTCTTATCTTTCTAACCATATAAATAATGTCTTCTAACTCATTTATTTAACCCCTCAAACAGCTCGCACAAATATAGTGCGCGAATCTGTCCAAAGCTATCAAAACCCTAAATTTTGCAAAATAACAATACTTTCATGAATATAATATAAAACAATGATTTTTATTATAAATTAAGTAATAAAAATCCAAACTTTAATGATTCTTATGATTTTGTCAACTTGAATTATGTTTATAGTAAAATTCTTCATATTTTCAATTGTAACTCCATCCTATACAACTTGTTTATTTTCATCCTTGCTAAATTATATTTATACTTGTTTCCTATACTTTATAAAAATACTAAACACACCTTTGACTTAATCTAGTATACATCTAGAATCGTTTCAGCCGGTATGTAGTTATATGGCAAGCAAAAGGTTATGGCTAAAGAAAGACGGGGTCCTTGAGTGATGAAAATCCATCAACTCTTTCCTAGGAATCCTTTTGTTGGATTTGCTACTCTGAAGTGACACATATGTAGTATACGACAACCATTCTTTTACTTTTACAATAACGCCTCGGCTATCAACAAATACAATAAACTAACTAAATAAACTTACTTAGGGCAATCCTAACTCCAAGTTACTACAAGTTGCAATATCAATCCACCTACTTTACAAAGTGAGTTCATAGCCTCTTTTTCTTTTGTATTTTCGAATGGAAACACGCTCTCTATATCAAACTGGGAATTCAAATTCTAAAGTCAACCTAGTCTTTTACAAACTCAATGACAACTTTCTTATACTAGTAAAACTAAATTGATTATACATGTTGTTATATTCTATGATACTTTAAACTACAAAGTCCCTCTTTTTCTAAAATTTACACAACCATTAACTTCGTGGATGCCACTGGAGTACGTAGATAGGTCTATTGGCCGAACAAGCCCATTCAGTACTCGGATTATTGCATGCCAATCAATACCGAGCATCCTTTGAGTCAACGTATTCTTTTTTACTTGAAAGGAGTTGGATGTTTAGAAACTGCATACTAGACAGGCATACTATTAATTTGACCTCTTATGTTAGGGGTTAAACGGGAGGGCATTCGATCACTAGGGTGGTTGTGGACTTATGTATAATAGTTTACTTACTTGTATTTGAAAATTTGTTTATTGGTATGTACATTGTTATCTACTATATGTATACTTCTAAACCTATGTGTTCACAGACTTTTTAGTTGACATATTTTAGCGTGTTTTCAGATATGGAAACTAAGTTTGCTTCTTTGCTCATGCTAGGTTTCAATGATAAGCTTTAGTTGGACCTAGTTAGACTTTGAATAAATAAAGAATTATCTGTTGGTTCAATTTATTTGCTTTTAGAATTAGATGTAACAACTATTTGGTTTTAATAATTGATTTCCTTTAGGACTCTCTATCCTTGTGTTATGATTCAATTTTATCATGCATCGGTGTTTCTGCTTTAGCCAGGGTGTGATATAGAAGGATCGGTTGCCAAGGCATGGATAATCTTGTTGGTGTAAGGATCTAACTTCCGACCCTCTTGAATTTCGTTAAGTACAAATCCTAAGATAGAACCAATATAAGCAGTTCAGCAGTAAATGGTTTCCTTAATAATGTATCTGCCCCTCAATTTTCTTTGCTTGACTTGTAAATAATTAAAAATTAATAAGGCATAAATAAAAGTTGTTGCTCTATTGTAGTTACCCCCTACTCTAATAAAAAATTGGAGTGTAATGGTCTGTCTTAGTAAAGAAATTTTGAACAAAAATATAATGATTCCATTTATATTGCGAGGACCAGGGCTCGCTGTCATATGAAGACTTCAGGCGGTTATTCAGTGAGAAATCTAAAATAATTTGCAACTGTGTGGTCATCTTGAGTGAGAAATGCACCCACTCCCTTGGAGGATGCATCACACTCAACCATGAATGGTTTAGAAAAGTCTGGAAGTTTTATAATCAGAGCTGTCATGAGAGTTTGCGCGCTTTAGCTTATTGAAGGCTTGAGCCACTTCATCACCCCATCTAAGTCAATACCATGAGGAGCCCACCCCATAATTGTGTATAAACCACCGATAATACCTGGTTAGTCCCAAAAACCCTCATACTTAGCAGGGACAAGCCGCGGGACAACAACATCTATTTTATCTTGATCAACATGAACTTCGACAGCCGAAACAACTGTAGGAACCGTTCATATAAAAAATAAACTAAAATGTTTTTTATTAATATAATCAATACAAAGGAACATAAATTAACCAATTACAATTCTCTTTACAATTACAAATATACAGAAATAGATGAACAGAAATATAAAAACTGAGGATCGTGTTTAACACGGGACCCTTAAAACAAATTCTGAGCCTCCCAGGAGAACTTGTTTTGTTTCCAGGGTACAACAGCCGAAACAGTTAGTGCCGTCGGTATTGGTCTAAAACCCGAACTTGTTTGTAGAAGAGAGACCATAGAGATGGATGATGTTTAGAAAACCTGTTTGCTGCAAGTTTTCGAGTTGTGTTGGTGTGTTTTTATTTCGAGGTACCCTCAGTATTTATAGTGGAATTCAACTGTAACAGCCACTCAGCCATCACTCAGCCATTTAACTCGAAATCATAACTGCTCATTTAATTCGTCATTAACAGTCGTCGGTCTCGGTCAAAGCGGGTGTGCGAAGTACAAAGTGCGCCATCAAAGCATTAAATTCTTCAACTCGTTTTTCAATCTTTGTTTTTTATGAATAAGGGTAAGGTGGGACTGGATATTTAGGGGTGAGAAGTTGGGTAGTAAAGGGACAAAGTTGAAGTGGGAACTGAACAATGGTAGCGAGGTGGGTTCTTGGAAAACTTGTTGAAAGTCATCGGTTAAAGGTTGTTGTGAGGGTGGGATGGATGGGTTCACGGATTTTACACGGATGGTTCAATAGCCATGTGTTGGAAACTATAGGATTTTATGGCCCGGAAGATACCCCTTGTAATTTATACTTTCTCTCGTTTATATTTAAAAAACATAAACATGTACTAATTTTCTTGGACAAAGTTAATGTGGTTAGCCAGCAGATTCCCAGGACGCGATCTTGACATACCTGGCTGCACCTTATAACATCTCAATTCCTGATTTGAATACCAAAAGGGGGACAAACTAAGTGATTAACTTCAATTTACTAACCAAAATATAAGAGATGAACTAATGGGTAGAACTATCATCAACTACGATTAATACCTCAGCGTAGTTCAAAGTTCCATGAATCTTCAAAATAGTTGGATGTGTCTTCCCCAAGATCATATGCAAGCCAGTTTCAGCCGCCCCCTTATTCTCATTGGTGTTGGTTGGTCCTTCCAAGTGTAACACCTCAACTCGACAAGGCTGACATGTCACTATCAATTCAAAACACAATCCTGCTAACCTGACGGTCCTACTAACCTGAAGTGCATGAAAACAGAAGCACACCTCCGGTGAATGGAATAGCAAATAACAAAAATAAACAGATCTAATAATAACAGAGAATAAGATAACATAACATAAATACCAAACTAACATAACCCGAGCTGATAATCATATCATATAATAACTGAACAAAGGGAATACAAGTAGTGAGCACGTGAGCCCGTGAACCAATGTGAAATGGAGTTGGCAGACATACAATTCACAAGATTCCTAAATGGAGTAGTGCACAACCATCCATTAGGAAATAACTGCACAACCATCCATTAGGAAATAACTGGACTAATCTAAGATCGATCTATACACCTCTAAGGAAATAATAATATAACAAGACGGCCAAAATAAATTCAAAGTCCTCTTTAGAGACGTCGTGATCTCAGCTCACCGTCACGGTTGGTGTCACGCTATTGATGCCGCAATAACGTGCCTTGGTCAGGCCCCAAGATATGGAGAGCTCGGGTAACAAATTATAGAAATATAAAGCAGCTTAGCTTCTTTTACCAGAATCAAAAACAAACTAATTAGATATTAGACAAGAATCAGGAATCTGTACCTTATTTAAAGAGCAGAAGCAAACAAGATCGAGTCATCCTCAAGTTGTGTCAAAACCTACACTTAATTATCTCGTATCAGATTTATATGACTTTCATTAGTTCTCTTATTTGATAGATAATTTATTTTTCGGCAATGATTTATGACATTTTAATGAATTATAACAACTAAAATTTTTAGAGATGGTTCACGATTTAGATAATATAATTATTATAGATATTTGTTTAGCTTATCCTCTAAATTATTAGACTCTTAGTCACTTCATTACGTAGTTAACTTATGACTATTAAATTACATACTATATTCTTAACATAGTTCATAGATATTTATATTTCGTATCGAATCTTGAGGTAAGTACAATCATTTTAAGCACAGCATGTGCACACAAGGTACTGGTTGCACAAGAAAATTTTATTGTTTCTTGTTTTTTTCCTTTTTTGAACTGATAGGTCTCCCAACTTCAGTGTAACCAGCTTAACATGGATACTATGCTTTAAAATTTCTCATTTGGTTCAAATTACCCACCCTAATACACACCCTTCGTAGAGGAACTATGGTTCAAAGAGAGTTATGTCATTGTTGATCATTTCGGGTTCAGTAGGTATTATTGAGGTTTGAGCAGGGGCGGCCCTGAGAGGGGGGCCGGGTGGGCGACTGCCCATGGCCTGAAATTTTTTTAAAATTTTATATATTATATATACATATGTATTTATTTTAAAAGGGGAGTGATCCTAAGAAAACAAACAAGTTTTGAGAAAACCAAAAAAAACAATTTTAACCAATCACAATTTTCATTATATATTTATATTTATTATATTCAAAGGGCGTTTTAGTAATTTTATATATAAATTATTTTTAGTAACTACTCATTGTTGACCAAAACCCATCTTTTTTTTCCATAATTAACAAGTCAATATACAGAGTTTTTGAAAAACCTAATTCTACCTCAGGTATCATTAGGAAGAACACAGGTGAAGCATAAGAGATTGAAGATCCTTATCGATTAGCTTCAAGAAAATGTTCCTGATCAGTGAACCATGAGGTTTCAGGCCTCCGAACCCGCTTCGATCGTTTCAGAAGGTGGTGGTTCTTGACAACTCTGTTTTGATAACTTCTGACAATGAAAGAGATAACGACGACGGCGACGGCCACGGCGACGATGAGTGCGGCGGTGGTTTGGGTGTGGGGTTGAGGTAGAGATTAAGCATGTGAGATCTCATATGGCCTCCTAAAGCTCTGCCACTAGTAAAGGTCTTTAAGCAAAGGTTGCACCTGTGTTTCTCCATTGTTTTTGTGAAAACAAGGAAGGAGATGTATCTAGACAAGGAGTTGTAAAAACTTGGTTATATATACGTAACCCATTACATATGTAACTTGTATGAGTTACATACACATACTTGACCAATTTGATTCGTCATAGATCATTTCGTCATTTATTTCTACATAACCAATTTTAGAGAAACTTTAATTGGCTCAAGCATTCATCTTTTCATTTGATTGAGAAGGTAATAGTTTCTTTATTATTTTTAACTGATTATTAACACCAACAATGTTTTTTTGAAGTTTTTTAATTTTGTATATAATGAGTCATTACGTATATGTAAGTTTTATCATTTTAATGTACAAGCAATCATATTGCCATTTTTGTTTATTTTTTGATTGCTTACATATACGAAAGTTTTACCATAATAACAGAACAATATACATGTTGTCTATTTTTTTCTTTCTTTGCATATTGTTTACATATATGTAACTTGTCAAAATTATGTAATAATAACTAGTTTTTTTAAATATAGAATGTACTATACATATTTCAAGCATTGCAAATATGTAGCTTGTCAAAATTATCCCAGGGGCATACATGTTTCTTGTCAAAATTATCCCAGGGGCATACATGTTTCTTGTAGGGAACAATATGATTTGTGATTTGATTTGGTTTAGTTTGTTAGATGATATGTTATTTAATTTGGTTGTGTTTACATATAAGTAAGCAAGTTACTTATGTGTTTACATATACGTAAGTTGGTTTACATATGGCTGCATCAATTTACTGTAGAATTATTTTTAATGTATGAAACTTTAATTTGGTTGATTGTATTGTTGTTTATTTTGTTTTGGGTTTTATAACGTATACGTATATGTAGTAAATACCCTTTAGATATATTCATTTTTTGCTTCTTCTTCTTCCCTATAATGTCACTTACATATACGTAAACTAGTATGCTTAAACATAAACATACATGTAAAAATGCTTACATATACGAAATCATATATGTAGACATGTTTAAATATATGTAAACATATATGTAACATGCTCATATATATGTGAACATATATGTAAACATGTTTACGTATACGTAAGCATATACGTAACTAATTATAAATCTACAGAAAAAACATTTGTTCTTCTAATATATTTTAGGTTTGTTTTTTATAAATTAATTTGATTTAAATAAACTAATATTTTGTTTGGAGATATATATATATATATATATATATATATATATATATATATATATATATATATATATATTTTAAGGGATTTTAGTTGTTTCAAAATATAAAAATTATAATCTTCCTAATATACCCTTTAGTCATTCAATTAAATCAATTATCTATTAAATATTTCTAAAATTACCATTGATGAATATCAACCATTGATCAATCTTGATCAATGGTTTAAAAGTAGTTTTGTTGGTTTTCTTATAAATAGAGGTTTTCTTAGGAACCCTTCCCTATTTTAAAAAATATACATATATAAACTATTAATAAATCCATTATCAAATCTAATAACATTATGATTATTTATAGCCTATTAAATTTTACCTAGAAACCCATTAGCATTTTAATAACAGCCAAATAATATTTTTCCTAATCTAAACCTAATTTAATAGAATAATATCAAAAACGTTAGTAGAGCCTATCGATTCGCTTAATTAAGTAATTTAAATCATTTTCCTACAATATTTTTTTTATTTATTGTTATAACAGTTATCATTGTATTATAGTTTTTTATACATAAGTTATACGATTTAGACTTTTTTATATGTCGTATTATAGGGCCAACTGAGCCGCTATAGGGTCAGAGGTGCATCTTGGTTGCTCCAGGTGCTTGGCGTCATCTCCCGGCAATGGAACCAGTGATAGAAACACGGAAATCAAGTTTGGTATTACTGAAATAAAGGTGCAACAAAGGTACTTAATTCGAGAAGGTCAATCTCTCACACAGAATTACAATACAACTCAAGAACAAGAACCGAACAACTACATAATACTACTGTATGAAAGGAAAAGAAACATGGTAAAGAAATATGGTAATGCTCTGCTAAGAAAGCTCCTCCACTAACTTGATCTACAAATAAGTTTTTGGAACATATGGGTCATGTGGATTACCCAACAAATATCCACATTGACTTGTTGGGTCCTTAGATCTGGGTTGTTATATGACCCATTGGGTTGGGTCCTTTTCTTTCATTAATACACTTGTAAGGGAACCGTATCATATGATCATTAACCCATGTTCTTAATTCATTTAATTTCATATTTGTCGGAATGGAAATGGGTGTCAGTTCGTGGATCGGGTCACACCACTTTACCACACTCCAAGAAACCTCTCCTTATAAAAACATTATCTACACACCCAACATCATTAATAATCAAATCTTCGGAACTCAATCTATACACCCGTTCTTGCTTCATCTCAATCTACATTGTGGCACGATAAATTGGGCCATCCCGGATCTCATGTTTTGAATTTTTTTTTTTTTACTTGTAAATAATGTTATTTCTTTTCATAAAGTGCAAGGTTCTATTTTTGCAAATTCAAGCACGTTAAGTAATTTCGATTAGACATTATTCAGGTCTACTTTATGGACACCCCTACTTTAAGTAAAACTACGTATAAATTTTATATGGTTTTAGTCAATAATTGTAGTCAATAACTTAGAGCGTTACCTTTAAAATTCAAATTTGAATCCTATCACTAACTTTCCACCTTTTATAGCTATGTTAAAACCCAATTCAACAAACCAATAACCTTTTCGAACCCATTTACTTGGGTGTGCATGGTCGGTTTGGTTCGGGTTTAGCTTAAAACCAAAACCAAAAACCAATATTTCGGTTTCTAGATTTTTAAAACCGTTCGTCTTCGGTTTTTGGTTTTCGGTCCGGTTTTCGTTTCAGTTTCGATTTTCTTTGGTTTTACCATTTGGGCTTAAAGTTGTGTTACTAGAAACCTTGTGAACCGCTTGTTTGCCTGGTGTTGGTGTTATATGTTTCGGGGCTAAGAAACATAGCAACTTTAAAGAAATTACAAGACAAGAAGGAACTATACAAGATTCTATTTTTCCATTAAGTAGTGTAAAAAAAATGATAATTCACCAAAAGGGAACGGGAGAATGGAAACTCACTCAATTGGAGAAATACTTGCAGCCATGTGCCCTACAGCATCTTCAAGGTGGGAAAACTGAGTCAAAAACTCACCATTCATTTCTGAATAATCTAATCCATTTTGCTTCCATAAACTAATCCCTTTAGCAATTACCCTCAAACCATGCTGCAACAATGAAACGCCTTCACTTATTCCATCTGGAAATTTCCTTTTCTTACTATTAACTCTTCTTGTTTCATCCACCTCCATCGCGTCGGTTGTCATCTTTCGGACAATTTGTTTTAAAACTAAACCTTCTCTCACAAGCAAGGCAACCTCATTTTCACCAGGGCTAGTTTGGACATTAGCCGCTTCCTTGTCAAGAAAAACCTTAAACTCAGACATAAACCTTTCCTCGTTTGCATCTTTACCAAACTCCAAATCAAATGACAACGCTGCATCTTCTGGTACGAATCTCCATAATTCATTACAACTAGTACGTGCAGAAAAATATCCAAATGATGTAATTGCTAAATGGGCTAAAGCCCAATGCCGTTCTTGTAATAATATGTGAAATAACTCCCATGAAGCTGAAACCTTTGTTTCTTCAAATTCTATGTCACCGAGTCCAGCCACAAAAGCTGCTAGATTTGGTTTACATTTTGTCAACTCAGTATTTGTGACACCAGAATTTGTGATAAAAAGATTCTGAAGCTCTAACATTAGTTTTTCCATTTCATTAGATGAATATAAATGCTTCATGCTAGAAATAATCCCTAAGGTTTCACCAAGCAGCTTAAGATACTGGCCCTTTGAGTTGTCGCGGGCATTGTTGTATTTATGGATGGTGGTGGTTAATAGCATAATTGTTCTCATTTCTGCATCTGATATGCTCAGTTGCCTACAGACCACACAAGAGAAAATATATAATATTAAAAGGTAATAAATGGTAACAGGTATGTATAGCATTGCTATAATCTATTGTTAAAAAGGTAACCAGCTTTTCACAAAATTTTATTCTGTGTAATATTATTTTTTTTTTCTTACTACAAAGGTACAAACTTTCACAACAATTGTGCTCGAGGTCGGAAAATTTTATACTTCTGTCTTGAGTAACCAACTTTCAGTATTTTTTTTACTATTTAAGTTATTGAGTGTTGAAGAAAATGACCATTTCCGTATGCCACATGGGAAGAACAAATATGTTATCCTATTTTTTTTTAAAATTTAAAAATAATTCCTAAATGTCACAATAGATGCCACATAGCATGTATATATACAATTACACACTAAACTGTCAGATAAGATACCACATTTTCAATGTATGGAAACCAAACAAAATGTAGCTTGGCCACTAAATCGTAACAAATGTGAGTATATTTCTAATTTGTGCCAAGGCTAAAGCAATGTTGTAAATATCAGCTTAGGCGGCCGACTAATCGGCGACTAGTTGCTAGTCTGCCGCCCAACTTGGAATTTATGCCTAATCGGCCAATTAATCGCTAGGCGGTCAACTGTGGTCAAATTCAGGCCTAGGCGGTACTAGTCGGCCAAAAATCGAAAATTCCAGCGAACTTCCGGCGAGGTCAAAGAATTCCGGTGAAAATTTGTAATTTCCGCCCAAAGATGTTTATATATATGTGTGTATATGCTAACTTTTGTATAAAAATTACATATAAAATGGTGTGTGTGTGTGTGTATAAAATTGAAAATTATATACAAAAATTCCAAACCGATTAATCCCAATTAATCGCTAATCGGTACCCCACCGCCCGACAGCGGCTAGCAAGTTTTACAACACCGGTGTAAAGTTGATTGCTAGCTTTGGAAAAATGTTTTTAAGTTATTTTCTATTTCATGTAGTTTGTCCTTTTATGAAATTATCCCTGTTAAAAGTAGTTTACTTAGAATCTTATAATTCACTGTTAAAACCAAATGCTGATTCCAGCCAAAATCATGAACATAAGCATTCAATAAATATTACTAGTAGAATATATATTTCAGTATTTCACACTATGAAAAAATGTGCCAAAATCTAGTGATACTTACAGTGATTGCAGAGCAGCAGATAATGCAAAAACTGGTGCACCAAACATCCCATTTCCATCTTTCTTTGATGATTCAACATCAAATGAATCCAAGAAGCAAAAATAATCAGTCACTAATCTTTGTTTCGCAACACTTCCAACCTTATCTGAAAGAAAATTTAACGGAAATCCTTCCATGAGCAATGCTATATAAGTAGCAGATGATAATTCTGATAAATCACTGTTGATGACGAAGTTAAAAACCCTATCTGCCAATGATTGTGAACCGCTTTTAAGAATCATGCAGATTGATTTAGCAATTTTACGAAGAACACTATCAGAGTTTAAAACCGATCCCCAAGAAGCTGTGGTTTTCAATATTGTGCAGAGTTTAATGATGATGTCATCCCCCATGTCAGGCTCAGCATGTCGAATTAAAAAGCACAAAAGTTCCACAGTAATCTCCCGACAAAGATGATGAGGATGGAATAAATTTTCAAGCAAAAACGACTCAACTTCTACCCAAATTGAAGTTGATGAGACTACAAGCATAAAAGTCTTCAGTGCAAGAATAACAGAAGAAAACATATTCTGATGACCAGAATTATGTAACAAAGGTATTGGGAAAGCAAGAATAGATGAATAAACATTTTCCTCAATTAAAATATCAAATAACCAATTTAGCTTTTTAGCAATCTCAAGTGTCACACCATCTTCTAGATCAGGCCCACTTCTCAGAAGATTAACAAATAAAGAAAGTTGACCAAGCAACAATGTTTTTGACGCATGCATGGGATCACAAGCCAAAGGAAAGATATCGCAAGTTGATTTTTCATCTTTAAGGACAAGCTGTGAAATGAGAATATCACTAAATAACCAATCAAGTATTTGGCATTTATGATTATGTTCCAGTTGAGCTGAAGTTAACAAGGAGTTGAGAAGATGAATTGATGTTGGTTCTAGAAGTTCAGTCAAAGCTTCACTTGCAGATTCAAGATATTTTTGTTCACCCAAAAAGATTCGAAAGGTTAAGATTATAAGAATGCAAAGTGTTATATCTTTAAATTTTGAAAATGCTTGAGATGGGTAGTGTGAGATTATTCTGGCAGCGTTAATCAAGTAAAATTTAACAGGAATGAATATCTTTTTTGCTTCAGCCATAGAGACTGGTTCCTTTAGTGATGACCAAGTTTGTTCTGCACAACTCAGAGAATCTTTAGCCAATGAAATAAGAGACAGAATAATCTCTGATATATTCATTTTAATGCTAGTCTCCCTTTGTATAGCTGAAGCAGAGTAACAACTCCTTTCCAGGATAAATTTAGTACAGTGACCAGATCTCCACCGGCATTAGCAGCAATGATCCCCAGATTAACCAGTTTTTCAACAACGCATTTTGTTATATTGATAATTTGATTCAAGTCATCTTTTTCGGTTGTAGCATCATCATCCAATTTCACATTGTTGCAATAGGCTTTGCACAGACTTATAACAGCATCAAGCACCGTTTGTGATGCCTTTAATACTTCAGAGCCAAATGTATGAATTTTCTGTCATGATGGGCCGAAAGCAAAATTAGCACACAATTTCAACTATGGTATGCAATTATCACTAAATTTTACAAAGCAAAATATGTTGTATTGAGAAGTTAGCTTGAGATATTTTGTCATGTGCTCAACTAGAGTTAGTTGAGTTGGTTTGAGTTTCTTTGAGTTAGTTGTGTTGGTTACATGCTTCTAGATCCTTCCATGTATCTCTATAAATAGTCTCAAACTCTCTCTTCAATAATAATAGAAAATAACACCTGAATTCTCTCAATTCTTTATGGTATCAGAGCCTGCTCTGAAGGCTCCGGTGACTTTACTGGTAGCTCCTCTCGACTGTAATCTCCGGTAGCTTCTTTGTTCATCGAATCTACATCATCTCATCTTCTACCTCTTCAACCTCGACCGAAACACCAAACACTACCGGAAATCCACTCACTTCTTTACCAAATATCGCAAATTTCTTGTCATTCAAACTTGATGATACAAATTACCTTAACTGGAAGCATCAGATTGAGACAAACCATATAGAATGATTATGTGATTGATAATTATTTAGGAACATAATAGGCTCTATATATAGAGCATGATATTACAATATAAACCCTCTAGAATAGTAAAAAGTAAATACATGAGATATATTAGTCTAACATTCCCCCTCAAGTTGAGGGCGGGGTGCGACCTGCAACTTGGATCTTAAGAAGAGAAATCTCTGTGAGGGCAAAGGCTTGGTGAACACATCAGCAATTTGATCACTTGTAGTTATAAATTTGACATCTAGTTGTCCTTGGGCTACTTGTTCTCGGACGAAGTGAAAATCTACTTCCACGTGCTTGGTTCGAGCGTGAAAGACGGGATTAGCTGAGAGGTAGGTGGCACCAAGATTGTCACACCAAAGAATGGGTGATGACTTGGGTGAGATCCCAAGTTCACGAAGAAGAGCTTTTAACCAGACCAGTTCTGCGACAGTATCTGCAAGGGCCTTGTATTCCGTTTCTGTTGAAGATCTGGAAACAGTTCGTTGCTTACGAGCTGTCCAGGAGATGAGATTGGATCCCAGATAGACTGCAAATCCCCCGGTGGACCGGCGGTCGACTGGGCAGCCAGCCCAATCAGAATCCGTATAGGCCTGTAACACAGTGGGCTGCCAGTTGGTATCTGTGAAGGCCTATAAAATGGAGCTGGAGTTGTGTCTAATAAGAAGACCAAGATCTGTTGTACCTTTCAGAATCGTCATTTGTCTGAGGTTGCTCGGGCTTTGATGTTCCATGCTCTGATACAAACAGAATTAACGGTAATCTATTGATGCTTCAAAAAGTGATACCAAATACATTCTACACCATCTATTTATAGAAGTTAGAAAGAACTAACTATTTACCTAACTAGTCCTTAGACAATTCAATTCATACATTCTAAGTACAAAGTTCTAACTACTAAAACATTACAAAGAATTAAAACTAACAATCACCCCCTTAATTCTTTTATTCCACCCACTCCTAGCAACTTCTTCATATCAGAAAACTTTAGCCTCGGTAGAGCCTTAGTCAAAATATTAGCTTTTTGCTCATCTCCACATATATGCTTCACCACCACCAAACCCTTTTCAACACAGCTTCTTATATAATGGTATCTAACATCTATGTGTTTAGATCTTCCATGGAACACTGGATTTTTCATAAGTTGGATGGCTGACTTATTATCCACATGAATTAGAATAGGACCTGCTTTAGTACCTGTTAAATCTTCCAATACACCTTTCAACCACACGGCTTGTTGAGCAGCAGCAGTTGCATCTACAAATTTATAATCTTCATCCTTTCCTAATTTCAACCCCGGATCCATAGGTGTTTTTGTAGAGTTACATTCCCATATTTTCTGATCTTCTAAAATCTTTCTAGCATAACCAGATTGATTTAAGAAAATCCCATCACTCTCTTGTTTTACCTCTATACCCAAATAGTAGTTTAACAATCCAAGATCAGTCATTTCAAAGTTAGACTTCATCATGGCTTTGAACTCCTCAATCATTCTAGGGCTAGAACCAGTGACAATTATATCATCTACATATACTCCAATTATCACAGACCCTCTATCATGTAACTTCTCATTCCAGGCTCTTGGTGCTTGTTTAAGGCCATAGAGAGCCTTAATGAGCTTGTACACCAGCCCTTCCTTCCCAGGTTTCACAAAACCTTCAGGCTGTGTTACATATACTTCCTTCTTCAACTCACCATTTAGGAAGGCAGTCTTAACATCAAGTGATGAACCTCCCATTTATTAGCAGCTGCCAAAGCTAGAATCAATCTCACAGTTTCTAACCTTGCAACAGGGGCAAACACTTCCTCGTAATCTATACCATACTTTTGCACATAACCTTTCACTACTAGTCTTGCTTTGTGCCTTGTAATCCTTCCTTCTACATTCTTCTTAAGTTTAAACAACCATTTTAACCCAATTGGCTTCACCCCCCTTGGGCACTGAACCAGTTTCCAAGTCCCATTCCTTTCTATGCTATTAATTTCATCCTGCATAGCATTCCTCCAATCAGAATTGTTCTTAGCCTGATCATAATTAGTAGGCTCTTTAATCAGCAACAATTCGGATTCATTGAAGAGAAGAGGCTCAAAAGGAATTTGTTCGAGGACTTCTGTCCTGTTGAACACTTCATTGAGACTTGTAAAGCCTTTTGGTGGGGTATCATCATGTCACACCCTGCCTCTCACACCAACAATATTGTCCGCTTCGCCCACGAGGAGCTCACGGATTTGCTTTTGGTTGCCCGGGTGAAAACTTCCCAGGGAGGTCACCCATCCCTGGATTGCTCCCACGTGAGCACGCTTAACTGTGGAGTTCTATCATCCACAGCCAATACGCCCAAAACGCGTTGTTGATATTAGAGGCCAGACATTCCTTATAAACCAGGAATCTCTCCTGTCCACGGCTGATGTGGGATATGTGTAGGGTGTCACAAGCACCCCCTGTTTGGACTCATCGTCCTCGATGAGTCCGAGAAGTCACCATCCTTGGTGAGGTATGTCCCACACCCTGAACGGCACAGGAGTGGCTCTGATACCATTCTGTCACACCCGACCTCTCACACCAACAATATTGTCCGCTTCGCCCACGAGGAGCTCACGGATTTGCTTTTGGTTGCCCGGGTGAAAACTTCCCAGGGAGGTCCCATCCCTGGATTGCTCCCACCTGAGCACGCTTAACTGTGGAGTTCTCCTCTCATCCACAGCCAATACGCCCAAAAAGCGTTGTTGATATTAGAGGCCAGACATTCCTTATGAACCAGGAATCTCTCCTGTCCACGGCTGATGTGGGATATGTGTAGGGTGTCACACATCATAACTGGCCCTTGGAACTTGATTATCATCTGAATGATTGTCATCACTGTTGTCACCCCCTGTATCCCCCAGTATGTCTTCTTGAGGTGTTTGTTCCTCACCATCAACTCCTGCTGACTCAGGAGAGACCTGATCAGGGTTCAGCTGATTGGGGAATACTTCTTCTGAATTCCTGTTTTGACCCTGATTTTCTGGATCAGGTATTTGTCCCCTTGAAGGGACATTACCATGATAAGAGGAAGCTATGGTCATGCCAAACCTGGCATACCTCTGACTAGGCTTCTCTAGTTCACTTGTGTCCCACTCCCATGGTTTCTCTTCTTCAAACTTTACATCTTTGCTTACTACAATCCTGCTAGTAACTGGATTGTACATTCTATAAGCTTTAGTACCAGGTTCTATACCTAGATGTTCCATAGGAGTGCTTCTATCATCTAGCTTCTTGACTTAATGGCTTGGAACCTTGACATAGGCCTTACATCCGAATACCCTTAGGTGTTTCAACTTTGGCTTTCTTTCATAGAATTTTTCATAAGGAGTCATGTTCTCTAAGGCTTTGGTTGGACATCTGTTTAGCAGAAAGACAGAATGTCTGACTGCTTCAGCCCAGAAGTCCAATGGCACATTCATGGCCTTTAGTATGGACCTAGTCATGCCCATGATCATCTGATTTCTCCTCACCACAACTCCATTCTGTTATGGGGAGTAAGGAGCAGTCAGGTACCTCTTTATTCCCTCCCGAGTGCATAATTGTTCAAATGTCTTGGAGGTGAACTCTCCCCCCTATCAGTTCTCGGTGCTTTGAACTTATGAGAGGTTTCCACCTGATTCTGGGTCTGGAAGGTCTTGAATGCTGCAGGTGCCTCATCCTTTGACTTGAGCATAAACACCCACATGTACCTCGAACAATCATCCACCAGGAGCATAAAGTACCTGTTCCCAGCAGGTGTGGGTGGGTCTAATGGTCCACATAGGTCAGCATGGACAAGATCAAGTGGAGAGTTTGCCCTGAAACTGCTTGCAGTTGGGTAGGGTTGACTCATGTGCTTTCCCACCAAGCAACTCTCACATATTTGCTGCTTATGATCTATCTTGGGCATCCCCCTGACCATATTGTGTTTGGACATTTTGTTGATGGAGTCAAAACTCAAATGTCCCAGCCTTGCATGCCATGTCCATGCAGAGTCATGCATGGCTGTCAACAAACACTGTAGGGTGGTGACTTGCAACCTTATCTTGTAAAGTCTGTTTTTAGATTTCTTCACTCTTATCGTCATCTTTCCACTCTTCTCCCCATCCTTCATCAGGATCTTGCATCCCACCTCATCTAATTGACCCAAACTCAATATGTTGTTCATCAAAGTAGGTATGTACTATGTAGTAAACATTTGTTACTACTCTATGCTCTCCATTCTTGCATTGGAAGCATATCCCTCCTTCATCAGGATCTTGCATCCCACCTCATCTAATTGACCCAAACTCAATATGTTGTTCATCAAAGCAGGTATGTAGTAAACATTTGTTACTACTCTATGCTCTCCATTCTTGCATTGGAAGCATATTGATCCCATACCTTTGATTACAACCACTGACCCATCCCAAACTTCACTTTGCCACTAATGGCTTCATCCAATTCTATGAAGTGGGTTTTTATTCCAGTCATGTGATTGCTGGCCCCATTATCAAGGTACAATGAGCAAGAGTCTTCTCCCTGTGGCAAAGTTTTGGGGAACACACCCTGTTCCTCAAGCAGGCCCAAATCTTGTCACCTTTGCCATCAGCAGGGTAGATTCTTAATCCTCCTGGGTTTGGGTCAGATGGGCTTCTTGATCTCCTCTTTTTGGAGCCTTACACTCACTTGAGAAGTGGCCCAGCCTGTCACAATTGTAACATCTCAGATTTCTTTTATCTTTCTTGGTGATGTTTGCCTCCTTGTTACCACCCTCATGGTTAGGCTTGCTTGCCCTACTATCTTCCTCTCCCCTTTCCTCTACTTCGATTCTCTGCTAAGGCAGTGGGTTTGGAGTCAATCCTTGCCCTTTCTTGCCATTCAGTCTTTGTCAAAAAAGCTGCCCTGAGGAGTTTTTCCCTTGAGAGGTTGGCTTCCACCTCTCTTCGTAGGCCTTTAACCTCCCTACCAATTCTTCAAAGGTCATTGCCTCAAGATCAGAGAATTGCTCTATGGCAGCTACAATGGGGAGAATCTATCTGGGGCCGCCTTTAACACTTTTCTTACTTGTTTTGAGGCTTCTATTGTTGTTCCCAAAGCCATGTATCTGGACACCAGTTCACCCATCTCCCTGCGAAATCATCTATAGATTCATTATCCCCCATGGCCAGCAACTCAAATTCATGATCAAGAGTTTGAATTCGGGCCTGTTTTACCCTGTCTTCTCCTACATAGCATTTCTTCAAGGCTACCCATATGTCTTTCGCGGACTTGAATGCAGCCACTTGCATCAATACATCCTCCGGCAAATACTGGAAGATGAAGGCTCTTGCCTTCTTGCCCAGCTTGGCATCTACTTCGCCAGGTGTGGGTGGTTCGATGGCATCCCAAAGCCCCTGGGCATCCATGAACGCTTCCATCTTTATCGCCCAGGAGGTGTAGGTCGTTGGCGTGAGGATAGGGATCTTGAACGAAATTGAGTCGCTGATGTCCTTCAGAACCACCTGTCGGTTGTGGTCTGCCATCAAATTGGATCAAGGAGTCGAGAGAAGTGAGGTTGGTGGGATTCACTGGTGGTTGCAATCGACAGTGATTGCGATGTCGAATTCAGCTGATGAGATGGTGCGGGTTGTTCGATTCAAGTATGAATCGAAGAATTCGAGTCAAGATCAAGAACGAGAGAGGGAGACGATGGATCGAGAGCCTCTTGCAGCTCTGATACCAAATGATACAAACAAAATTAACGGTTTTCTATTGATGCTTCAAAAAGTGATACCAAATACATTCTACGCCATCTATTTATAGAAGTTAGAAAAGAACTAACTATTTACCTAACTAGTCCTTAGACAATTCAATTCATACATTCTAAGTACAAAGTTCTAACTACTAAAACATTACAAAGAATTAAAACTAACATGCTCGTCTACTAAAGAAATTTTGGTATGATGCATATGCCACTGCAGCCCTTCTTATTAACCGGTTGCCCACACCGGTTCTTCATCATTCTACACCTTATGTTGCTCTTTTTTGTGTCTCTCCTGATTACTCTATACTTCGTACGTTTGGGTGCTTGTGCTATCCGTTTCTTGGTGATACCAGATCGGATAAACTCTCACCTAAATTTACTCCTTGTATCTTTGTTGGCTATGCTCCTCGTCCGAGCCAGGGGTCTCTTTGGAAGCGGTCTCTCTACCTATCTGGATAGAGGAAAGACTTGCCACCACCTACCCCTCCCAGACCCCGCTCTTGAGTGGGATATACTGGGTTTGTTTGTTTGTTTATGCTCCTTGTCATAATGGCTATCTATGTTATGATCCTATCACCTCTCGTACTATTACTTCTCGTCACTAGTCTTTCATGAGACAATATTTGACAGTCCTATTTCTTCCTCCTCTTCTTCTTGTTCTTCCTCTTCTTTTTCTCCTTTATCTGACTTCTTTATTCCACATCCCTCCTATCATGTTTCTTCTTGCTCTATTCCTTCACCATCTCCCATGTCATCTTCATCTTCTCATATGCCTTCGTCTTCTCCTCCTCGTTCTTCTCATCCTATGATCACTCGTTCTCGTGATCATACTCGCCAGCCTAGAAAGTTCCCCGATCATGTTATTTTTCATGCCCACCACTGACTACCGAGCCTTTTACTTTTTCTCAGGCTCAGCATTATTCTGTTTGGTAGGATGCTATGCATACTGAGATTGATGCATTCCATTCCAACCATACGTGGGATCTTGTTATTCCTCCTGCTTCTGCCAACATTGTTGGTTGTAAGTGGGTTTACAGGATTATGCTTAATCCTGATGGTTCGATTAGTCGTTATAAAGCCCGTCTTGTTGCAACGGGCTTTCATCAGACTGAGTGGATTTATTTGAGACATTTAGCCCTGTGGTTAAACCTAACTACTATTTGTTTTGTTCTCTCTCTTGCCTTTTCTCGTGGGTAGACCATTCACCAAGTTGATGTCAACAATGCCTTTCTTCATGGTGACTTATCCGAGACTGTTTATATGTCTCAACCACCTGGCTTTGTTGACACTGCTCGGCCTCATCATGTTTGCCTTTTGACGAAGGCTCTTTATGGTCTTAAACAGGCCCCTCGAGCTTGGTTTCCCAAGCTTTCTTCTGCTCTTTTCGCTAGTGGTTTTTCTCAAAGTATTTCTAATACTTCGCTATTTGTCTATCAGCGTAATGGCGACTCAGGTTATGTTTTGGTATATGTAGATGATATTATCATCATTGGTAGTTCTTCTGAGTTTGTTTATACTCTCATCACTCGTTTACACTCTCAGTTTGCACTTAAGGATTTGGGCACTCTGTCTTACTTCTTGGGTGTTGAGGCTACCTTTACTGATGATAGTCTTCATCTCTGTCAGCAGCGTTACTTGCTTGATTTGCTGCAACGTACTGGTTTGGCTCAGTGTCGTCCTTTATCTACTCCAGTAGCTCCTGGTCGCCAACTTTCTCGTTACTCTGGGGTTCCATTGAAGGACCCTACATTATATCGTAGTACCGTTGGTGCTTTACAGTATCTTGTCTTGACACGCCCAGAGATTGCATATGCTGTCAATAAGGTGTCTCAATTTTTGCAAACACCCAGTCAAGCGTATATTACGGTATCTTCGTGGTTCAATGTCTCATGGTTTGACTATCCGTCGTTCTAATAGTTTTGATATTCATGGTTATTCTGATGTTGAATGGGCCGGGTGCCCAGATGATCGTCGATCTACTAAGGGTTTTGTGTATTTCTTGGTCCTAATCTCATTAGTTGGAGTTCCAAGAAACAACATGCAGTTGCTCGTTCGAGTACTGAGGCTGAGTATCGGGCTCTTGCTCATGCTGCTACTAAGCCTTGTTGGATTATGTCTCTGTTACAGGTTTTACATATTCCTCAGTTACATCCTCCTACCTTGTGGTGTGATAATATTGGTGCCACCTATTTGGCTGTTAATCCCGTGTCTCATCAGCGTACAAAACATATTGGGATTGATGTGCATTATATTCGGGATATGGTTTTGACACAGTTGTTGTGTGTTCAATATGTTCCTACAGTCTCTCAACCTGATTTGTTAACCAAAGGTTATCATCTTCTCGGTTTGAGTTTCTACGATCCAAGCTTCACGTGGCTTCTCCCAGTTCAGCTTGAGGGGACATATTGAGAAGTTAGCTTGAGATATTTTGTCATGTGCTCAATTAGAGTTAGTTGAGTTTGTTTGAGTTTGTTTGAGTTAGTTGTGTTTATGCTTCTAGATCCTTCCATGTATCTCTATAAATAGTCTCAAACTCTCTCTTCAATAATAATAGAAAATAACACCTGAATTCTCTCAATTCTTTATGTTGCAAGGATGTGAGCATAGGAATAAGGGTGCATGTTACATGTATACACAGATTCAAAGTTCTAAAAAAAACTAAGGATATGACAGCGTGTTTATAAAAGAGTATATGCATGTAGTATGTATTATATGCAATTAAAGGTTAACACCATATAAACCAACATAATTTCTCATTTTGCACGAATCAGTCCTCAACCGAATCCTGACATATTAGAACCTTCAAATTTGATAAATTAATGAAAAATCAAATTTGATAAATTAATGAAAAAAACCTATGTTATTAAAGACTAATGCTGGTTACTTGCACACTCGGCACATATGTAGACGGCTATGTTGTCAAAAGTGACCTAGGCACTCAGGCGACGCACAGCACAAGCAAAATGCCTAATGGCAGCCTAGACGCTCTGGTAAGCTTTTGGCGACATTCCGACTAGTGTCCTGCCAAGTTCCGGCCAAAATATGAAAAAACCATCTGAAGATTTAAGTTTTTGGAGAGAGAATGGGTAGCAAGGGGAAACTTAAGAGTGCAATCCTTTCTTTTATAAGCAAACAAGACAAACTATCTGATCTTCAATAGGATATTGATGTTCATTGAACACTACAGTGTTTATACAGTGTTTAAATTGCTTTTTTAACAGCATTATATTAAACAAAACTGATAAGAACCAAAATGGAAGGATCAATGGAATAGCTACAATCTCAAATGGGTTACAAATTGATCCTCTCAATCATATGCATTGTGTTACCTTCTTGCCTAATTTAAGTAATTATCCTGAATTACCTCCATGTCCAATTTCAGCATCTATTTCAAAGGCTAAAATAAAGCTGAAACTTTCAGCAATCCACTAGAATAAATAAGCCTATAGTCATCTCTTTTTCTTTGTCTAGTATTTTCTTTGTCTAGTATTTTAATATTTGTGTTCTTGTATTTGGAGATCTGCCTATCTCGAATCAGGCCAACTATTCATTATTTTTAGATTTCAATTAATTGAATTTTCAAGTTTCTATCATTGGTTCCATTGCCGGGAAACACGATGGTGCAGACCCGGACCAACAATATTTCACGAGAAGAGGGTTCTAATCCTGATACGATTGCTGCACAACTTGCAGCCATTGCCTCACGATTGGAGTCTTTTGAAAGTTTGAAAGATGATGTCGCAACGCTCAAATCACAAGCCAATCCTAAACAGAAACCACACGGTCGATTTAGCCGCTATGATGATGGAAGGTTCGAGCAGTACGAAGAGGGGGAAAGCTCCTGGAGACGCAATCACCAGTTTAGGCCTTCTACAAAAATTATTTTTCCCACCTTCAGTAGCGGTGACCAGCACGGCTGGATTTTAAAGGCTGAAAAGTTCTTTCGATACCACGATATTCCTGATGAGAAGAAAGTTGATGTTGCTTCAATGCACTTGGAAGGAGACGCACTAGATTTCTATTCATGGCTTTCTGCAGATCAGTCAATTACCTTCTGGGAAGAATTGGTTAGTGCCCTCACAAAAAACTTTGGCCCTGCAGAATTCCAAAATCCTGACGAGTACTTATGTAGCATTAAACAAAGCGAGTCAGTCCAAGAGTATAGGCAGGAGTTTGTTAAAAGATCATCCCGGGTTTCAAACTGGCCCAAACACTGCCTGTTGGGAGTATTCTTAAATGGGTTGAAGGAAGAACTAAGGGCGGATGTTCGAATCCACAAACCCCGTTCAGTCTATAGTGCTATGAGTTTAGCATTAGAATTCGAATCAAAGGCAGGTTACAACCAATTTTGGCGGAATTCAAAACCCACTGCCAAAACCTCTTCGTCGGCCGTTACTTCTTCAACCAGCAATATACCAACTGAAACCCCTTCATACATTTCCCCTCTACGCATTTCTGATGAGGAGAAACAGTCCCGGTTCACAAAAGGGTTGTGCTTTCGATGTGGGGAGAAATTCGGTCCCAGACATCGCTGTAAATCGGGAACTTTCAAAGTCTTAGAAATCGCCGATGTAAGAAATGAAACAACAGCAATAAACGAGCAGAATAACTCAAGTGAAATGGCTGAGATCAGCCTTCACGCTCTTTTTAGTCAGTCTACACCAACTACTATGAAGCTTTAAGGAGTTACAGGTATAACTAAGGTGCTAGTATTGATTGATAGTGGGTCAACCCATAATTTTATTTCGGATAAGCTGGTAAACGACCTACAGATAATCTCCCAGCTCAACACACCCTTTGGTGTCCAAATAGGAGATGGAAATGTCATCCAATGCAACCGGATATGCAAGGATGTCTCGCTGAAATTATCGAATCTCTGCATCACACAAGACTTCTATCCATTCGCCCTAGGAGGTGCTGATATGGTACTAGGCATTCAATGGTTGGCTACCCTAAATACAGTTCAAGCAAATTGGGCTAAAAATTTTATGATATTCACTGTCAATGATCAAGAATATAAGCTGCAAGGACTGCAACCAGAAGTTTACATTTCCGCTACCAGCCACCACCTGCTATCGAACTGTTTGAGGAACAATTGATGATTGGGACAGGTCCGTTTTTGCTTAATCGACTTGAGGACAAGTCGTTTTACCAGGCGGGAAGTAATGATAAGAACCAAAATGGAAGGATCAATGGAATAGCTACAATCTCAAATGGGTTACAAATTGATCCTCTCAATCATATGCACAATTACCTTCTTGCCTAATTTAAGTAATTAGCCTGAATTACCTCCATGTCCAATTTCAGCATCTATTTTAAAGGCTAAAATAAAGCTGAAACTTTCAGCAATCCACTAGAATAAATAAGCCTATAGTCATCTCTTTTTCATTGTCTAGTATTTTCTTTGTCTAGTATTTTAATATTTGTGTTCTTGTATTTGGAGATCTGCCTATCTCGAATCAGGCCAACTATTCATTGTTTTTAGATTTCAATTAATCGAATTTTCAAGTTTCTATTCATTGTTAAATTGCTTTTTTAACAGCATTATATTAAACAAAACACATAGAAATCAGTAGGTGACTGAACATTGTAGTGCATGGAAACACAAAACACACAGCCGCCTAACTTCTAAACAAGCATTAGCAAAACATAAACTCTATATAATCAAACCTTACCTAAAAATAAAGTTAATTGACTTTTGAATTTTAGAAATGCTTATAGTTAAATGTTTAATTGTTTGTTATTAAAATGTATATTTTTTATGCCTGTTATTATATACTTTTTTATTTTTCCTATTTCTGTGCCTTGTTTAACTCAGGCATGCGTTTTTTTTTTTGCGCCTTGCGCCTAGGCCACAAGCGAGGCCCTTGCACCTTAAGTGCGACTAGCGCCTTTGACAACTATGGTAGACGATAGACCCCAAGTAGGATTTATATTTTTGTTTTCCCTGATAAGGACACCACATAGACACTTCACTAAGATGAAAATATTCATATTTTGAGTTCTAAGAAATGTTGGTCTTTAGGGTCAGCAAAATAGTCTGCATAGCATTCACGATAGCAAAAAAGTGCCTATGTTGAGTCCGCATGTGTGATGACCGTGCTAGTAACTTACATTTACCATTATTCACATGTTTGTATAACTTTAACCCCCCCCCCCCCAGGGACTTTAACATGTTAGCATTCGGTTGAGGGACCTTTTTGAGCAAAATGAAAAAAACTGTTGGTTGATTATGGTAATAATCCTACAATCAGTTCATACTTCATAATGAATCGATTTCAGAACAATTTAATTTTGTTTAGTGTGTTCATATTATTCAACACTGCAAAAAACAAGTAACATAATGTTCTCTTGGTTTTTAATTTTTGTATCTTACTGATCATATCTGTAGTCTTCACGCTTGGTCGAATCATGGTCAAAGTTTTGGGTTACCATCAATACATAGAAGATGAAAGCAGCCGTCAATTGTAAAACAGAATATCCACTAAATTCACACAAATCATACACGCTTTATAACATATATGTTGTAATCAAATTGGAAATCAACAAGATTGAAAAACGATGAGAAGTTCTTGAACAATTCGAATTGGTTTACAAGTGAACAACCCTAACCTCACTATTTATCCCCAAATTGGGTTGTTAACAGCCATTAACAAGTTCACCCAAATTGACACTATACACCCCTGAACTTTTATCTAAATCACTATTACAAAAAGAAACAAGCAACAGAAATAGTCCTTGTACTTTTAAGACATTGACTTTAACTACCTACAATACTCCACCTTTAAAATTAATGACTTAACTTCCTCCGATTTCCAGCCCTGAAACACAAAATACAAACTTGGAACCAGTTAGAACCTTGGTGAACATATCTGCAAGATTATCTTCAGTACCAATTTGCTCAACCTTCACTTCATTTGCACTTGCCACATCTTGAATAAAATGACATTTCACCTTGATCTGCTTAGTTCTATCATTGATCTTGGCATTTTTGGTTAACTGCACAGCCCCCTGGTTGTCACACATGGCCACAGCATTACCAGCACTTATGCCCAATTCTGCAACAATCTTTTTTAACCACAAAGCTTCCTTCACTGCCTCTCCTAAAGCTATGTACTCAGCCTCAGTGGTGAGAGTGCCACAACTGACTGCAGCAATGCTTTCCAGATAACAGCACTCCCTAGAACCTTAAACACACAACCAGTCATCGACCTGCTATTATCAGGATCTTTGGCATAATCAGCATCTACATATCCTTCAATTGATCTGCTTATGTTCCGGTCATTCTTGCCAAAAATTAAATCATAACCCTTAGTACCTTGTAGATACCTCATAACCCATTTGACAGCTTCCCAATGTACTTTACCAGGTGCTGCAACATACATACTTATTAAGCTTGCAGCATAGGCCAAGTCTGGTCTAGTAAAGACCATCAACTACATGAGACTACCTACACAATTTGCATAAGGCACCTTAGTCGTATACTTTTCTTCCTCTTCATTCTGAGGTGAGTCTTGAGATGACAGCTTAAAATGTGCAGCTAAAGGAATCTTAACTGGCTTATATCCTTCCATAGCATAGTTTCTTAAAAGCTTCTCAACATAAGAAGTCTGGTATAACCACACTAATTTCTGCCTTCTACACCTCTTAAATTCCATGCCAAGTATCTTTTTAGATTCACCTAACTCCTTCATTTCAAACTCAGTCATCAGCAACTTCTTAACCCCTTCTATTTCCTGCTTATCTTTACAAGCTAATAGCATATCATCAACATATAGCAACAGGTATATATAGTTCTCATTACGACACTCCTTATGATATACACAACTATCAAATGAACTTGTGATAAACCCATGATTTACAATGAAATCATCAAATCTCTTATACTATTGCCTTGGCGCTTGCTTAAGACCATACAAGGATCTTTTCAATAAGCAAACGTTGTCTTCATTACCAACTTCAACAAACCCCATTGGCCGAGTCATATAATATTCTCATCCAAATAACCAGGTAAGAATGTTGTTTTAACATCTAACTGCTCAAGGTTTAAGTCAAATGCAGCAGTTACAGATAGGATGATTATGATAAACGTAAGCCTTATCACAGGTGAGAAAATGTCATTATAGTCTACCCCAGCCACCTGTGTAAACCCTTTAGCTACCAATCTGGCCTTGAACCTGGGCTTATTGCTTCCTGGTAACCCGTCTTTTATCTTGTAGAGCCACTTACAGGATACCACTTTCTGATTAGCAGGTCTATCCACCAGCTCCTAGGTCTCATTCTTTCTCAATGAGGCCATCTCATCTTCCATAGCTCTTGCCATAGATCTCTTTCTTCTTAACTAACAGCCTCATTATAGTGTAGAGGTTCAAAAATGCTTTCATGCTCAACAACACTGAAAGCAACAGCAGACAAGTTACTTTCATCTCTATATCTCAAGGGCTGAACTATGGTTCTCTTGGCTCTCCCTTTGGCAACACGGTAACCATCCCCTGATGATGACTCTTCAGTCACTCACATCTGACCTCTCTTCTCCACATCCCTCACCTTGAAACTCTTTCTCCATGTTCCCTTCTGAATGCTCCACCTCAACATGAACCCCTTCGTGACTAGCCCTCTCCTGAACAGCTTTGCTCTCTTTATTCCTAGTCACATCTTTATAGAAAATGCCCTCTTGGAATTCAACATTCCTGCTCACAATAACTCTAGGACTACCATTGTCAAGTCTCCATAATCTGTACCCCTTCACACCTTTAGGATACCCAAGCATGATACATTTTTGAGCTCTTGGGCTAAGTTTGTCTTGACTTATATGGGCATAAGCCACTGACCCCACTACCCTCAGACTACTGCAATCTGGTTTGGTGCCTGACCACGCCTCCATTGGAGTTTTCATATTCAGTTCTCTTGAGGGTGACCTGCTTATCAAATAAGCAGCAGTGTTTACTAACTCTCCCCAGAAACACTTAGGTAACCCATAGTTCAACCTCATGCATCTTACTCTCTCTAACAGAGTTCTATGCATCCTTTCAGCTAACCCATTTTGCTGAGGTGTTCCAAGGATAGTCAAGTGCCAAGCAATACCATGATACTTGCAGAACTGATCAAATTATTGATCGCAGAACTCCAACCCATTATCAATTCTTAACTTCTTCACCTTACTCTTAGTTTGGGACTCTACCAGTTTCTTCCATTCTACAAGCTTTTTATAAGCATCATTCTTATGCTTGAGCACATACACCCATACCCTTCTTCGAAAATCATCAATAATGGACATAAAGTATTTTGCTCCTCCTAAAGTATTCACCCTAGTAGGGCCCCACAAATCTGAATGCACATAATCTAGAATTTCTTTTGTGGTATGTTTGCCCTTGCTAAACCTTACTCTACTTTTCTTTCCCATTACACAAGTTTCACAGAAACCAACATCATTGACCCTGAACTCATCAATGATATCTTGTCTCCTTAACTCCTCCGGCCCTTGGCTACTCAGATGACCAAACCTCATGTGTCACAGAATGGACTTGTCAATGTCAGCTTGTACCAATGAAACCTCATCAATCACTACTTTCCTATCTAACACGTATGGGTTATTATTTCTTCTAGTTCCTGTTAGTACCACTAAGGACCCCTTAATCACTTTAACTTTCCCATCCTTTAGACTTACATGATGTATATTCCTCTCAAACATACCTAGAGAAAGCAGGCTTCTTTTAAGGCTTGGAACATAACTGACATCATGTATCTTCACTTCAGACCCATTAGTTAGCTTGAATGTCACTGAGCCACTTCCCAGAATCCTACATGATCTTTTTGTCACCCAACTTTACTTCACCTATATCAGATGATATAAAGTTTCTTATACATGACTTGATTGGAGTCATGTGGAAAGAACACCCTGAATCTAGAATCCAATGCTCTAGCTCATGCTCATTAGTGACACACATAACATCAGCACTGTTATATCCATTTGAGGAATCATCTTTTTGACTAAATGATTTAGAGCAACTGGTTTCACCTCCTCTTTTCTTCCACTCTGGACAGTCTCTTTTGAAATGGTTCTTTAAATTACATAGAAAGAACTTCTTGAATCTTGACTTGGATCTTGCAGAGTTTCTGTTCTTGTTGACCGATGCTCAAATCTCCCTCTCCCTGCCTCAACTTTTCCTTTGACAAACAACCCATCTCCACCTTCTTCTCTAAAATCTGACCTCCTTTTTAACTCTTTGGAGTTAACGCTGCTAACGCTTCTTCCATCGAGAGAGTGTCTCTCCCATACATAAGTGTTTCTACAAAGTGTTCATAACTATGAGGCAAAGAGGTCAAGAACGGGATAGCTTGATCTTCATCTTCTACTTTTACCTTAATATTCTCAAGATCAAGAATGAGTTTATTAAACTCATCAGTGTGATCTTCCAGTGACTTGCCAGCCCCCATACCAAACGTGTAGAGTCTTTTCTTCAGATAAAGTCGATTAGCCAGTGACCTAGTCATGTACAGTGATTCGAGCTTTGACCGTACTCCTGCGGCCGTAGTCTTTTTCGACACTTAACGAAGAATCCGATCGCCAAGACTCAGTATGATTGCACTATGGGCTTTCTCTAGCATATCTTTGTGTTTGGTTTTCGCTTCCTTCTTTTCTTTCTCTATGGCCTCGGTTGGTATCACCGCATTACCTCCTTAGTCCTTTCAGTGCATCAACTACTCCTTGATGAACTAGTGACGCTCTCATCTTCAACCTCCACAGACCGAAATCATTTCTACCATCAAACTTCTGCAAATCAAACTTCGTCGACACCATCCTGCCTCTCCAATTCTTGATCAGTCGAATTGATTCCTTCGATTGATTGAGCCAAACCTCGCTCTGATACCAGTTAAATCAGAAATCTACAAGATTGAAAAAGGATGAAAAGTTCTTGAACAATTCGAATTGGTTTACAAGTGAACACGATTACAAAAGAATCAAAAGCTACTTACTAAGAACCCTAACCTCACTATTTATCCCCAAATTGGGTTGTTAACAGCCGTTAACAAGTTTACCTAAATTGACACTATACACCCCTGAACTTTTATCTAAATCACTATTACAAAAAGAAACAAGTAACAGAAATAGTCCTTGTACTTTTAAGACATTGACTTTAACTACCTACAATATAAATATGATTTATAGAAGTGAACAGGTATAATTGGGGAAGTAGTCACCTTAACCTCTAATATTGAATCTTTCGTCAGATTTAAGAGTTCCATGATGAATGTTTCAACTAAGGACATTAAATCCTTTCGTATTGAAAGATGATGCTTTGCCAAAGCTGGTAAAACAGCAGCCGAATGGCTTAGCATATCCAAAAGCACCTGAAATATTAACTTTCACTTATATGAAGCTTTACAGCATTAACATCAGATAAAGGTATACGAAGTTAACTGGAAAAAAAAGGTAGACTTGGTCAAGAAAAGATTGACCTCGAAAAAGAGAATGTAATGTTCTTCTTCTTGGGAGCCATCGGTTGACATAATTGTCATCTTCATATGTTTTCTACACCATATGCTTGCCTTTTATACATTTAAAGAAGGTGACTTAGTAGACAATGTAAATTGATGAATTGGTTTAAAAAGTTAAGTATATGAATGGAAAAGTTTGTACCTTAGTTCCAAAAGCTAGCCATTGATTGAGGCATAGGGATGTATCTGATTCTAGGTATGTACTAGCCACTTGCAGTATAGTTTTGTTTAGCATGCACTGAGATACATCCAAACAAGTGAAGTCTTCCCATAATGTCTACCACAAAGTTAAGATAACAAATTTTGACAAACAAAGCACTAAATATGTAAGTATTGAAGTTTAACAATGGTGCTTGTTAAAATAGATTATGGGCACACAATACAATAAGTAGTTTACTAGATATTTGCAAACATGTGACTATTCTTAAGATAATATTTATATTATGGTGGAGCTTGTTGAATATTTTAGTGTAATTAGAGATTGCATGTGTCATTCAAATAATAGTGCACGCTTGTTTGAATGTCATCGGGCCTAATAGGGGATCCAAGGGGCAACGCCCCCGAGAGAAGCGGGGTCCAAGGGGCGGCAGCCCCTGGCGGGGTCCAAGGGGCAGAGCCCCTGGCTGGATTTTTAGACAAAAGTCCTTCATCGAAAATGCATTAGAAATTTAATTTCGGGCCAAATATGCATTCGTGGAACTTGAGGGACTAAAGGTGTAATTAACCCCAATAAGCAGTTTTCTTGAAAACTAAAATACGCTCCTGAGTATTCGGTTTTCTTCATCCCCTAAAAAGAAATTCGATTTCTTTATCTTTTGAAAATTTGCTCAATCAAAAATCCATACGAAAATCTAGAATCAATCTGATTTTATCCAATCAAACGTTGGTAGACACTCCAATGCATTAGAAAATGCATTGGAAATTTAATTTCGGGCCAAATATGCATTCGTGGAACTTGAGGGACTAAAGGTGTAATTTACCCCAAGAAGCAGTTTTCTTGAAAACTAAAAATACGCTCCTGCGCATTCGGTTTTCTTGAAAACTAAAAATACGCTCCTGCGTATTCGGTTTTCTTCATCCCCTAAAAAGAAATTCGATTTCTTTATCTTCTGAAAATTTGCTCAATCAAAAATCCATACGAAAATCTAGAATCAATCTGATTTTATCCAATCAAACGTTGGTAGACACTCCAATTGTTTGATCTGAAAGTGATTACACGACTTCAGATTTATCCAGTAATTTTCGAGAATTCCCCAACAGAGCTATCATGGATGATAGAACTATTACAATCAAAAGTTATGCAAGCCTGAGAAGGGTACTAACTACTAACTAGATACAGAAGCTTACTCACAAATTAAATTATACAAACAAATCATTTAGTAGGGAAGATCATTGAATAGTTATGTCAACACAAGCCAATAGAATGGGCTGATTGGACAAAATACTGGTAACATGTTTGGATGCAAAGATCCAGTTGTTTATCATCTACTCAAATATACGAACAGCCTATACCATAGTGACATTCTATCTGTAATAGTTATTAGAAGCATCAGTAGAAGGTATACTGGCTTGAGAAATGATTTGACACTTGGTAAACATAATATGATTAATAAGTGAATGAATAGATTATAGATTGCTATAGAAAGAATAAACAGTGAATTAAATAAATAAATTTAAAAAAATGGCATGATACTGTCAGGAATTCCAGAATGGAAGGTCGTTGATTATCATCAGTAACATCCAAGTCCCCAAGTTGAGATATTAGTTGAGTACGGGTCTCGACGACCTGTAGAAATAGAATGCTACTCTAATTGTAATTGTAATTGGCATGGTAAATTAAAACCCTAACAACAGTCAACTGTAAATCAATGAAATGATGGTGGGAAGCGTGAGCCTGGGATAGGAGGATAAAACTAAAAGAATCGTAATTGAGAAAACAAAGTATTAAGTGAACAAGTAATCCTGGTCTATCTGGTTATATGCGTGCCTAGGAGGTAGAATAGACTAGAAGAGCTGAGAATATACTAGAAGAGCTGAGATTGGGGGAAATGAAAATGAAAATGAATGAAGTTACATCTGAAACTTTAATGGAGTCGATCAAGCTCCGGAGTTGGTTTTCCCAAGCCTTTCTCTTCATCTTCTTCTTCTTCTGTTTCCGTATCTTCCCGCCCCCTGATTTTGATTTTACCTCGCTTGCTTCCTTGCTTGCAACTTTAAACCCAAACCCACCCTACGTTATATATACTAGTAGCTTTAGTTACTCGTGTATTATACGGGAGGAGAATAGTTAATTATTAAATAACATAAAAATATAAATTCCTTATATATTACATAAAGACATAACAAATAAGGTTATAAATGAGTAAAAACCTCATTGTAAACTACATTTGTAGTAAATTGTCATAACAACTAAAGTTAAGACATAACAACTTCTGTTCATTGTTCATAAGGTAACATAAAGCTGCCCATGCGTAAAAACAGGCTCTTTTAAATACAAATCGGCTCTTGACTGAGATTGATCTTGACTTTTATTTATTGTTATATAGAAACATACAGCTAAAAGAAACTATCTTCTTTTAAACTTGAAATGAGTCATTTTTGTCAAAAGGTGTTAAACTGAATCTTGAAATAAATTTACAGGTGACAACATTATTATCTATTATAATCTCAGCCTTTATAACATGATTGTAGAATGATATAACCTTAGATCTAGTTCCATTATACAAACTGTTTTTTTATCAATGTTTCTTTAAAGAATGATGAGAACACCAACCTTTAATACTAAATTGTGGTTTAGTAATCGAGAAACATTTATATCTATTATTTATTTTTACTTAATTACATCAATGCCCCCTGTGTTAATGTTTCTTTTCAATTTTAGTCCCTATCATTTACTACAAGTTTTTACACTAAATATGTCAACGGATAACAAATTTGTCCCTACATCTAACTAACTAACGTCGGTGTTTCTAGTTAACTTAATGTAAAACGACCATATTTATAATATAACATTTGAAAGTGGTGTGAACAATACCATACCATACTCAAAGCATAGAGTGCTACTTATTTTGTTTATTGCATGAGGTAGGCACATCTTCTGTCCATCTTCAACAACTCACAAGCTAGCTAGCTTACCTTTACCTCTACGTACAACCTTCCCTCTACAACTAAACTAACTTGAATGCTGCTCCAGAAAGTTACAACCAACTTGAGCATTTATGTACAATGAGCTTATGTTGTGCTCATAGAAAATGTACGTAGGTGATTGAGTTACATCTTATCATTCGATCTCTCTATCACTGCCTCCTTCTTCCTTACGCCTCTCTTCCTCTCTTCTACTTGACAACAACGATAGCTAACAATTTAACCTCCACTTTTGAAGCTTCGTAATGGCAACTATGGCGGTCTCCGTCAATCAAAACAACTTTTAGGTGGTTGTTAGGGTTCGTGGTGCTCCTGCCGCGATGGTGGTTAGGGCTCAGGGCTTTGCGCTCAATGAAATCATCGACAAGGAATGATGTACATATGAGGAGGCGACTTTTGGTAGTGTACGTTTTTGGGTTTTATCTTCTCTTTACTAAGTCGTCTTCATAAAGCTAGGCAGGTTTGAAATTTCTACTTTCATATTAGTTGACTTGAATCTTCACTTGGTATCTTACTGATTTCTTATGGTTTTGTAAGGTTGTAAGAAGCAATAACTAGAGCTGGGTATGCATCCGGAAGACATTCCGATTCAAGGTTTAGGTTAGATGACCCACTGGCAACATGAGTCTAGGTAATATGTTTTTTGGTTATTGGGTATATTTATTTAGTGTTGAGTTTTTCAGTTAAAAGTGTGATTATACATGTCTTCTACGTGGCTTATTGTATATATACATTATCTTTACTGGTAGCAATAATCGATCACTCTTACCAGGACTTTCATTTGCTATAAGAAGCTTAGATGAGTGACCAAAGATGGGATCAGATGGTGTTGTGTTGAAGCCATGGTAAAAAAAATTGACCATGTTTTATATAGCTTCATTTCGCTTTGTTGGATTTCCACCATTTAATAATGTTGATGTATCTATACTATATATATATACATACGAGAAGGACACAATGGTCATTTGACCAAAACTCTTAAAATTAAGAGTTTTACAACTCTCTAAGCATATTGTACAAACCTTGAACCTTTAAATCCCTCACCATTCAAACACCCTGCTTTAAACCCTGACAATTCTATTTTAATTTTCAAAATTCAAAATCTCTCTCTCTCTCTCTCTCTTTCTCTCTCTCTCTCTCTTTCAAAAGCTTTCCATCTCAATCGATGAATGTTGGCCCCCTTCTGTCGTCTTCGTCCTTCTTTATCTTTTTAGGAAAGCTATGTATCACTACTCTTCGAAGTTCTAATGGTGGGTTCTTTGGATTGGTTCGTCATATTTCAGATGGATCTTGCATATGAACATGATTGATTTCATATGTTATGTTATTGACTATCTATTGCTACTTTTATGTAGGGAGGTAAAAGGGTATTTTATTTTTTGAATCAGATCGACAAATTTTGTAAGAAAGTAGTATTATTTGATTATAACATTTTCTTTAATTCATGTATTTGATTTATACTGATCTAATTGGTACAGGTCGACCTTTGGATGATGGTGGGAATTGCTAAGTTTTACTCAAGCATCTTACAACCTTAAAAAAGCACTGCATCATGTTAAAAAAGCATTCCTTTGTAGGTACACATCTTGGTTGCCTATTTTATTTGCTGTACATTATAAGTCTATACAAAAATTTTACCTTCAAAGAACATTGGGGTTGCAGGGGCGTCTTTTCACAATGGTAGTTAAAGATGTTGCACCAAAATGAATGTGTGCACATATCACAATTATCTTTGTCTTTTGTCTATCTAGATTTGAATTTTCACAGTGGTAGTTAAGGATCTTTTGCCTATTGTCATACTAATAAGAAACTAGATTTGACTTCAATGGACTTGCAATTTATTACAAATAAAATAATCCACAGATTTGTCTTCAATGTGCAAAATTTATTGTTTGACTCTTAAATGACATTGCCATTCAATTAGAAAGATGAAAGTGGTATCAAGGCTTTGTTGTTTAAATGATAAGAGCATATGTTATAAGCTAATGAAGTGTCAATCACCAAAAGCCCTAGATAAGGCTTTCATGAAAGAACAATGATCACGATGTCAATGTACACAACAAAGATGCGATGGGGTTACCTAGCGATGCCGATCTAGATGGTGAAGCGCAGGGCATCGATGATGGTACTAGAGATAACGACAGTGGCGGAGTCCTAGAATCCAACTCTAATCGGTGTTATTTCTTGAAACCATCATTTCTCTCAAGTCTAAGTGTTATTATCGCCTTTTTCTCAAGTATTAATTGATTTCAGGTCTCAATTCTTGCTTTGATTTCTTAACTGATTTTTGTTAATTTTATAAGAGACTGGTTTTGGAGCTTAGGTTTCTTGTAATTGTTAAATGATTTTTTTCAATTCTTCATTAATTTTGGTACTTGTAACTATACAATTACATGATAACTATACAATTACATCTAAAGATATTAGATATGTTCCAGGAGAATTTTAAGCTCACATTTTGTTTGTGTTATGTTGCTGATGGAGTTTCACATTGCATGTACATAACCGACCATCATCTTTAAAGATTTTACTCTAGAATTTGTTTTTGTTTTATTTATAAGGTTCTGGTAATTGATGTGATTGTATTTATGTGTCTTCTTCAGGATTGTACACCATTGGTTTTTCATCATGGTGTTATGTTGATGAAGCTTTTTTGTGATTGTACAAATATATCATCTAAATTTCATAACTTTTATATCTATATGTGTGTAATAGTTTCAACTTTTGCTAACTGTGGTTAGGTTTGGATGCTATTTGTAATCAAGATCGTAGATTCATAGTCATGTTTACTCAAGGAACACTTTGAAACTCAAGTTAAGAGCTTCAACAAAGGAAAGGTTAGGGAAACTTGAAACAAAAGAGAGCAACAAATGAAGATGTAAGTTGCAATTTATATTATTTTACATGTTATAGTTTCTTATTTTCTTAGTCTTCGATCAATGATCCTCCATATGCAATTTTTATTTTGATACATGTATGTACATGTATTATCTTCTTTGTGTATATTACCTCCTGCGTGGTGTAGGTTGATGATTGGATATTGTTGCAGCTGAAGAGGTGCTCACAAGATGAAAACTAACAACATAGTAAGAGGTTGCAGTGAGCAAAGCAATTGAACAAGGTTATGCAGCACATGTATGCTCATAGTTAAATTCTGTTGTAATATGTTCATTCATGTTTGTTTTTTTAATATTATGAGATGTGTACATTTCAATCTAATTTTTCACAGATTTAATATCCATACACAATTAGTCTACTTTTCTTTAAAACTTATATTTCCGAAACGTTAAACTTGCATACATTACGACTTTATTATTTGCTATTAGTAATCTGCATCGTATTGATTTTTTGATATCCATGATTCAAGTGCTGCATATTATTAAATTTGATAGACTCTGTTTGTCCTTATCTTCTAAGTTAAAGTAATTAAGTTGGCGTAACATGGCCATAAGATTATTCTCAATAGAGATATGTTCTTACAAGTCTTTTTAGGCAATTTTCTTTCAAAAGACTATCTGCTCAAAGGTGGTAAATTATTCGTTAAGCTAGATTGGTTACTTTTTGCTATCCAAGTTTCATGACATGTGTGGTTTCGCAAAAAATAAATATAAAAAGACAGATATGTGTGAGTTACCTTAGACTCAGGCAAGTTGAGTTTTATGTAACTTTATTTATACTACCCATAAGAAAAGTAACAGATATATTATATATCATATATAAAACGATATATCACGAGAGGATTGATAAACTAACAACAAAACGAGTACTACATATAAATTATTATCGCCGCCGCATCGCGCGGGTCCCTATTAGTTGTTTTAGATGCTTCAAATGGACTTGGCCCATGGTTATGAGTCCTATATCACAGGTGAAGGTAATGTTTTTGGTCTAAGTTTTTTGAAAAATAAATAAATGGCTAAAAAGAAGACAATTTAAGCTTTCTTTTATAGTATTATCAGTAGGGCTTTCTTTTTGTTTGTACGGTTTATCCAAATGTATTTTGACGTTTTCTCTTGGCCAAAAGTTGCTTCCACTTTTCACGTGTCTGTTGTTTTGTTTGCTCATGACGTAGGCCTGTGTCTTTTGCTTTCATGGGCTATGGATTAATTAAACATATCAACATAAATGGTTGTTTATGAGTTATGACTCATGTTTTGGCTTAATTAACCTTAAATGCAATTATTATAATTAAAATGTTATTCTTGGGGTTGGTTGTGTGCCATGTCATAATCTTGACTTTTTGGTCACTGCCATCTCCACATTGATTCTTTGATTTAATTTGCTTCATTTTTTGTACATGTTATCGATTTTGATGGGAAGCATGTACTTCATTTAGAAAATAAGTTGATGGTGGCTTTTGTTGGGTGTTGTTGTTGATATTGTTTTTTTGGTTGCAAGTAACATTTCGTTTCTTATTTTTGGGATATTTGTATTATTTAAGGGTTTTATATTATATTATTTAGCTTCAGTTTAATTTGTTCGCTAATGTACATATTCTTATTCTCTTTAAATGATTGCTCCTAATTTCTTGTATCTTTCTCTTTCTCTATCTCAAAATCAAGATTACCCTAATTTTACCCCTAATTATATTTTTGTGCCTTTTACTTTCGTTGTTTTGGTCTTTTGTTTTATCCTTGGTCAACTATCTATCCATTAGGGGCCAAGAGTGTTTTCTAGCATTAGATCTCAGCAGTTATGGGACTATCAGAATTCAAAAAACTGAGCAGGTCAGCAAATGAGCTGGATTGGATTGATTTCCATCCAAGGTGCAGGGTATTTTTTCGAACATGGATTGGATTGATTTTTCAATATCCGAAAGTATTTTTTTTCTAATATGTAATACTGCTTAATAAACATTAAAATATGATAAGTTTCGAGTGAGGTTTTAATTTGTTTCTATATTCTCTATGATTACTCTCACCTTTCATATTATATTATTGTTCAATTTTTCAATCTTTTGATTTTTAGATTGCATATGGATCATGTTCTCGATATTGTTAATTTTTTTTAAATTAATAGCTTATGAACCTCTTGATTAATGGAACATGATATAGTGCCTATATACAATTTATTAGAAAATAGGACTGACACAAGGTTTATAAGATTAATTGTGAATGGCTACATGTTACCATTGAATGTTGAGTTATGGGTAAGGGTTTAGTTTGATCTTCCTTTTGCCTTACTCATGTTATCAAGTATAAGAGTGTTGTTTCAAATGAAGGTACCCCAAAACTATTGCGTAGAGTGTTTGGTTACGTTGTATCTACAAAAACGTTTATTGTTTTAAGTTATTAGTCATTGAATTCAAAACAATGCATATCACGCACTGTTTATATAAGAATAGAACTTGGAACTTCCGTTTTTAATTAAGTGTAATAAAATATTATGTTTTCTTCACTCGATTTGCATAGTCTTCTTGATCAATTTTGAAAGGGGGGGGAACATATTTAGGTTAAACAGACAGGACGGGTGGAATGGAAGATTGATACTTTTGGATATAATTGTTAGGTTAGCTACAAACTGTGTCATACTTAACGTAATTACATGACTCTATACTCAATTAATTAGACATTCTAAATTGATATATTATTAACTTGAAAACTAGAAACCCGCCGCGAAGCGCAAGGCTATTCACTAGTTACCCTTAATATAAAAAGGATAAATCAAAATTTAAATTAATTATATATTAAAAAACAACCATATTACCCTTAATTTAGTTATCTGTGTCAACTTAACGTAAAAAAAACTAACGTCCATTAGATATAGGGGCAAATATGTTATAACTTGACATACTTAGAGTAGAAACTTATAATAAATCATACTTAGGGACTAAACTTAAAAATAGATCTTACCATAGGGACCATTCGTGTAATTAACTCTTAATTTTTTTTAATATTTTTATATAAAACTTACTTACACTTTTAATCTTATACTATTTCTGCTATTAGATCTCTAGCATTTAACTAAAGTTAATGACATAACCAATTATCCTTAGATCAAGTGGTTAAGATAAGATACTCAAAACAATTAAAAATAAAGAGGGTGATCCTTGGGTTCGAGTCTCTCTCGAAACAAAAATTATCTGAGTCGAGCCAGGGGGTGATCCTAGTTTTTGATTTACTATTGAAATTGTTGGGGTGGGTATCGATTAGAAAATGGATTGGTGTGCCCAATTAAGATCACCTATCATTCTCAAAAACTAGCTAATGATATAATCCTTCACATCCTGTGTTTTACTCATTTATGATGTTTTCTTTAAATACTTGCTCTTTTATAAACTACAAATCACTATCTCCACTACCATCGAACCGTTACCCACTATCACCATCATCATCTTCATCATGTTTGATATAGGGTATACGGATGGGTGTAAGTTTGTGGTGGCTTAGGTGGAGATAATGGTGGTTAACGGAGAAGATGAGGATTAGAGGTCGGAGTTTGCAGATGGTGTTGGAGGAATCGGGTTGTAGGTATCAGGAGCAGGGAGGTAGGTTACAATAGTGAGGATGGTGGTCGTCAGGTTGGTTAAGGAAGAGGTGACAGTGGGTCGGTTGCGGGTTGGGTGTGGGTTGGGATGGTGTAGGTTGCGACGAGTTGCAGTGGTGAATGTGGAATCGGTGGTCGGCGGTGGTTAGTGGTTGTCAGGTGGTGCTGAAGGCTGTAGGTAATGTTATGTTGGTGGTGCTGGCAGGTTGAGGTGGTTAACGGTGATGGTTGTGATGGTCCTCGATGGTAATAGTTGTGATTGTAATGATGGTGGGTGGATCTGGCAAACCAAAAGAACGGGTAAAATGATGAAATTACCACTGAGTTAACATTAAAAATGGATGGAATATCATATTGGACGGTGATGTGCAGGTTTGATGCATGCATAAAGCGTGTGTAACTTTGTATTTTTAACACATAACCATTGTGGAACATGTTACTTTGTTTAGTTTTATGTGCCGCTGAAGCTTTGGAGTCAAGACACATACTTATGGAATATTGGAATTCAAACCGAGACATGTATACAAGAGATGGAGAATCAAAACATCAAGAATTCAATAAACTAGGTCAGAGTGGGCGTAGACTACGGCCATGGGCGTAGTCCACGGTCACCACCACTTCATTTGGGCGTTTTGCACACCTTAGAGCAAAGGATCTTGGCCCTTTTTAGTATGACTCGCCGTAGACTACGGCCACTAGACGGTTTTATGACGGTTTCCATCATTTTTGGCCGAGTTATTATTGAGGATTTTGGGATTTTTGACCATGTTATCAAGGGAGAATTCTAGGAGCAAAGGAAGACGCGAAATACAAGTGACAAGTGTATCTTTTGATCATCAAATCCAAGACGACTTCCCGAATTTATCATATGTTACCATCAAACATGAGAATGAGTGGATAGTTCACCCGTGATCACTTACATTTGAATTTTTATCATTGTTAGTTATGAAATATGTTCAATCTGAGTTTTTATCATTGTTAGTTATGAAATATGCTTTCTACATTTGAATTATTTGATATCTAAATGGATTCATGTGTTTAATGTTGATGTTTGAAGAACAATTTAAGGTTTATGGATTCAATATAGCAGTCAACCAATTCCCGGTCTTGAAGCATTCCCTACTAATGTCAGAGAGAAGGCTTGGTTAGGGTAATGGGTTTAAAGACAAATTAAGACCAACAAGTTTCCATTGTCCTAGGAATCGTATTTCTCATTGTCCTTATGGATGAGGGAATCGAGTTGCGAAAGATGAGGGAATGTAGCTTTTCTTGGCTACACCTGCTATTGCTGCTAGTTCCCCTACCACAGGGTATAGAGAAAACCAAAGGCATGATATCATGTTGGTATTTGTGAGTTTGTTTTAGCAATCACATGATTACATCCTAGTATGTGCCCTTCTTCAGTCTAGAATCGCTACGTAGCGGCATATTGGATTCCTTAGTCTTGTAATTACCCTTTTATCATCTCATTGAACTAAATTAGTAATTACCCTTTTATCATCTCATTGAACTAAATTATGTCTATGTAATTTACCAGCATTGATAATTAACTCTGGTTATACATTATGCTTTTAAATCCAATCCGGGCGTAATCCACTTTTATTTAATAACCACCAAGTTAATACTTTTTAATTGTTTAGCTTTAATCAGCAAATCAAAAATCAAATCCTTTTCTTAATGTTTATTCAAAGCAAATAATTCAAATCAAATCCTTCTAAGTTAATACAGGGTTTTGAAGAAGATGCATGCATTCAAGGGGTCTTGTAGAGGAAAGAGGATCACTCCATCTCCAACTAAATCATCCTAGCTTCATACATCATTAAACCCCATCAAATTTATCCATTCCTTACACACTAACATTATTCATTATCTGCAAACCAAGTTTCTGAAAACATAACAAACATATAATAAAGAAACGATTCCCATGAAATTTCCAGATTTGTTACTAAGCTGATACCAACACCAACCGATCAGTTATCAACAACCAAGACCCGTTAATTGTCATTGCTCAGTTCAAGCTAGGTTAGTAGTGTCATTAGAACCTGCATTAATACAAAAAAAAACCAACTTCATTACCTTTTCCATCTCATGGTCTCAAGTCAAACCTAAGTCATAATACTTCCATTAAAGGCCAGAGTATTGTAGTGTAGTTTACCTATCTCCAAGGCCTGCTGGGGGCATCAGGTGAAACCAAGCTCTCAACGAAGGTACATGCTTCAAGACACTCATCAAGGTGTTGAACCTCTGAAGATGAAGTGTTGTTGGAATCATAAACAATCAATTTCGACCCCAACTGCAACAGCATTTTCCCCTCACTTGAAACGCAAAAGGGAACCGAAAACTGGTCCCTCCCAGGATCAGTGAAATAGGGGATGGAGGCCAACTTAGTCCAGGAATCTTTCACTCCGTAAACCTTCATGACCCATAAGTCTGCACGAATACCACGATAATTACAAAGCACAGACAAAGATTGTCCTAAAGCCCCCAACGTCAAATCCTTGTCACCTTCATCATACGCAGGCTGCAGAATTTCACCATAGGTCTCCTTTGCCAAGTCTAGAGAGACTATGATCCATGAATAAGATGAGCCAAAATCTTTACTGGCGGCCCAATGAAGAGCTCCGTTTGAGTACTTACCAGAATCATCCAAGGGGATACCGTGAGGAAAAGCACCAATCTTCTTCCAATTCCCATACTTTAAGGAGTACATCTTAACGAGGGTGTGATACTTGGCTCTGTCTTTGAAAACACAAGATATCTCAACAACTCTGTAGTCATCCGTGGAGTCTTGGTATCCAAAACCATAGAGCACATAACAACCAGGCTGCGCTTTACGGCCACAGTGTGGCAGCCTGTTGGACTTTCTGGTGCTAGGGTTCCAGATAAACAGAGTGTCTTCCTCGATGGCTATGCACAGCAGCCCATTGCAAGAACCGACTATCCAGACAGACTTACGAGGGTGCTTCAAAGGGTAGTCAAGCTCTGAAGCGTTGAGGGGACTATGATCATAGAGCACATCGTAGAGCCTACAAGTCTTGAGATTTATTTTGGGTAGGGTGCTAAAAAGGAGCCGATGATGTGCATAACGGGTGTTGCATGTTGATAAAGCCAGATGCGATTGAACGAAATGAGGATCGGATATGAGAGAGTACCATAACTTGCAAACAGACCTGCAACGCAGGAGCGATTCAACGGGAAGTCTCACGAGAATTTCCACCATGATTTCCTGCAGGAGCGTACGAACCTCTTCTTCAGATTCCGACCCTCTGCCTCTCTTTGCTTCTTGCTGTTTGTCTTCCAGTGCCATTAGGGTTCTTCGATCATTGATTTTGGGGCAAGTAAGTAATTAGTGGTTACATCATCATCAATTCATCATCATCATTATTAGACTTAATTACACGGGTGGTCCCTGTGGTTAGGCCCGATTTCACTTTTGGTCCCTAAATATTAGAAATTACAAGGTTGGTCCAATAGTTGGCACAAACGTAACAAACTTGGTCCCTGAAGTGGATGTCCGTTAAGTTTGACCGTTAAATTTTCTTTAATGACTAAAATACCCGACACCAACCACTGCCAGCCGTCAAAGCCACGACCATCACCACCATCACCGGCCTCAACACTATCATCACGGCTACCATAGCCATCACCGGCTTGCGCCCCCACCTCCTACAGCCTAAGCACCACCATCGCAAACCACAACCGCCTTCGAGGCCGGCTGCCACCACCAAAGCCCACACCACAGTCCACAGCCATCGATAACCAGCCCTGCAACATCCCTAACCTGAACACTGACCTACAGCAAACCACAACCGCCTTCGAGGCCGGCTGCCACCATCGAAGCCCACACCACAGCCATCGATAACCAGCCCTGCAACATCCCTAACCTGAACACCTTCATCGCCGTCTCAATCATCATCTCGGGCAGCTGTAACCATCGCCCATCCACCGCCAGCAACATCCACAAACCTCACCGCCGCCACCAGAGTCGCCCTGCATAGAACCGACCACCACTATCGCGGACCTACACCAACAGAACCACCACCACCATAGTCGCTCCTTTGCAGCCATCTTTCTCAAGTTGCATCGCGAATTGCAACAAACTAAAACCACCATCATGTTCGGTCGACGAGGTGGTGGCGGTGGTCGGTTTTCCGATTAGGTGGTGGCGGTGGTCATAGGAGCTAAAAGGGGATGGGATTGGGGAAGATGAAGTAGAGATGGGTTCAGATATTATTTTAGTGTTTTAGATTTAGTTTTAAAGGGTAATTGGGTCATTTTACATGCATTTAACGGTCAAACTTAACGGACATCCACTTCAGGGACCAAGTTTGTTACGTTTGTGCCAACTATTGGACCAACCTTGTAATTTCTAAGACTTAGGGACCAAAAGTGAAATCGGCCCTAACCACAGAGACCACCCGTGTAATTAAGTCTCATTATTATATATCTTCCCTTCTGTAACACTTGCGAATTTTTTCATATTATATTTGTCAATAAATAATCATAGTTATGTTAGCGTGACTTCATAACTAAGTTTTTAGATAAATACTTAATGGCTAAGCCTTCAAATGCAACTTAATAGTTAAGTTATGGATAAAACTTAACAATTAAGTATTGAATAAAACTTAGTGTCTAAGTTTAGATAAAGAATAGAATAAAACTTAACGGCTAAGTTTTGGATAAAGCTTAATAGCTAAGTCTTGAATAAAATATAAAACTTAATAGCTAAGTTTGAATAAAAAATAAAACTTAATAGCTAAGTTTTGAATATAATATAAAACTTAATGGTTAAGGTTTTAATAAAATATAAAACTTAATAAGTAAGAAATACTTAATGAGTAAGAAATATCTATATATAAATAGATGCTTCTAGCTTCATTTCATTTCATAACCTTTTGATCGACTTCCCTATTTTCACACACGAAACTCTCTACTACCTTTTAAACACCACAAAGATAACCCGAGATTAGGAAGCCGGTGTATATGCTCTAGACAACAAGTATAGGAGTTCTGAATTAATCAAGGTGTTAGAAGCCCGTGACTTAATCCTTAAGTTACTTCGAGGTTCAGAAACAAAAGCTTATCAAGTTTAGAGGCTCTGTTCAACTTACCAGGTGAATACGTTTAATGCTTTCAAAACATTCAAATGATTTTATTTTGCGAAAATGGCATTAGTATGTTAACCATGTTAATGTATAGAGGTATTCTGCTAAAACATTTAGACCAGAAGTATATGTATGTTTGATCAAACTATATCCTGGGGATGGGTGAAAATCCCATACTAGGGCTGGTTCAGACTCAGTGCAGATCCGGAGAGTCCCGTAGTAAGACTGCCTGAGCACCAATACCAGTATATATGGAGGGGGACTTCCAGTTGAAAAAGACTGCTAAATGTGTGGTTTACCGTTAATTTATGATTAACTGTTTATCGTTATTCATGCCAAAATATTTTTGTGTCAAATTCAATGTATTCACCAGCTTTTCGCTGATGTATTATTTTCAAACGTTTTTAGGTAAACATAAATAAATATGTTTAGTCAGGTGTTAGTGCTGGATGGACTATAAATCCTAGGTATGGAAACCCTGTGATGAACATATTAGCAAGAATAGTACTGGAAGGACTAAAGCTTCCTAGGCATAGATCTTGTGGCAAGTTTTGAATATCTGTCAGTAGACAGAAAATTTTGTAAACATTGCGTTGAACAATGTTATGTAAAATTATGGGTATTTAATTCCCAAAGAATATATGAAAGTTTGTTTTTTATAAATCATCAGAATATTTCATTTTATGAAATAAATTGTGAAATGTTTTTCCGCTGCGTAAACGTCTTTCAAGACAAACAATAAAAAGTGAACAATGATGCGTACCAATCGGTCGCACTCCCGGGGTGCCCTGAGGCCGGGGTGTGACAACTTCTGGTCTACAATTACACTCTACCCCTTTTATTTTGTGTTTTGTTTAATTTTCTTAAAAATCAATTCCACCCTTGCGTCTCATCATAGTTAGCCTCACTACCCAACACCTACCTTATTATCAGTTTTAAGAGGGGCGGAGCTTGAGCGAAAATTTAAGGAGGGTAGGGGCGAAAATAAACTATTTTAAGGGGGGCGAACTCTATATTTTTTAAAAAAATTACACTACCGGACCGAAAATTTACACTATCGAACCGAAAATTTTCACTACTGACTAAAAAAAGAGCCCCCGGCCCCTATAAAGCTTCGCCCCTGGTTATAAGTATGAAATTTCACTTTCATGACCGAAACCCACTCGGTTGGTTTGGTTTGGTATTGGTAGTGCTCTTTGATTACCTAACATTTGGCTTCCATACGATTATGTCAACAACATGAATGTAGTTGTTTAGTTTAGTCTGCCATTTCAATTGTATGAATATTTTAGTTACTAGATTATCCTAACATCCTGTTCAACCACCAACACATCTCTATATAGTTTATAAACCATTTTGATGAGGGGTGTAGAAACACAAATCATTTGTTGGTGCTACTAGTGGGTACGATTTCTATATGCACATTCTTTGCTTAAAAATTCTTTATTGCCATCCATAATTATAGGAAAGATCATAAGGAATTGTCATTTCCTAAAAGAACAAAGATTTCGTCGCTATACAATCTAATAGATGACGTTGTGGACTTAAAAGTTTTATTTGAAGTCGAGTTTTAATACTTTAAACATGTTAAAAGCAAAACACACTCGACAACACAATGATCATGACTGTAATAATTATGATTAAGATATTTATGGGTCACCCGTTTTCCCTTCTTCTCATGTCATTTTAGAGTATAACTAGTATTAAGCCTCCCACGTAAAACATATAAAACAATAAGTGTAAAAACGTTGCATTGCGAAATGTAGACGGGCTAGTGTAAAAACGTTGAACCACACATGTACGCATTGCAACGAGACTGTTAAACGAAAAAATAAGTGTATAAGCGTTGAACCACACACGCATGTTGCGGCGTGTTAACTCGTAAAATGTAGACCGAACGTAAAACGGAAAATTTTTCAAATATAAAAAGTATAGGGTCCAAAGTTAAAGTAACTATATTGTAAAAAATATAAAAATATTGAGTTAAAATAAAAAAGTTAAAGATTAAAAGTAAATAAGACAAAAGAAGGGTACAACCCGTAAAGCATGTTGTACAACTCATAATACATAAAAACTTGGTAATTAGTATATTAATAATTATGATTAAGATATTTATAGGTCGCCCGTTAACCCTTCTTCTCATGTCATTTTAGAGTATAACTAGTATTAAGCCTCCCACGTAAAACATATAAAACAATAAGTATAAAAACGTTGCATTGTGAAATTTAGACGGGGCTAGTGTAAAAACGTTGAACCACACATGCACACATTGCGACGAGATTGTTAAACGGAAAAAAATAAGTGTATAAGCTTTGAACCACACACGCATGTTGCGGCATGTTAACTCGTAAAATGTACACCGAACGTAAAACGGAATTTTTTTCAAATATAAAAAGTATAGGGTCCAAAGTTAAAGTAAAAAATGTTTGGCTATATTGTAAAAAATATAGAAGTATTGGGTTAAAATATAAAAGTTAAAGATTAAAAATAAATAAGACAAAAGAAGGGTACAACCCGTAAAGCATGTTGTACAACTCATAATGCATAAAAACTTGGTAATTAGTATATATACTAGTATTAAGCCCCCACGGGGACATAAAATCATGTTAAGTAGCATAAAAAACATACCATCGTTAGCGACAACCAACACCGAACAACTCATATAGAAAAACAGAAAAAATAAAACCGATCTTGGACGAAACTTAGCACTAAAGACATACCACTGTTAGGCGAAACGTATAACATATAAAACAATAAGTCGATCTTGGACCAGCGCGTTGCACGGGACCATTAAACGGGGAAAAAATAAGTGTAAAAACGCTAAACCACACACGCACGGTGCGGCTTTTTAACTCGCAAAGTGTAGACCGAAACGTAAAACGAAATTTTTTTAAACAATATAAAAGGTATAGAGACCAAAGGTAAAAGTAAAAAAACAATATTGACGCTAAATTGTAAAAGATGTAAAAGTATTGGGTTAAAATAAAAAATTAGGGATTAAAGCACAATAAGACAAAAAGTGGTACAACCCTTAAAACATGTTGTACAACCTCATAATAACAAACAAACAAACAAACAAACCCAATATATCTCACTCATAATAAAGTTAGTAATTAGTATATATATAATATATAATAATTAGCTTATCTACCTAATAAGATTACAAATATATTTTATTAAAATAACAAATGATCCATAAGAGGCCATCCAAGTTGGATCCAGATTAGTTTATACATCAGAAAGAAAAACAAGGGTGACATATATAATTTTAAAATTTTTGAAAAAGCAAAATACATTTTGTTCCACTAGACTAACATTTCACATAGTAAAAACTCAATTACTCCTCATCAGTAAGAAATGAAACACACTTTAAGTTTCAGTCGTATTAACTAATGTACATTATCTTTAATGATAGTAACATCATGTTTAAGATACCTGCAGGTTGCAAGGAAAGAACATGTCCATAAACCTTTTCTTCTCCAAGGAAAAGATGGGTTTCATCAAGTATACCAAGAACTTCACTTCCAATTCGCAACTAAGCTGCCGTCTCATCATCTTACAAACCACGCATTGCTTGTATACAACATGAAACTTTTTAACAAAAAAACGAAATTAGTGAGAAATTATTAACCAATGATGTCAAATGAATACATGACCCTTGTTCCTTTTTTTCCTTTTAAATACAAAGAATGGAAGTATATACAAAAGGTTAAACAGGACTCAACTGTACGAAAGAGGAATGCTACAAATTTCTTCAGGCTAACCATGAAAATGAATTCCTGAACTTATGATACAACTGATAATCTGACATCCACTTGAGCATTACCCTTCTATTATTCATTGGGTTAGCAGTAATCCTCCAGTAAATAACTAACAGTTTCTTCATCGACTAACCTATTGTGCAAAATCTTCCTTTCTCAATATAATGTTAATAGCTGTTTTTAAAATCATTTGCTGTCAGCAAGAAAAAGAATCTGCCCATGAGATGTTCTGGAACAATCTTTGATTGGGACAAAATTGGTCTTGGCATAATGCATTCAATGTTTGATCTGATCACCTAGGTTCTAATACATGAACCTGAAAAGGTTGCATTTACAAGATGTAAGTTAGCGGGTGTTCAAATGCACTTCTAAATAACTATCGTGACTTGAAATTGAAATAATAAGTTTCCACTGTGCAGCAAAGAAAATCGTAATAGCAAAAAATGATTTCCTGAATGTTACAAAGTAGATGGAGCTGGAGAAGTTGGTGAGTAGTAATTGTAAGATAATAACAATTATTATACCATTGGGAAATATATAAAAACTTACCGGACTACACATGACTCCAGGGGGCAGTTGGGATTGCTTATGTAACAACTCGTGCTTATGGTAATAAGAAAAGGCACTTAATCAGCTTATTGAAAGTTGACGCTAAGGCTAAAGTTGTAATTTTGAGTCAATCAAGAATAAATAGTTTGAATAAACAGTCTCAAACTGTACGTCGAAAACTACTTATTTCACTCTCAAATAATCAGATAAGCACAAGCGTTAAAAAAAAAGAGCAATAAGCAAATCCCAAACACCCGCTCCATCAAGGGGGAATTACCCCCTCCCCACCTAAAAAATTACATATTCCCCCAAAACACAAGTTTTCAATGCATAAGTACAATGCTCTTTAAGCATGATTTGAGGAAATATGTAATTTTACAAGTTTAGAGGGGGATATATGCATTTGCCCCCTATCTTCTAGCATCATAAATGAACTCTTAGAAACAAAATAATCAGTATATTCAGTGTTGACATATAAATTTGAATTGGTCTATAAAATTTTCTACCAGTATCATGTTTACTAGCAGAGTGGAGGGCGCAGAACTTTTTTACCAGAGTATGCATCATCAAAACAAGAACAAATATTTTCACGGGATGCACTTACAATACCCCTTTTATTTCTCACGCTATAAAACACTACAATTCTACAAAAGAAGATATTGATTATTTCTTAATCTAGCAGGGCATCATAAATCTGAATGAATATTTCTATATTTCTAGTCATGAAGTTGCTAGCAGTATAGCCAGATATTGCATGCCATATAAATAACTTTTGAAACTAGCAAACCCTACTACAAAAGAAAGAGGGTAACTGATACTTACATTGTTACCAATAATCTTGACACGAGCAACTCCCATTTTTAAAATGATGAAACCGCTTTATATCCCGTACTACAATATCCCTTTTAGTCATTTTGCTAGCATACTTCATTAAAGAATGACAATCCCCGCAAATATTTAAATTTTTCACAATCCTAATGACCTTTAAATCATCACCAGAAATTAGGGCAAAAGCAAGTGCCAATTTCTCACTATGACTTCCCAAAGATTCTTCTTTTTCTTCTTCTTCAATATTATGCAGCACCCACTCAGTTTCAGGCATGTAGCCAAGTTCTCTTGCATTTTAGTAATTTCATCTAATTTTAAATGTATTTCATCTGAACGATCATGCAAATGATCACCAGCTACAAAACTAGTGACTTGACCATGTATTTCAATATAACTCCACCCGGGATCTTTTGCTATACCTTTACTTTTCATTTTGGTCCTTATTCTTTCTACATCTTGCCATTTGCCTGCCCCTGCATAAATATTTGAAAGAAACACATAGCCACCAGGATGTTTAGGCTCGAGTTCTAGAAGCTTCTCGGACGCATATTCTGCCATTTGAATGTTTTTGTGTGCCCGGCAAGCACTGAACAGGGCCCCCCAAATAACAAAATCAGGATCTATTGGCATGTTTTTGATGAATCTTAAGGCTTGATTTAGACGACCAGCCCTACCATAAAGATCAACAATTACTGCATAATGTTTCATGGTGGGTTCAATGGAATAATCATGTTTCATTTTGTCAAAAAAATGTAGACCCTGATCAACATTTCCAGCATGCAAACATGCAGTTATAATAGCAAGAAAGACAACCCCATCTGGCTTTATCCCTGCAACAAAGAAAACATTATGTTGTAAGATGACTTATATTAACACCATGGTATCCGTGCTTCTTTATTCAGTGCAAAAGATTGTTATAGGTAAGTAATTGCAAAGATCCAACCCAAGACGATCAAGATTTTTATAGAAATGACTGGAACCTAAGAAAAGCTGTGTATAACCGGGCCTTAAAAGTGTTGTTCACTACTAGTCATATCATAAACATAAAGGAAAAGGAAAAGGAAAAGGAAAAGGTGGACACTAAAGGGGACCTGCTAACTTCATTTTGTTGAAAGAATGGAGAGCCTTGTCAAGACAACCATTAATGGCACAACCCCAAATCATAACTGTCCAAGTACGAAGGTCTTTCTCTTGTGCCATGTCAAAGGCCTGAGTTGCATTCTCAATGGAGCCGCACTTGGCATACATGTCTACCAGAGCAGGCGTGATTACTTTTTTCAAAGGGAATCCGTTGTTCGTAATATACTCATGTATCCGCCTTCCTGTGTCAAGAGCTCCTGCCTTTGAACAAGCCAGTAGCGCACAGACGATAGTCCGGTCATTAGGCCTGACACCACCACCCTCTTGCAGCATTTGATTGAACATTGATAGCGCCTTGTCGTGGTGGCCGTTGTGTGAGAAGCCATTTATCATTACAGTCCAAGACACGACATCCCTCTCCTCGAGAGAATGCCAGAGCTCCACGGCTCTGTTAACCTCGCCGGCTTTCATTAGTCCGTCGATCAGCGTGCTCCAAGTGGAAGCGTATTTGTGCGGCATGAGGTCAAACAATTCCATAGCGTTGACCCATTTTCCTGCTTTGCAATAGGCATTGATCAATACGTTCCATAGCAGTGTGGTTCTCGCCCGTCGGCAGCTTTCATGGAAGAGCTGTGATGCTTGGTCGAGCAGGCCGACTTTGGCGTACATATCGAGCAGATGAAGCAGGACAAGGCGATGAGGGAGCAAACCGGACTTGAGGATGCTGTGAAGCGTAACGAATGGGAAAACGTCATTGCGCTGGGCGTGACATGGGAGGTGAGCATGAGGAGGAAGTAGGAAACGGAGGTCATGTGGTAGGAGTTATTGGCGAGTGCCCGGATGAGAGAGTTGAAGAGATGGAGATTAGGGTTGGGGGTGTGGCGGAAGATGGAGATGGTGAAGCTGTGCTGCGACTGGAAGGAGTAGGAGGAGATGAGGTGGGAGAGGATTCGGCTGTTTCTTGAACACTGCTGCCGGAGGATGATTTGGGCGTGGATTTGCTGGAGGTGTTTGATGCTTCTGGAGGCGTGGATTAAAGAGATGAATCCACTCTCCCACTCCGACAACACCACACCAACCCCTTTCACCATTTCATCCTCCTCTCCACTCTCCTAGGCTATCTCAACTCTCAACGCACCACCAAACTCCTAGGGTAACCTTAACCTTATTCCTATTTTATTTTTATTTTTATTTTCTTTTAACAAATCTTAATCCATTTTTAATTTATAATAAATTGAGTAAATTTCACGGACAGTCCCCACGTATTACAACTTTAGTCTCTACTTTTATTAAATTATAAATGAGGGTCTAAACTATATCAGTAAAAGCACGCTACTAGTTCCTAACACTAACAAGGGTTAAGTTTCTCCGATCTTGTAATTTCCCAAAGACTTAACAAATAAACTTATATTTTATGTATTTAAGCTAATTATTTTATGTAATTATGGATATATCGGCTGTTTTCATCATCTTGTTTTACAAAGTTAAACAACATATATTTTATAACTATGCAATTTTTATAAGAAGCCTAATCAGCCAAAATCGCAAGGCCAAATTGAAGGCAAATTGTTAGTAACAGCTCGATTTGGGTTGGTTTTATTTCAATAATTCGGTTTTTATTTCCTATTATCGAAAACAGTATTTGAGGTAAAAACTGTCAAAACTATACGATAAACACCACCAATGCTCATATCATACTTGGAAATCCACATCATGAAGTAGTCATCTTAGATCATTGTCACTATGTCTTTTAAGGCACTTTCATTAAAGCACAAAATGATAAAGTATACGAACTTTATCTCTTATGTTACTTGGTTTGGTTAGTTCTTTTATCCATTTGTTCATTTACGCCGGTTGGGGGTTGGTTAGTTTAGTTAATTGTTCCCAACACATTATATGTTATTGTAATTAAACTTAATCCAATGATAAGCACATGTTTTAGTTAAACTGCTGGAATATTAATTTGTACATGGGCTTTAGGTTTGGGTTTTCTTTTGTACCCTAAATGTAACACCCCAACCCTGAGAGGTTGACGTGTCACTATTACAGATATCAAATAAAAAACCAAATTCATGATATTAAAAAGACGGTCAAAAGAAATAAATTCAAACAAACCAAATAATCCGAAAGAACCTAATTAAGTTGTTCATTGCATCAATTAAGGTAAAATATAATCTTGATCTTCAACCACTCTTCACTGATTTCCCGGAATACCCTGATTACCTACAATCAAATAAGAAAACACCACAAAAGAAATTACGGCTGAGCCAAAAGTTGCTCAGTGACGGAAAGAACAATAGTAATGATACGAAACATAAAATACTGATATCGGATACTAAACGGATCATATGGTATTGAAACGGTAATCTAATTCTAACATATAATACTGATGTTGAACTGAACATGTAATACTGAAACTGAACTGATCTACACAACGCGTATATACAAACAAAATAAGTCGTGTAATATAAGAAGTACCCAGAGCCGAAACTGAACTGATAAGTACATAGCTAGCTAGACTATGCACTAATGAGATGGTGTGTGGGGCGTACACACATGATTCCATCCCCCGGAACTGAACTGATCTGAACTGAACTAGGATCGATCCATCCGCCTCCCAGATAATTATGGCCAAAGTACTACTTGAGTACCAACGTGTTAACGGAGACGCCATGAACTATTTATAAACACCGTCACGAAAAGTGTCACGTTATTGACGCCACAATGACATGTCGGACAGCTCGGGTAACAGAGTGCTAAATCAAATGGTAATACAGCTACCAACATATAACGTATCAATAGAATATTATAGGAACATGCAATAATGAGCACAATTTATAAAATATATATTGCATGCTACAGGTCTCAATAAATAACACTAATGAGTCGAACGAATCGGAGCATAATTAAATAATAATGATATACGACTAATAAAGGCTAAATGAGTCATATTAACGGAAATAAAGTATAAAAAATCCGTACTACAAAGTAACGGAACAGAATTTATACTATGATAAAGATAACCAAGAATCCGTACCTTATACACGAATGACAATAATCAGAAACAAGGTCTAGGCTCGGTTAATGCCGCGAGAACCTACGATAACGTAACGCAAATTATAGTTTGAAAAATTCCAGTTCTGCCCCTGTCTTTTCGCACTCGTTAAAAATACTAAACGACGTTTAAAAATTCTGAAAATCTCCAGTTTACTAGACTAGTGATTTCTAAACAACTTTCATTTAGAAAAGTTTCTGATTTGGATTACCGAAATATGAGAAAAACGTGGATCTTTACAGCTGCGCAGAACTGCTAGCTGTTACGATAACGATTGTTTGGAGGTCTAAACGAATGAGTTTTTCGATGTTTTATATATCAACGGATTCGTTTTTCGACGAACTTCGTCATGGACATAAGATTTAACTGATTTGAATCTGTTATGAAGAAGTTATGGCCTCTGTAAGTTGGCTATAAAATACGGCCTAATCATATTACAAATCCGTTTATCATTTACAAAATCACATCTCAAAATACTCCTGAAAACTAGTTAAACATGTGATTGATAATCTTTTTAGTGATTTCAACTATTTAAAGTTTATTTTATAAACAAAATAAACTAATTATAACGTTTGTTGATATTATATATAAAAATTGTTAAGGTTTTTAAGTTAATAAATTTACAGAAAATAATCGGATAACTTGTAAAATAAAAAAGGTTTATAAAACTGATTTCTAAAATTTTTAGGAATTTTACATAATTTTTTAAGGCTGAAAAAGCCTTTAAAAAATAGGTGAGGGTGCCCGGGTTCGAACCCGGGACCTCACAGTTAGCAGGCGAGTGGGGAACCAGTGATCCAAGGCCTTGGCCGCGGTTTTACTTGGTTCCTAAGAACCTAGGTTCGTTTGGATCCAAATTGAAACACAAAACGATAATGATCAATGAAATAAACATGGGGCTTTGATTCCCCATGTGAAATTGAGTTTATGGATGTGTTTAATTTTACCATAAGTAGTCGAATCGATGATGAACCCACGGAGAACAGGTCGCGACTGAGGTGTAATCGGTTCGGGTTGCAATTGTTGATGGAAATCAAATTCCTTGTACAGGAAGTTTCTAATGAACCCAAGGATGAAAAGCCCTCTGTTTAATTCGAGTTCTGAAGCACTGAAAATGGTATTAGAGTAGTTGCAGGTCGCGATGAAAGTGATGATTGAATTGAGTGTTCTGGTTGTAAATATGATATTATTGAGTATATGAACAGATTAGGCATGATTAATCATTCGGTAGTGCGCGATTACTTTAGATTATTATACGCGTTTAGTGCGATTTGAACGTGGTGGTCGGCCAAAAAAAAGGAAAAGAATTTGTTTTAAAATCGCACTCAAACCGAATAAAATTCTAGTGGGGTATTGTTCGAATCATGTTCACGAACGTAATGGTACCGATTTGGGTTAAAATGGTCAAGTTTTGAGGCTGTTTGGGGGGTCGCCGGCGCCGACCGGATTTTGGCCGGAATACCTGCCGGAAATGCGGGGTAGGGGGAGAGAGAAAGAGAGTTTTCGGATTTTACACAATGGTCCCTGTGGTTTTCATTCTTTTTAATTTATGCACAGAACTTATAAATTTAAGTTTTCAAAATGGCAATTAACCCCCTGCACCTTTATTATTATTATTATTATTATTATTATTATTATTATTATTATTATTATTATTATTATTATTATTATTATTTTGAGTATTATAATTCTGCCCCCTTAAAACAATTTCGTCCACGAAATTGCCAGGTACAGCTTGAACAAAGATATGGTATAACGTACACAGAGGAGCAAAAATCAACAAGCGAACAAAATAACTCATAAATATTCAATTGCTGAAATAGAATCGATTAGGCAGATAAAATCGTATAAGAGGTGACTAATGTGATGTTCAAGAAACAGATAAATGATAACTTCCTAACTGATAACAGAAACATATAAAAGATAATAACTAAGAGGTAAATAGATACGGATATTGAGAACGGATTTCATCTTCTATCTCCCATGTAGCTTCACGTTCGGAATGATTTTTCCATAATACCTTAACAAAAGGAATAGTTTTCTTACGCATAATGCGTTCTTGTCGATCAAGGATAGCTTCTGGTTCTTCCTCGAATGATAAATCCTCACGAATCAAGTGAAGTGGATAGTTAACCACGTGAATAGGATGATAATTGTATCCCCTTAAAAGAGATACATGAAAGACGTTATGCATATGTGACAGTTGAGGTGGTAAAGCCAAACGATACGAAACCTCACCAACTCTTTCTAGAATTTCAAAGGGTCCGATAAACCGTGGACTAAGTTTCCCTTTTAGACCAAAATGTCCCACGCCTTTGCAAGGCGAAACCTTCAGGAATACTTTGTCATCGATCTTAAACTCCAAAAGTCGACGGTGTCGGTCTGCATAACTTTTCTGTCTACTTTGAGCTTCCTTTAACTTTTCTCTAGTAATAGCAACTTTCTCATTTGTGATCTGAACTAACTCGGGTCCTTCGATGACTCTTTCACCGACCTCTTCCCAAGAAATAAGTGCTCTACATTTACGACCATACAATAATTCGAAAGGTGCCATGCCAATGCTAGCTTGCCAACTATTGTTGTAAGCAAACTCGACCAAACACAAGTACTCATCCCAGTTCCCAGTCCACTCTAAGGCACAAGCTCGAAGCATGTCCTCAAGTGTCTGAATAGTACGCTCCGACTGACCGTCAGTCTGAGGATGAAACGCCGTACTAAACCTCAACTTGGTACCCCATGCAGCTTGCAAACCCTTCCAAAAGCGAGAAGTGAACCTCGGGTCTCGATCAGACACGATAGACACCGGAGTGCCATGAAGTCTAACAATCTCTTGTGTGAACACTTCAGATAGTTTGCTAACCAAAAATCCTTACTGAATTGGGAGAAAGTGAGCCGACTTTGACAATCTGTCAACTACAACCCATATTGCATCATTCTTCTTAAATGTTCTTGGCAACCCTGTCACAAAATCCATGGAAATATCATCCCATTTCCATACAGGAATAGGTAGTGGCTGAAGCAATCAACTAGCGCTTTGATGCTCAATCTTAACTTGTTAACAAGTAAGACATCTGCTAACAAATCTAGCCACGTCTTCTTTCATACCATTCCACCAGAAATTCTGACGAAGATCACGATACATCTTAGTAGATCCAGGATGGATAGAAAACGGAGAACTATGTGCCTCAGCTAATAACGATTCTCGAAGAAAAGAATCATTAGGCACACATAAACGTTTACCACACCAAATTACTCCATGCTCATCTACTCTGAATTCTGATTGTTTACCATTCTCCACATTCTGTAAGATTTCCCAGAGTTCACCATCGTCTTTCTGTGCGTTCTTTATCCGGGATATTAAGTCTGACTCAATCTGAAGTCTAGCGAGATATCCGTCGCTCTTGCCAATATGTAGGCCAATACCCAATCGATCGAGATTGGTAATGTTCTGAGGCTGTAGCTGTAGGGAGGCTACTGTTCCTAAGCTCTTCTTGCTAAGAGCATCAGCTACCACATTGGACTTTCCCGGATGATACTGAATATTGGCATCATAATCTTTTAACAACTCTAACCATATTCTCTGCCTCATGTTTAGTTCCTTTTGTGTGAAGATGTATTTCAAGCTCTTGTGATCAGTAAAATATCACAAGTCTCTCCGTAAAGATAGTGACGCCATATTTTCAACGCGAAAATAACAGCAGCGAGTTCAAGATCATGCGTAGGATAATTAACCTCGTAAGGTTTCAACTGCCGTGAAGCATAAGCAATGACCTTACCATGCTGCATTAGCACACATCCAAGTCCCTTTTTAGAGGCATCGCTGTAAATCTGATATCCACCCGTGCCCGATGGAAGTGTGAGAACAGGAGCAGACACCAATCTTTTCTTGAGCTCTTTAAAACTTTTCTCTCGTTCATCATTCCAAGAGTACTTAACCCCTTTCCTTAACAGTTGCGTAAGGGGTAAAGCTATAACAGAAAAACCTTCGACAAATCTGCGGTAGTAACCAGCAAGGCTAAGGAAACTACGGACTTCTGTGGCTGAGGTAGGTCTAGGCCACTTAGTGATCGCCTCTATTTTAGCAGGGTCCATCATAACACTATCCGCAGAAACGACATGACCCAAAAAGGCTACCTTGCTCAGCCAAAATTCACACTTTGAAAATTTAGCATCAAGCTTCTTTTCACGTAATGTTTCGAGCACGATACGAAGGTGATTCTCATGCTCCTCTTACTTTTAGAATAAATTAAGATGTCATCGATAAATACAATGACGAACTTATCGAGGAACTTGCGAAAGACTCGGTTCATTAGGTCCATAAATACGGTCGGGGCATTAGTTAACCCGAACGGCATAACCAGGAACTCATAGTAACCATACCGAGTACGGAAGGCAGATTTAGGGACGTCAGAATCTTTGATCTTTAGCTGATGGTAACCAGACCTCAGATCGATTTTAGAGAAACACTTTGCACCCTGAAGCTGATCAAATAAATCATCAATACGAGGCAAAGGGTAACGATTACGGATAGTGATCTTGTTGAGTTCTCTGTAGTCAATACAGAGTCTCAAAGAACCATCTTTCTTCTTCACGAATAGGACCGGTGCGCCTCAAGGCGAGACGCTTGGTCTAATAAATCCCAAATCTAGTAATTCCTGTAACTGCTCCTTTAACTCCTTAAGCTCCATAGGTGCCATACGATACGGTGCCTTAGAAATCGGCTCAGCACCTGGAATAAGATCAATAGTGAATTCTACCTCGCGATCTGGTGGAAGTCCGGGTAACTCCTCAGGAAACACGTCAGGAAAATCACATACAATCGGATAATCAGATATGTTCGGCTTTTCAGAAGATGTAGCTTTCACTGAAGCTAGGAATCCCATGCAACCGTGCGGTAAGAGTTTCTGAGCCTTAAACGCAGAGATGATTTTCAACGATTTTCGAGGCTGAGTCCCTTGATAAACGAGTTCAGCGCATTGAGGATTTCCAAATAAAACATGACGAGTCTGGCATTCAATAGTAACGTGATGTCGAGTTAACCAGTCCATACCAAGTATGACATCAAAGTCACTCATTTGTATAGGAAACAAATCAGCTTTACGAATAATAGACTCGATTCTGATCGGACAATCTCTATAGACATGCGAGATGATAGTCGAATCTCCTAATGGAGTAGTAATAGCCAAAGCGTGCTCTAAACCAGTCGGTGCAGTTATTAAGTACTTAGCAAACAAAAGAGATACGATAGAATGCGTTGCGCCCGTATCAATAAGACATAAATATCCCTCTTTCCTATGCAAAGGGTACCGGAGATCATACCTAGGGCGTTTACTATCAGTATTGGATAAGACATATATATGTATATAATATGTCCCTAACTAAGGGGTCAGAAATATACCTGGTGTGTTAGCTGCTTCATTTGCAGTGAGTGCAAAAACTCGTCCTCTAGTTGCAGGTTTAGCTTGATTCCCTCCAGCGTTATTACGAGGGTCGCGCTGAGGGTAATCCCTAATCATGTGTCCTGAACGTCCGCATCTGAAACATAATCCTCCGGCCAGACGACAAGCTCCCTTATGAAGTTTCCCGCATGTGTTACACTGAGGGATAGCATTCTGATCCTGATTAGGGTGCTGCTGATTTGGTGGTTGAGCACGAGTAGGAGCCTGCTGAGTCTGATTATGAGTTGATTTCTGGTTCTGGTTTCGATTCTTCCATGATCAAGAGTTATTGTTGTTGTTGCGATCAAAATGGTTTCGACGGTCTCGTGGTGGTAAAGACTGATTCTTATTCGTATGAGAAGATGACAGATCATGGTCATTCTCTCTAGGCCGCTTACGGTTATCATCATACGACTTCTTTCCATTCTTTTTATCATTATATAGGTTTTTAACAGCATTAACCACTTCATTAATATCTTTAAACTGATGATTCAATATAAACTTTCGATCTCTTTCACATATGGCCCACTGAAAATTTTCTGTCTGCTCATGCGGTGAGCCTGCAGATGCACCAAGAAAACTCACTAACCGCGTAAATCGTGTCTTGAAATCTGCTATGTGCTCGTCATTGCTCTGTCTAATATTAGCATACTGTCTACGATACTCAGTGCGGTCAGCAGCGGTGAAGTATTCCTCATAAAACATTCCTCGAAATTTATCCTAAGGAAGTGTAGCTACATATTCGTTTCCTCCTCTAGCTTGTTTCACAGTCGTCCACCATCTGTGAGCATCATCTTCTAACTTGTATGTAGCCAACCTTACTTTGTATACGTCCTCAACACTAAGTACCTCAAACAATTTCTCAATATAACTGATCCAGTTTTGCACCTCGACCGGATCATTGGAAGTACTGAAAGACTTAGGCCTTTGCTTCTGAAAACGTTCCAACCACACATGAATACCATCACGGGGTGGTGGTGTATTATCACCGGAAGGTGGTCCCGTGTTGTTCCCGCCAGAAGGTGGCTCTAAGTTATTTCCACCGGGTGGAGGTCCTGTGTTGTTTCCACCAGGTGGTGGTCCATTGTTATTTCCCTCCGATGCTGATCCCATGTTATTTCTGTTGGGTTTGTTAGAACATAAAATCATAGTTTAACCATTTAAACTTTCTGAAAACGTAGCGGAAGTTTAGCATTATAATCTTGTTTATAAGCTGAAAAATATGTTCATTAGATGACCATATTGATGTATAAAACAAACCCAAGGAACAAAGGATCATTTATGTGAATTAACAAGCTATGTACGTATGTAAAACTACATAAAATCACAGCTTCAGTGAGCTGTGAAGTACCTTACTGCAGCAGCATAATTCAATCAAAATACAATGTTTGATGAAGATGGAGATGCCCAAAATGTAGCCAAGACTTCAAGGATAGAAGTCCTCAAGCTAGTATACCCCAAGCTCCTTGCAAACACACCATCTTGTTAGGTAGATTATCACCAAAACAACACAAGAACACTTAAAGAAAACCCTCTTTTGCTGCTGGTCAAAACCGTAGGCTAGAGAGAGAGATATGAGAGTGTTTTTCTTGTTGTTAGTTGCATACATGAATGAGATTCATGATCATGGAATGCAAGAACCTTTCTTGTCATTAGAACATGCCAAGAACAACATGAAATCAGCTAGAAAATTCAGCTCTATGCCTCTCAATGTTGCTGCCTATTCCGTGAAGATAGAGAGAGATGAGGAGCTGAAAAATGTTGTCTTGCATGTGTGGAAATGAATGGAAAGAGAGAGCATCTTATGCACTAGTTAGTGGAGGAGACCAATATGCATGTGTGTGTGCTTTCAAGGGAATAAGTTGGTGGATTCTTGCATGCTTGTTCCCCACTCAAAGAAAGAAAGAAAACAAAAGAAGGGGACGGTTTTTACATGTAAGAAAGGAGATTTTCTTTTTCCCTTAAATATAAATACACACATATATATATTGCCTACTCTTTTAACTAGTTTATACAATTAACCAATTAATTGTATAAGTAGTATACTCTCATTATTATTTGGTGTTATATAACTAATTTAAATAACACTTTAAATAATATTATTGAACAAAATATCCTAATAAATTGTTCCATCTCATATGCAACTTATTTAGAAAACCCATTTTCTAAATTTGGTGTAAATATTTAATTGCATGATCATATCATCAATTAAATATTAATCGGTGTTTGCTAAGCTTGTTATTGGGTATAACCCGACTTGGATCATAACGTACTAACCACATCAATATTTTATGTGTCTTGGGCACATAGAATCCTACAATCTCCCACTTGCCCAAGATTCATAGAAGATTGATGCAAGTAGTAAATAACGCCTAACAACGGTTTACTACCCTTAATACGTATGACTTATGGCCATTCAATAACATCATCCCATTCAAGTACCCTACTTGAAATGATTTAGGTGAATCAATCATCTATCCTTTTGTTACAGATGTCATGTTAAATCCAAGGACACAGAATGATCATTCCTTGTTGATTTAACTTAATCAGGCCTTAGACATCTAACTCTCAACGAATAAGAGGAACAAATCCCATCTTGACTACATACGTTTCTCACAATCACCTTATGTCATACCTGAACATAGCCTTATGTACTGACAATTATTTCATATCAGTGAAGAACTAGTTCAAGGTGTAACACTTGGTGAATATCAAAACCCAATATGTATCTCAGGTCGAAGGATACCAAATGATATTCGCCTTTACTCAAATTTACTTATGATCAATCAATAAGATTCCATGTAGTAAGATTTGAGATGCGGGTTAGTCCAATATTTGTATCCCACAAATATCTATGAACCTTGGTAGCAACCCATTGCTCTATATTCATCCTTATAAATATCAACCAATCCAAGTTCATAATAGTCTTACCCTCATACTTGTTCCCACAAGTATGAACGACTACGGACATTTAGAGTAAATAATTTACTCATGGATTAAACATGCTAAATTGGAATATTAATTGAGACATTATAACCAAATAATTTTACTCAAATAAAAAAGAGTTCCACATATTCAAATACATAATTTGATCAAGTCCAATCACTAGAATATCGAAGTCCTAAGGCACAAGTATGACTTTCATGCTTTGCCCTTTCGAGGAGCTCGTGAGTGGATCCGCAATATTTTGATCAAAGTGAACTTTGCGAATACATATCTTTCCCTTTTCAACTTCATCCCTTATATAGTTGAATCTCCGCTCATTGTGCCTAATCTTTTGATGTACTCGGGGTTCCTTGATTTGAACATTCGCACCCTCGTCATCACAAAGATTTCTAAGGAGTCTTGAATGGTAGAGACCATCCTTAGATTGGTGATAAACCTTTTTATCCATGCAGCTTCCCAAGCTGCTAATGAGGCGGCTATGTATTCGAATTCTGTAGTGGGCAATGCTACTCTATTCATAATGGAGACGTACCCCGGTTGTGATCGAGGATCATCTCGATCAGTTTGGAAACTAGCATTCGTGTAACCCTTTACAACTAGTTCCTCTTCATCAGATCCGTATATCAGAAACATATCCTTAGTCCTCCTAAGGTATTCCAATATACTTTCAACATCCATCCAATGGGTGTTACACGGATTCTGCTGATATGTACTCGTCATGCTTAACGCGCATGACATGTCCAGTCTAGTGCCTATTATCGCATACATGACGGATCCTATAGCAGACGCATATGGGATGTCCTTCATACGATGTTGCTCATCCTTTGAGCATGGACATTGAGATGCACTCAATATTGTCCCTCTTTGAATAGGTACCATACCTTTCTTAGAGTTTTCCATCTTGAACCTTTTCAAGATTTTATCAATGTATGCACTTTGGTTTAACCCTATCAACCGCCTCGATCTATCCCTATAGATCTTTATTCCCAAAATATAGGCGGTTTCACCGAGACCTTTTGTGGAAAAACAACTTCCAAGCCAGGTTTTAACACCTTCCATGGTTGGAATGTCATTTCCAAAATTTAGTATGTGATCAACATACAATACTAAGAACGTAATTGTGCTCCCACTAGCCTTCTTATACACACAAGCCTTGTCAGTATCCAAGTTTCCATGCATATTTGTTTTCTTCTCGAAAACCCACTTGTATCCAACCGGTTTGGAGTTAAGTGGAGGGTCAACCAATTCCTAAACTTGGTTGTCATACATGGATTGCATCTCTACGTTCATGGCTTCCAGCCATTTGTCACAATCCGAATTGGACATAGCATTATGGTATGTAGTTGGCTCATGGGAGTCAATCTCATAGCATCCATCCACGAGAAATCCATATATTTCGGGTGGAATGCTAACTCTACCAGATCTATGAACGTTTTGTGTGTATTGATCAACCTCTTGATCATTATCAACAACCTCTTGTTGACAGCTAGTGTCAACCAAACGTGTATCGGCTTGTGGATCTTGATCCTCATCAAATTCCACTGTTCTATGCGTCATTCCTTCTATAAGGAACTTGGCTTCCAAGAACTATGCCTTTTTGAGCAATAAATACCTTTTGCTTTGTTGGATCAAAGAAGTAGTATCCTATACAGTCCTTTTGGATATCCAACAAATATACACTTAGTGAATCGACTTTCAGTTGGTTTGGGTGTTAAGCTTAACATAAGCTTCATAACCCATACTTTTAAATATGATGGCGATGGAACTATTCCATTTCATATTTCAAAAGGCGTCGAATCCACTTTCTTGGTTGGGCCATATTCAAAATACGAGCCTTGGAGAGTAGTGCGAAACCCCAAAATCATAGAGGTAGTGAGCTTATAGGCATCATAGGTCGAACCATATCCAATAGGGTTCGATCTCCTTTCAGACACACCATAATATTGTGGTGTTCCGGGAGGAGTAAGTTGTGAGACAATCTTACAACTTCCTAGATGATCCCAAAAAGCCTCACTTAGGTATTCACCTCCTCTATCTAAACGGAGAACTTTGGTAGTTCTATCGAGTTGATTTTCTACTTCATTCTCGAAGTTTTGAACATTTCAAATTCTTCATGTTTATGTGCCATCAAGTACACACAACCATAGCGACTATTATTGTCGGTATAAGGTAATGAAGTAAGTTTCACCATACCTTGTCATTGTCTTAAAAGGACCACATACATCCAAATGTATGATTCCTAATAAGTCTTTTTCCCTCTCATTAGTACCACTAAAGGGCGTGTTGGTCATCTTACCTTGTAAACAAGATTCACACTTATCAAATGAACAATTTTCATTTGTTTTCAAAAGACCATTCTTTTAAAGTGTTCAAATCCGATTCTTGTTTATGTAACCAAGATGACAATGACAAGAATAAGAGTCACTTAAACCATTTTAAGTCTCTTGGTGTATGATAGGTATAATGTGTTATTATAGGACGAATCATTATGAACCAATTCATCAACATCATTAGAAGGCATAGCCTTGAAATAATATACATCATCCATAGCAACATAAATACTATCATTTACAAACTTTAAATCATAACCATATTGTTTTAAAAGGGAAACTTAAATCATGTTCCTAGTCAAACCAGGAGCATATAACATGTTTTGAAGAACAACTTCCAAACCTTTTGAAAGTTTCAAAACATAGTCTCCTTTCTTAAAGTGCTTATTTCTTATGAACCCTTGCAACAGATTGCAATATTGAGTTCCACATGTGGTATCCAATTACCCATGTGCTTTGAGGAAATAACATTTAAGTCAATATGGATTATGAAAGTCGTGCTTGAGGTGTGCCCAGCATCCCTCTTATTTCTCAACTCTTTGAGATAGGTTGGACAATTCCCTTTCAAATAACCTATCTCACCATACTCAAAGCATGGATCGTGTTTCGTTACCTTAAGCTTCATAAGCTTAGGTTTTGGAGGTTCCGGTTTGATCGTCCCTTCCCCTTTGCCTTTGATGTGCCCTCTCCTTTGGCAACATTTGCCTTGGGATCGGGAACGACATTTCCATTGCCTCCCTTATTGATCTAGAGAATAGGTAGAACCTTTCTACCCATCCCTGCCTTAGCTGTTGTGAGCATTGCGTGAAACTCACAAATGCTCTTGTCTTATCCATTCATATTGTAATTCATTATGAATGTCTCAAACTTTTAGTTAGGCCATTGAGGATCAAATCCTTGGCCAACTCCTTTGAGACAGGACAGCTAAGCCTTTCGAGGCGGCGCCAACATCATCGGGGTCGGGTTGGTTGGGAATAGGATCGTCAAGGACATTGCCTTTGCTCTTGCTTGAGAACAATTCTCAAGTTTCGAGACCAGTCCATAAGGTTATTATGGTACAGACGATCCCTCTCTAAAACAGTTCTCAGTGATAGGGTATGGACGGTCGGGGTGGTAGCATTATTGTTTGCGGCAATTCTACAAATTTTACAAAGTTCTTTTTAGTATTTCTTAAAATTTCATTTTAATTATTAATACCCTTTACGTCTCATAGACAACTAATAATTAAAATCTAGAATCCAACGTTACATTCAAATAATGGTTAGGTGACCTTTATCCCATTATTCAAATTAACAAGGTAGTCAACTTTTGACAATTGCAACCTTTTGCAACTTCTAGCGGTATGGGATCGACTTTAAATATCATATGTAAAGTCGGCATGTTAATCCCATCAACACCATTTGGAAACCATATTTTAGGTGATCCATTCAACATGGTTTGCAAATCAAGTCACCCTACTTGCACACACATGTGAGTTTACCAACACAAGTGGTTAGGTGACCTTTATCCCACCAATGTGGTATTCCCACCTTAAGTCATAAGTTCCCTCAAAATGGTTAGGTGACCTTTATCCCATTAAGAGTTTCCAAATGACTTAAGTGTTGTGCAAAAGGACGGTGTTAAACTTGTTTGAAAAGGGATTTTTAGTTTTCATTAATTCTAGTTTTGAAAACTCTATGTACCTTGTATTTGCATGCTTTCAAATACAAGGTATCCTATGGTTCATTTTAATAAAACCTCTTTTATTAAATCATCAATCCTTTTAATAACCTCTTATTAATCACTTAATGATTAAGAACCATAGATGCAAGGTATCTTATGGTTTATTTTTAATAAAACCTCTTTTATTAAATCATTAATCCTTTTAATAACCTTTTATTAACCACTTAATGATTAGAAACCATAAATTTCCAGCTTGTTAAGTTTGCTAATGAGTTTGTTATGCATATCCAAATATCAATCAACAATCATACAACAAACAACCAAACAAGCATAATATAAACAACCACAATGTGCATAACCATAGCTACTATTGTGACCACACTTGTTTGCCATCACAAGTGTGGTCGTTTGGTCTTTCCTAAGGGTTGAATACAACACAAAATAGAGGTCTCCTTAGACTCCCACTTGAACTTGCATCCATATGCTTCAAGTCCCTTTTTTGTGTCTTTGATGTCCATCTTTGGGTCTTCATCTTGTGCATCTTCCTTTTACAAAAATTATATCCTAATACATTTTTCTAATAAAAGAAATGCACCTAATCTATTTATTACATAACCAAATGAATAAATAATTACAACCCAAATAATAAACATAAATATTACAACCCAATTGAATGAATTAAAACAACCATTCCAATCATCCAAATAACATAGGGCCAAAGGCTAGGTTATGCACTATCATATGACCAATCATAAACCTTATTCAATAAACAAAATAAACCCCATCAAACCCTAAATTTTCAGCCAACATAAACTGAAAATTAGGGTTTGTTTGTCCAAACAAACAACATCCAAATATATCAACCAATTGACATTCCAATCTTTCAAAGTTTAATCATAAGCATGAAGATATAACTTTGAAAGACATGGGGTTTATTGAATCAACCAAGACCAGCCTATTATGAGTTTAAAATCATCCTCTAAAACTAATTTTTAAAGGACAAGAACAAGCAAGCTATCCACATAACCGGCTCTGATACCATTGTTGGGTTTGTTAGAACATAAAATCATAGTTTAACCATTTAAACTTTCTGAAAACGCAGCGGAAGTTTAGCATTATAATCTTGTTTATAAGCTGAAAAATATGTTCATTAGATGACCATATTGATGTATAAAACAAACCCAAGGAACAAAGGATCATTTATGTGAATTAACAAGCTATGTACGTATGTAAAACTACATAAAATCACAGCTTCAGTGAGCTGTGAAGTACCTTACTGTAGCAGCATAATTCAATCAAAATACAATGTTTGATGAAGATGGAGATGCCCAAAATGTAGCCAAGACTTCAAGGATAGAAGTCCTCAAGCTAGTATACCCCAAGCTCCTTGCAAACACACCATCTTGTTAGGTAGATTATCACCAAAACAACACAAGAACACTTAAAGAAAACCCTCTTTTGCTGCTGGTCAAAACCGTAGGCTAGAGAGAGAGATATGAGAGTGTTTTTCTTGTTGTTAGTTGCATACATGAATGAGATTCATGATCATGGAATGCAAGAACCTTTCTTGTCATTAGAACATGCCAAGAACAACATGAAATCAGCTAGAAAATTCAGCTCTATGCCTCTCAATGTTGCTGCCTATTCCGTGAAGATAGAGAGAGATGAGGAGCTGAAAAATGTTGTCTTGCATGTGTGGAAATGAATGGAAAGAGAGAGCATCTTATGCACTAGTTAGTGGAGGAGACCAATATGCATGTGTGTGTGCTTTCAAGGGAATAAGTTGGTGGATTCTTGCATGCTTGTTCCCCACTCAAAGAAAGAAAGAAAACAAAAGAAGGGGACGGTTTTTTACATGTAAGAAAGGAGATTTTCTTTTTCCCTTAAATATAAATACACACATATATATATTGCCTACTCTTTTAACTAGTTTATACAATTAACCAATTAATTGTATAAGTAGTATACTCTCATTATTATTTGGTGTTATATAACTAATTTAAATAACACTTTAAATAATATTATTGAACAAAATATCCTAATAAATTGTTCCATCTCATATGCAACTTATTTAGAAAACCCATTTTCTAAATTTCGTGTAAATATTTAATTGCATGATCATATCATCAATTAAATATTAATCGGTGTTTGCTAAGCTTGTTATTGGGTATAACCCGACTTGGATCATAACGTACTAACCACATCAATATTTTATGTGTCTTGGGCACATAGAATCCTACAATTTCCACCTAATTAAGTTGTTCATTACATCAATTAAGGTAAAATATAATCTTGATCTTCAACCACTCTTCACTGATTTCCCGGAATACCCTGATTACCTACAATCAAATAAGAAAACACCACAAAAGAAAATACGGCTGAGCCAAAAGTTGCTCAGTGACGGAAAGAACAATAGTAATGATACGAAACATAAAATACTGATATCGGATACTAAACGGATCATATGGTATTGAAACGGTAATCTAATTCTAACATATAATACTGATGCTGAACTGAACATGTAATACTGAAACTGAACTGATCTACACGACGCGTATATACAAACAAAATAAGTTGTGTAATATAAGAAGTACCCAGAGCCGAAACTGAACTGATAAGTACATAGCTAGCTAGACTATGCACTAATGAGATGGTGTGTGGGGCGTACACACATGATTCCATCCCCCGGAACTGAACTGATCTGAACTGAACTAGGATCGATCCATCCGCCTCCCAGATAATTATGGCCAAAGTACTACTTGAGTACCAACGTGTTAACGGAGACGCCATGAACTATTTATAAACACCGTCACGAAAAGTGTCACGTTATTGACGCCACAATGACATGTCGGACAGCTCGGGTAACAGAGTGCTAAATCAAATGGTAATACAGCTACCAATATATAACGTATCAATAGAATATTTATAGGAACATGCAATAATGAGCACAATTTATAAAATATATATTGCATGCTACAGGTCTCAATAAATAACACTAATGAGTCGAACGAATCGGAGCATAATTAAATAATAATGATATACGACTAATAAAGGCTAAATGAGTCATATTAACGGAAATAAAGTATAAAAAATCCGTACTACAAAGTAACGGAACAGAATTTGTACTATGATAAAGATAACCAAGAATCCGTACCTTATACACGAATGACAATAATCAGAAACAAGGTCTAGGCTCGGTTAATGCCGCGAGAACCTACGATAACGTAACGCAAATTATAGTTTGAAAAATTCCAGTTCTGCCCCTGTCTTTTCGCACTCGTTAAAAATACTAAACGACGTTTAAAAATTCTGAAAATCTCCAGTTTACTAGATTAGTGATTTCTAAACAACTTTCATTTAGAAAAATTTCTGATTTGGATTACCGAAATATGAGAAAAACGTGGATCTTTACAGCTGCGCAGAACTGCTAGCTGTTACGATAACGATTGTTTGGAGGTCTAAACGAATGAGTTTTTCGATGTTTTATATATCAAAGGATTTGTTTTTCGACGAACTTCTTCATGGACATAACATTTAACTGATTTGAATCTGTTATGAAGAAGTTATGGCCTCTGTAAATTGGCTGTAAAATACGGCCTAATCATATTACAAATCCGTTTGTCATTTACAAAATCACATCTCAAAATACTCCTGAAAACTAGTTAAACGTGTGATTGATAATCTTTTTATTGATTTCAACTATTTAAAGTTTATTTTATAAATAAAATAAGCTAATTATAACGTTTGTTGATATTATATATAAAAATTGTTAGGGTTTTTAAGTAAATAAATTTACAGAAACATCATCTCAAGCAAAAACAAGCATTTTAGCATTGTAGGGAAAGTTGTGGTGTATGATGTTTGTCTTTTTAGCTGATACATCTAAGATGACCTTTAGGATTTGGAACAGCTCTTGAATTTCATTGGTGTTGAGAGTTTAGGGCAACGACACGTATTGGCTAATCTAAAAGAGCTGGTAAACAATATCCTATCTCCAGAATACATCAATTCATAACCAAAGAATCGTAAGGTTTCTGTTTCCGTTTCCGTGTATGACATTTTCTTACTTACACGGTGCTTGATTTTTCTTCTTGGTGTTAATAAAACCCTACTTTACTTTTGAAATTGCAAATTGAATTTCATTAAGCATATTGAAAATGTGGAGAGCTTGTGTGCTTAGTCATGCCGGCATACATGACTTAAATCAAACGTCTTTGTTTCTTTAACAACAATTATTAAAAGTTAAAGTTGATTCATGACGCTTTTTCTTTCTTTCTTTCTTATTTACTTACAATTTTAAAAGTTAGTTACTATTTTACAAAATTACCTCTTATAGGAAAATATCACAGAACATCAGGGTTGGCAGAAAAACAATTTTATGTGCCTTGTTTATTACTTACTATTATTCCAGTTTTGTTTGGTAAGTCATTTTAAATCAAGTCCCTATGTATATTTCTTGCTAATTTGAAGATTATATGTTTGATATAAAGAATGATATTTCAATTTACTATACCATTATTTTATCAAACACTGCTAACAAATAATTTTTTTGAACAGCAGAGGACTCCGAAACTGACGATCTATCGGGACTGGTTACCCTGGACCTAGCCGTCAGTCGTAAGTCATAACCCCCAGATGCGCGGGAACCGGATTGAATCCGTAAACTCTCGCCCCCCATCAGGATCGAACCCGGGATGAAACCCCGAGGCAAACCCTCACCTGGATGCCGCAGAAGTTAAATGGGGAGTGTGGGATTTGAACCTGGATCACTTAGTACACCAGATCAACCCATTAACCACTCCACCACTTACATCATTGGCACCGCTAACAAATAATAATATTGCATTTTGTTGTTCTCTCTACTTTATTAACAGATCTTATCCAAGACACGTTATCTCACACAATTATCCGAATAGTCTGAATTTAGAAACCCATGTGAAATGCAATTATTAATGAATAGATAGTGTCTTACACATGTTTAGTCATGAGAAAAATATAATAAATTAATATTTTATATGTTAATTAATTATTATTTGATTTAAGAGTGGCAATGGTTAGTATATGACGTAATGTTATTGTATTTTATGAAATAAAACATCAATCTAAAGGGTATGGTTATACTAAAAAAATATTTAATCTAAAAAACTAAGAAGGATTATGAGCTTGACACGTATCATTTTATTGTTTTAAAGATAATGACATTTTGATAATTATGTTAAATACATCAGCTAATTGTGGTTATACGTTTATTTTGTCATATATTTTACATCATTTGTTATTTTTATTAATCATTTATGTTTTACGTTTTAGAGTATTTGTGTATTTTGTCATTGTATTTACAGATTATAAACTTGTTATCTATAATCCTGTCTTACAATTAGAAGTACATAATGACATACTTTCACCAATGCATTTTTAAAAACTCATAGTGTTGAAGATAACATAATTTGTCATTTTTGTTATTATTTTTAATAGATTATATAAATTTGTTATCTATCAATGTGTCTTATTGTTAGAAGTACAAAATGATGTTATTTTACCAATGTATTTTTCAAAACTCATAGTGTTTAAGATAACCCGATTATGATCAAAAGACACAATGAGACATTGTGTTATTTTGTTATTGTTTTTAATTTATTATTGTGTTTTACATATTAGTGATACATAACAATATTATTCCATCATTATATATTTTTTAATTTATTATTTTAGAAAAACACAATAGTATTCAAAAGAACACAATAACTAATAAAAAGACATAACGAACTACACTAAAGACACAATGATGAGACATGAGCTTAATAAAATAATTTTTTTCTTTTTATATAATAATACTGTACTCGTTTTAATGAACGTTTAAAAAACAAAGGAACTTATAAAAAGCCAACAAAAGTGGTACCAAACTGTTTCCCATAATTAGTAGATGAATGGTTAGAATTAATTCTTAGACTTTTTAGTTTGAACATTTCTTCAATCTAAATTCTACATCCATTACTAACTCAAACAAAAATTACAAAATTTTTGTTTTATTAGGTTGATATTAATTACAAAAATATTTTGTTTTATGAAGCATATCTTTCGGGTAATTTTTGTATTTCCATCATATTTTAAGACGGCTATGTTTTAAGTTCTTAATAAAACTCGTTTATAGTAATAAAATTCCCTTCTATTATAAAATAAAATATTAAGAGACTTTTAGATAGTCTTTTAATAATTCTATTAAGAGGCTATTTCTAAATAAGTCAGAGCTAGAGTGTGTTTTGTTTATTTTAAATTTACCTTTTAATAGTTCATGACTTCATGGAGCCTCCTAACGTTAAGTTTTAGAAATACTCTAAATGATATAAAGCTACCTCTTATTCAGTCTGACGTTTTAATGGGTCAGTGTAAAGTTGCCAAACAACCTTTAATTTACATCCATCATCCCATATTGGTTGAGGAAAGTTTCTCACTTTTATCCTGACTCTGTAAAAAAAAAATAATGCTTTATTTTTATTAATCTGTTTGGTCTAGAGTGTAAAACGGATCATTAGTATAACCATCTCACATTGATTGAGTGATTGTTACACATCTTCATTCCCACTCTATATAAAGGATGCTTTTGTTGTCTAGGTTGCAAACCGAACTATTAGTATGGTCATGCCACATTACTTGAGTATAATCATCTTACATTTGTTGAGATATTGTTTCTTGCCTTCACTCTATAAAAGAGGACCATTAATGTAATCATCCAATATTGATTGAGGAAATGTTTTTCATCTTCGTCCTCCATCATAAAAGATGATAATAAGAATAATCATTTCACATTTGTTGAGGAAATTTTTCTTACCTTCATCCTCGGTATATAAAAAGAACACTATATGTTTTTTTTGTGACGAAGCACGATAAATTATTTGTTTTTGGGACCAGCTTGATTCTGTTTACATTTCTATATAAGTTAATGTTCGTAGAAAAGTGCGAGTAAAACCTACTAGTACACATATGCACAATCCTTTCACAAGATTATGGATGCATTATAGCATGATCGGATCAACATTTGATGGTTGTTGACTCTTGGTGGTGTAAGTTTAAAGCACAATAAATATTAATAACATAGAATGGAATAGAATAGAATTCATTCGCTTGTCCTTATATAGAATTTGTTTTATCACGTCATAATGTTTTCAACTTATGATATCCGGCAGGCCCTTTATCTATCATCTTCAAAATATCCTTTGTTTTTTTAGTGACTCGGCTCTAAATAATCACAATGACTTGACTTGACTTGTACCCCAAAGGCACACAGTTAGCGAGTGACTTCTTCCCTTCTCGTTTAAGACTTGCCAATCTCATTAACCCTTTTTCATCAATATGCGGTTATCCCTTTTGACAAAACGTCGTGACAATGTTACACGCAAAACAACAAATTTCATAAGGATTTTCATATTCAAGGTTAATAAACTTCTAACTATCTTATATATTATTGTTAATTACATGAAATGTCCTTTTAGTAAGGTGTAATTATACGTTTGGTCCTTAAGTATGAGAAATTACAAGTAAAGTTCAAAGCTATGCACAAACGTAACACAAAAGTCCCATGCATGGATGTCTGTTATCTTTTTTATGTGAAGTGGCTAAAGTGCTCATTATTTAAAATTACAATATAAATATAAATGTAATCATGTTTACTAATTGAATGGTCCACTCGGACCATTCCCACCTCATCTCAACCTAATGGGCTTGTTAATTTTGGTAGCGTCGCCATCGGAGGCTCATTGTTGCTTCTAGAAGAAATATAATACATAATTTTCCTCTGATGGTGACTGATTGGTTTTGCTAAGATCTATTGAAGCCAAACTAAAAACCTACAAACCACTGGTGATCCAAATCAATTGAATCAGAAGATGGTTATTGATTACGGTGATGATGATGATCGATTGAACTCACCGGTGAACTTGAGACCACAACAGAAACACTATCCCCTGAATTTGGTGAAAGTTAGAAGTCGTCGGGAATATGATGAAACAAGGAGGATACCGTGAGCCTTTATCAGTAGTCCACCAACCTGTAATTAGTAAAATGGTTAAGAATAAAGAGGATGCCTTGTTGTCAAAGGGCAAGCAACCTGTGGACAGACCACCGGTCTCTGCCACCATTTTTAAGTGAAAAACTCTTTTTGCAATTTGCAGTGCCCAAATCAAAATCAAAATCAAATCAAACAAAGGCTTCTGTTCTGTTCTGTTCTGTCCTGTTATGCAACTTACAAAAGATTCCCATAATATTCCTTAGGATATGCCCATGCCCATAGCTTTTGGGTTGGTTACTCTTTCTTATTAAACACTCGCACACCAACTCAACTGTATCTCTCTTGAATTTACCAAAGTAAAGAAGATATCATATGGGGTTTAACTTTAACATGGACGGAGGTGGTATGGTGTGTTTATTTTGTCTAGTAATAGTGTATGTGGGTTCTGTGTCGGGTATTCCGACGACCCTGAACGGACCTTTTAGGCCGGTGACGGTGCCACTGGACCAGAGCTTTCGTGGGAATGCGGTGGATTTGCCCTCCGACGATCCTCGCCTCCAGAGAAGCGTTCAAGGCTTTCAACCCGAACAGGTTTCCATTTCTCTTTCCACAAACCATCATTCTATGTGGATCTCTTGGATTACAGGTACCAATCCATTCTCTCCCTTTTTCTTTTTCTTCTTTCTCTTGAAATCAACTTTAGGCTTCTTCTACTTGATTACAAGATTGTAAAAATGCAGGTGAATTTCAAATTGGAGACAATATAAAACCACTAAATCCTGATACTGTAGCTAGTGTTGTAGAATACGGGAAACTGAAATCTTTGAAAAAACAAACACAAAAAGCACAGGGTTACTCTCTCATTTACAATCAGCTTTACCCATTTGAAGGCCTTCAAAACTACACTTCTGGTATCATCCACCACGTTCAACTTACAGGTTAGCTTCCAGAAATTTGATTATTATTACTTTTTCCATATGAAGTTTTTCAGGAAATCTTGAATCTTGGTGTATGAATCTTGTAGGATTGTCTCCGGATACTGTTTATTACTACAGATGCGGTGATCCCTCAATTGGAGCAATGAGTGATGTTTTTCAATTCAAAACTATGCCCCTTTCTAGCCCTAAAAATTACCCGAAGATCGCCATTGTGGGTGATCTTGGTCTTACTTATAATTCAACATCAACAGTGAGCCATTTGATCAACAACAACCCTGATCTTATGCTACTTGTTGGAGATGCAACTTATGCTAACTTGTATCTAACAGATGGCACCGGTTCTGATTGTTATTCATGCTCATTTTCAAATACTCCAATTCACGAGACTTATCAACCCCGTTGGGATTACTGGGGAAGGTGAAAGTTTAAATCTTTATCGAATCATGATTCTGTAAGGCTTTAACAGGGTGCTTGGATTTGCATTTTGAAACCTCATCATGTGATTGCTGTTACAAAAACTTTTATTAAGTTTTAATAAACAGATTCAGCTTTGATTATTTAGGGGTCTAAATATTCAGCTTTGGGTACTTACGTTCCTGCCATCTTTAACAAAACTAATTACATAAAATGATATTTGACCAAATTTGAAAAACTTTTACTTTGATTTCATAAACTGTCCCCACTGTTTTCCCCATAAATATCAAATTTTGGTCGCTTTGGTATGATTACAACTTCAAGCAACGCAAGCTGATTATCTGGTTGTGATTGTACCATAAGACATTACCACTTTCGAAACACACATCCAAGCACTCCCTAAATCATATGCGTTTGTTCTTGAAGATATTAATTAACAATAGTGAGTGAAAATTACCAGGTATATGCAGCGAATAACATCTAAAGTACCAATAATGGCTATAGAAGGTAACCATGAGATCGAAGAGCAAGTCGAAAGCACAACGTTTGCATCTTACAGTGCACGATTTGCATTTCCATCCGAGGAGAGTGACTCGAAATCCACCATGTACTACTCTTTTAATGCAGGAGGCATACATTTTCTAATGCTTGGTGGCTACACTGCTTATGATAAATCATGTAAATATCAATCTTTTTACATCTGTTGACTCTTTGGTTTTGACTTTTAACTAATCGGTTTCATATAGCGGATCAATACAAGTGGTTGCAGAGGGATCTGGAAAAAGTTGACCGTGAAGTGACACCATGGCTTGTTGGTGTTTGGCATCCGCCATGGTACAACACGTATGTTTCTCATTATAAAGAAGCGGAATGCATGAGGGTAGCCATGGAAGAACTACTGTATAATGCTGGTGTTGATATGATTTTCAGTGGACATGTAAGCGTTTTAGCTTTTAAGCTATGGGTTAATTTGTGTTGCTTTCAAACAGGTCAAACGGGTTAAAAGAAAAAAGAAAAAGAAAAAAGATTAGCTTTCATACTTAAAAATGTGCCATTTGACCCATTACCCAGCCCCACTGGACCAGTCCATTGTGTCACTGTATATGCTAAAAGTTTGAAGTGGAGTGTTTTGAGTATGCTGTGGTTCAGGTCCATGCTTATGAGAGATCAAACCGAGTGTACAACTACACGCTGGACCCTTGTGGCCCAGTGCACATAACAGTAGGGGATGGTGGTAACCGAGAAAAGATGGCTGTTAAACATGCGGATGAAGAGGGTAACTGCCCGGAACCATCTTCCACACCAGATTCATTCATGGGCGGTTTCTGTGCCTACAATTTCACATCTGGGCCTGCAGCTGGAAGCTTCTGTTGGGACCGACAGCCCGAATACAGTGCTTACAGAGAAAGCAGCTTCGGTCATGGGATTCTTGAGGTGAAGAACGAAACGCATGCTTTGTGGACATGGCACCGGAATCAGGATATGTACTATGAGCCCGGGGATCAGATATTCATAGTTCGGGAACCTGAAAGGTGCCCTGTTAAAGCAGCTCCGGATATGCTCTGGGATCAGTAAAATGCAATCTTACTCTTACACGTTACATTGGGGTTCCATAATAAATAGATCTGTGTAGCATATATCTATCTCACCGACATGCAGGTGATTGGACCCGTGATTTGTTGTATTGTATGTTGTTGGAAATCGAAATCAAATGTCAAGTGAATGATTTCTTCAGTTTTGAAAATGATTAAGAAGTTAAGACGGTAAAAATAAAAGAGATCACCCAAGCTCAAGTGGAGTGGAGGACATAATAATAATAAACCTCTCTATGTATCCAAAATGTAAATGATGTAATAAATTATGTAGGCTTAGTAATTTGTAGGTTAGAAGGAATGTAATTATTGTGTGGAGAAAATGAAGAAGAATATGATAATGAATATGGTGTTGGGATGCAGGAGAGAGGAAGAGGCTTTAGATGTGAGGGGGGTATGTAGCGTGTCATTAGGGAGCGGTGCTCCTCCTCCTGTGAGCAAGGGTGGCGGCGGCTGCTGACCACTGCCTGTGCCTGAAACTGGACTCGTCCTCGTCCCTCCTGCGGTGCTGCATTAATTGCACATCAATGACTAGTTACAACAGGAAAGATTCTCTCTCTCTCTCTTTTCATTTCTTTTTTAAGCAGCAAGATGTTAGTGTTACCTAGGAAAGGAAGATATAAGTGAAGAAAGAAAGAAAGAAAGAAAGAAAGAAAGAAGCATGTATGTTTGTTTGTATGTACGTAGGAGGTACCTGGGGTCTGGTGGATAGACGCATGATCCGTAACTGGGGTCTGTTTTGGCGATGGTGGCAGTCCCGGAGAAGTCGCAGGAACCAGGGGCCTTGAAAGAACGCATGTAGTAGCTGTTGAAGGTGTAGGAGGTGTGGGCCTGGATGGTGTTTGGAAGAAAGCAGAGGCCCGATGGCTGCAAGGGTGCGCAGTCTGCTCCGGCGCCGCACGCGTAGTCGAGAGCCGTCTGTAAAGCCTCCCTCGTCGCCTCACTTCTCGCAACGCGCCATGTCCCCATCGTCAATCTGCCCATCCTCACGATGACAACAACAACAAGGAGATGTGTTATTACGGAATGCGTTCCCATCTGGTCAAATCAGCTGTGTAAGGCACACAAAAGACCAATGGATGGATGTGTAATGTAATGTAGGCCCGTCGATTTTATCCGTATCCGATTAAACCGCCCGACCCGATCTCACCCGTACCCGAAGAAACCCGACCCGAACAACCTGTTACCCGAACAACCCGAAAACTGATTAAACCGATTCTTATTCGGGTCGGGTTTCGGATAAACTTTCAAACCTCAAAAACCCGAATAACCCGAACCGATTAACCTGAAATCTGAATAACCGATCAACCCATATTATAATTAAGTAAATTATATATATACACTTGTTTAGATTGTCCAAATTGATCAAATTGTTTGTATATAAATATATATTTAAGCACATTTTATAAATTATAGAAGTAAAATAATTTAAGTTCACTAGTTTTATAAGATTTCAAATGAAAACCCACTAAAATCTATTAAATTAAGTATATTGTTTAATATCCGAAACCCGACCCGAACAACCCGTTATCCGAACAACCCGAAAGCGATAAACCGATTGTTATTCGGGTCGGGTTTCGGGTAGACTTTCAATGTTGAAAAACCCGAATAACCCGGACCGATTAACCCGAAACCCGATTAACCAACCCGAGCAACACCCCTAATGTAATGTGTTGGAAAAGCTACAAAAGAGATGGACAATAACAGACTAAGACAAGAATATCTTTGCTTTTCTTTTTTATTATGTTTATTAAACCATTTAATTAATTAGTATTATTATAAATACATATTAATCCCTTTGGTCGGTGGCTACAGTGCCATCGTACCAAAGGTGATGCACAGGGTACAACTTTCAAATCAAGCACAAGTTCAAAAGCACAATGTACAACACAACTTTCAAAAGCACAATTTTACAAGCTGCGATGGTTGCGGTGGTGGTGTTGCTGCGGTGGTTACGGTAGTGGTGCTGCTGCGGTGGTTGCGTTGGTGGTGGTGCTACGTGGTCGCGGTGGTGGTGGTGCTACGATGGTCGGAGTGGTGGTGGTGGTGGTGGTGCTGCTGACTCAAGTGCCCCCCGAACCGGGCGAAATGGTCGCCTATTACACGGCTCACACGGTGGTGGTGGAGCAGGCGATGGTTGCGAAGGTGGTGGAGCGGCGATGGTTGAGCTGGTGGTGCTGCTGCGATGGTGGTGGTGGTGCGGTGGTGGTGATGCTGCGATGGTTGCGGTGGTGACTGTTACGATGGTGGTGGTGTTGCGGTTGTTGTGGTGACGGTGGTGAAATGTGCGGAGAGGAAGAGATTGAAATGGGTTTTTGATGGTGGTGGTTGTGGTTAATGGACCTCAATTTTTTTTTAAATACAGTTGAATTTTAATGGAGTACAAATGTTAATAAAATAATAATTTTGAGAATGAAAATATCATTACAAATTAGCTATATTAATTATTAAATATAACATTAAAATTAAGTTATTTGTTTAAAATTTAATACATAACTAGTGAGATCTGTTTTTTTTAGTAAAAAGTTATTTCTTTATTTTTTATTTTTATGGTACGAACTTTTCGCTGTTTTTAAATTTTTTTTGCGTTAGGGTGTGTTTGTGTTAACTGACATCTTTTTTAATTGCGTCAACACGATAATCACAGTTTTAAAAAAAACACCTCAAACCCAAAAAAATCCCGCGACATCGCGCGAGTTTTAATATCTAGTTATTACTATGCCTGCAACTCCTTTTTATATTTTGATATCACTTGACACGTGATTCTCTACATCCCTTATCAAATTATTCACATCCAAAATAATAATAATAATAATTAATATATAAGTTAATAAAGAAACGACATTAAAAGTGATGTATAAGTAGGTGTTCCTCATGTACAACCATGTATTGCGTTGACATGCATCTCCCTTTTTTATTATTATTATGGTGCAAGTGTTTTAATCGTCAGTTTTTTCACAGAATAAAGAGTTTCTACGCGAAGAGAGAGGGGGAGAGAGAGAGATAGAGTGAGATGGATTTTGGAAGCGACAACTATTACCCCGTGTCATAATCGGCATTGCCGCGAGGAACCCTAGGTGGCGATTGGCGGCGAGGATGGTGGTTTTAACTGTTTTATATACGTAGAGAAAAAATGACAACAGTTTGAAAGTCGGCATCGCTGCTAAGTTTCTTGGCAACCCTAGGTGCAGAGGGTTTGAGCTTTTGTATTTGATTTCACACGACACGAAGGAGAGTTGATCAAGTTTATTTTTAACATATTATTAACTTTTTAGAAACCATAACAATTATTGTAGATTTTTTCAGATAAAATAAAAAAGAAAACCCACAAAATGATAAGGAAGATAAGGTGATATGATTTCTAACAATTATTTCATGTTCATTAGCTATGAGACATGCACATGAATAATAGGCTGCACATAAAGGGTAGAGATAAATAAAAATACAAAATCTAATCTCTAAATAATATGTAAATATACTATAATATTCCCCCGCAATCTTAGGGAGAGTGGAATAAACGGCTTAGACCGAATCTAAAAGTCTGTAACAAATGTCAATGGAGCCTTTAATGAAGATATTTGCGTATTAAGAGGAATACGAAACATGCAAGACATGAATGTGGCCTATCATGACTTTCTCACGGATTAGTTGACGCTAAAACAAGTCTTGAGATAAGTATATTCTGGAAACATTTTCACATTAAATAATAGTGGCATGTATAATGGGGATACGTAATTCCACTAATAAATTCCGCAATAATGATGTCAACTTGGTGTAGAATATCGTGGGTATATTGAGATTGCGACAAAAATACCAATGTAACGGACTAAAAGTTGTCATATCAAACTCATTAGATAAGGATGTAATAACTTGTTAAATAAGAGACAAGTCAGATGCAATTAGGATTATATCATCCACTTATAATGATAACTAGTAATTCTCACCCCCGCGTTGCGGCGGGTTCAAACACGAAAACATTAATACAACATTACATTCAAAATACATGTATACATCATATTCAAAAGAGTATTTTTGTATATACAACACACAAGAAGCTTTAATACATGTTTGATTTCCGCATGACTCTGCCCCCTTAAGTTCCACTGCCATCTCCTACAAATAATAAATTAGTAGCACTAAAACAGAACCACAACCTCCCCACCACATACAGATTCACAAGCACAAGAAAACAATACTTTCACAACATAATCCCCAAATTGCATAAAAGAACCAAAACATCTCTACCACACAAAGATTCATCACAAGCACAACAAAACAATATTTTCATAACATAACCCCCAAATTAGCATAACTAATTAACTATAAAGTGATTAAATTGAAGGTGAAAATGATGAACTCACATGCCAATAATCATAATCAATGGTGAGCAATTTAGTGATACCAAAACTACCAGCAGCAAGAACAATAGCAGCATTAATAGCCCTATCCATCAACCTATCCACACTTTCACCTTCACCAACCTCACCACCATCACCACCACCACCACTCACCGTCGCCGTCGCCGACGAAAACCCACCTTCAAACGACAATCTCCCTTCACCACCACCAAATCCACCGATCAACTGCACCCCTTCATCCCCATCAATCCCCCTTTCAATCTCACCCACCAAGCTCCCAACTTGATGATCCGTCAGATCACCACTCTTCATCGGAATCACATCTTGCTCCTTCGCCACCGCCTTCACCGGTCCGGCGACCTTCGATTTCGTCAAGAATTTGGGCGTTTGTGAAGTGGGTGCGATTGATCTCAAATCTTTGAAATCTTTCACCGGTGGTTTGTATAAAGAGACCACGGTGGCGTTAATGGAAGCAGCAGCCATTAAAGATATGATCTTTTCGCCGGAAAATCGATGGGTCTGCTTTCTCCGGTGGAATTTGGGGTCGGTGTAGTGTTCTTATAGCATTGTAGTTTACCTAGAAACAATCGATACCTGAAGGGGGATCTGCGGGCTGAAGGGGATCTGAGGGCCGAAGGGGATCTGCGGGCCGAAGGTGGCGACGGTGGCCGAAGGGGATCTGCGGGCCGAAGGTCGCGACAGGCCGAAGGGGGCGGTGGCGACGGGGGCGAGGTGGCCACAGAGGCGAGGTGGCGACGGCGAGGTGGCGACGGCGAGGTGGCGACGGTGGCTGAAGGGGGCGGTGGAATTGTGGGGAGGAGGAATGGGTTACTGTAGCTAAAGTTTATATCTTTAATATATATATAATAAGTATGCAATCTGAGGCCCCGTAAAATGTTACAAGTGTTATTACAAACACCTTTAGGTATAATAAAAGATGAAAACTTGTGATACGATGCCCTTTCTTGTTTGATGTCATATAGAGACTCGGCCCATGGTTGGGTCGAGGCACCTATATCCATGAAACCCTTGTGGGTATATGAGAAAAACGCATCAGCTGGATCTCTAGGATAATTTGTTACGTTGGATGGCGGACATGTTAACACGTTCACCCAAACACTTGTAAGTCATTAAAGGTCGGATGGTTGTGGTAAAGGAAAAATCAATGTTTGAAAGTTAAGGTGTTTAGAGGGTAAAATGTTATGCAAGTAGATTGCACTGTGGAGGGCTTCGACCCAAAAATTAGGAGGAAGGTGGGCGTGGATGAGGATGGCATGGATGATGTCATTTAAGCGACGAACCATCCATACCATCCTTTCTATTTTGTGGAGAAGTCTGCGAGTAAGAGAAACAAAAATAGACTATTGGTGGAGGCGAACTGCTTAAAAAACATGATTATCGTATTTACTGCCAAGGTCATATTGAAAAGTTTTTTTTATAGATTGACTAAATTGGGTTTTTATTAATTTATGAAATTTGACAAAAATTAGAAATGTTTCATATTTGAATTTTAATGGGTAGATCCAAATGTATTGTGTGAAAATGATCGATTAACACCGTATAATATTTGAATGTGAAAGATAAAAAATTAGATAAATTAAAGGACTAATGTAGTGTGAGGGCCATCAAGTTGTGATCTTTGGCGGAGATCGAGCGTTCAAAATTTTGTTCATTTAATTAGACGAAAGAATATCAACACATGTTTTGTTAGTTTATTTATGTTTGTGAACGTTTGTTTATTTACCTTTATATACTAGACTTGTTCAAAAGTTACGTGTGTTTGTGGACGAATTATGATATATTAGACTTGTTTGTTTGTGTTCATATATGTTTATTTATGTTCTTTTATATTTGTTCAATCGTGTTCATAAACGATTTGTTTAGTTTTTTAATGAACAAATATGAAGGAACATGAACATTTATGTTTTCTTAATGGGCGAGCATAAACTATAATCATGTTCAATCAGGTATTCTTTTAAAGTTAAATGAACGAATACGAAAAATATGACGATAATGGTGTTCGTTTAGAGGGGTAAAGAATAGAAATTGTGGGGTTAAAAAAAAAAGGAAAAAAGAATAGAATGTGTGTGCTTGTGTATAAAACTAGGTTAGAGCCTCACGGGTGATTTAACCAACCAGACATTCATTAAACATTGATTAGATAATAAACATTATGAAAATTCGAAGTATGAAAATAGAATTAAAATAGATACATACCCAAAAAAATTTCATGGATGTCTAAACACCTGTTTGTATACAACGTTTTGTGCCTCGCTAGTAATGTTACCAATTTGATCTAAAATGAGTAATTTTATACCGTCTGTAATCTTCACGTTTGACAAAGCCACCTATAACTATCCATGAGTGAAAACTGGTTCTTTTAAATATAACCCAACTTTTAACAATAATTATCCCTGACTCTTGTTAATCGTCATTGCAAAATAAACAGTTAGTGGAAACTGTCTTCTTTAGAATTTGAAAGGGATTATTTATTGGATGGCACGAGATTAATTCTTGCAATAAATGTTTGACATCCAATATTACTTCCATATATTATCTCAACTTTAATAACCCATTTCCCAAATAGAAATTTGTAGGTGAGTACCATTGCAAAGACCATTTTGTTGGTCGATGCTACATAGAAGCATAACGGAAACTCCAACTTTCAATACTAACTTGTGATTTGGCAATCCGTATAATAAGGAGAGTGCAAATTTTCTTGTAACCCGGGATATTAAAATATTCCATTTGACGTATGTTATCCGAATTAGATACTTTATCTCATCATCAGAGAAAAGTGAAAGCAAATGATCGTTAATTTTATTACGACCTCATTTTCTGGTGCAAAAATTGCTCTCTCACGAAAGTTCTCTTTATCTTTGTTCTGTAACATAAATGGGTAAACAAATTGAATCATACTTGCTAAAAGATCGATCGATTCGTTGACGAGGAGTTCATGAGGTATAGTGATAGTTGCATCACCATCGTTATAACTACCAACATTACTCTCTCCTATATCAAGAAGTCATGTGGCAAATTGTTTAATTCCTTTAGTGTCAACACCTTGTCCCTTAGCTTTTAGTCGCACATTTTTTTGTTAAAGTAACTTGCATTTATTCAAAATATATGACGAGTTTAATGATGTATTAACAATTTCTTCACGACTACCATTTGGAACCACATGTAAAATTTATTGAAAATCGTCACAAAAAACAATACTTTACCACCAAATGGCATATCTAAAGGTACGGAAATATTTATAGTTAATACATCATTCATTGTTCTATCCAGTGCTTCAAATGTGTGCTTATGAGTCATTGATGTTTCATCCCAAATAATCAATTTTGTTTGCTTTAATAAATGAGCAACTTCACTGTTCGGTTTTATGTAACAAACATAATTTCTGTTTACATTTAATGGAATATGAAACGTGAGTGTGGAGTACGACCTCCAGTAAGCAACAAAGATCTTATTCCACTGAATGCTACATTTAATACAATCTCACCTTTAGACCATATTATTGCGGTCAATGTCTTCCATAGAAAGGTTTTACCAGTTTCGTCATATCCATAAATGTAAAAAACTCCTTTGTTAACTTAACAACAGTCATGATTTCACTAAAAACTAAATGTTATTCATCAGATAAAGAATTCCAAAGATTTTCAAATTCAAACATCTCGTTTGCTACATCATACAATAACTCCTTGCTAATTAAACGATTATTTGAAGAAGACAAACAATCACTGTCCGGGTAAGGCATACTTGTAAATGACTTAAGTGTCGAACTACTCCGTAATAAATACTTTTCAATCTCATACAACGTTAAATTTTTTTGATTGTTTATTAGAGACAAAGCTGGAATTTATACATAGAAATTGTGAGTAATTAGTTTCACATTCAATAAATTTAAGAAATAGTAAAAATGTGTTATGAAATAAATATAATTATTATAATTAAATAAATATAAATAAAACATCCAAGATAAAAACATTATAGAGGCAACATACAGTTTACTTAGTACGTTGTTTATATCATCATCAACACCATAAATGATTTGTTGTTGGTTTGCGAGTTGGAAAGGCAACCTCATAACCAATGCATAACGGTAATGTACATCAAAATCGAAAATTCTTCATGAAGCCTCACAAGCTGAAATATATCTACAATCGTAGTATTCTTTTATTTCTTATTTATCGTTTTGTTAGCCAGGATCATTGTTTGGATCTATAACAGCAACAGTAGCCTCCAATCTGAACCCCATGAATAAGATGAAATGAAGAGAAATTTTTAAACATATAAATGGTGAATTGTTTTTAATACGAAAAATTAAAAGTAGAAAGAGTAAGATTGAGGGAATAAATTTTCATCAATTAATATTATTTCAAAATAGTAAACTTTTCTTGGATCCTTGAATAGTTGTCTAGTTCAAATCCTGATAATTTGAACATTTATGGTATACTCTTCCAATAAAACACTTAGGTCGTCAAACAGTGTGATTCTCCTGGATGTCATTATACTGTAAAATTTTGAAAAGGTGAGAAATAATTATAAAGTTAACCATTATGAAATGAACATAGTTTTGTATTTGATAAAATTTAAAAACATCATACCTTGTTTGATAGTTGGAAATGTAAATCAAATGTAAATTTTGCAAAGAATGTAATATTAATTTATAGTCTTTGTGAAATACACAATTATGGAATGTAATTAGAAAGCATTGTAATTTCTATAAAATAAAAATCTACTAAATTAAAGGAGCTTTAATTAGAAAGCATTGTAATTTCCAGAGAAATATAGAGATAGTAGTGATTGCAAGTTGACAAAAATAAGTTTAAATGTAATTTAATGTATGATAGATATAATATCCACACTAATAATAATAATAATAATAAAAGTTCAGGGAGCATTTGTGCCATTTTGAAAACTTATTTTAATGAGTTGGTGCATGAAATAATAAGTTTGGGAAACCTCAGGGACTATTTATGTAAATATTAAAAAAAACAAACTGCTTTATTCTCTACCACCGTGACCCACGAATTCCACCCATGTTCTCGGGACTTTTCCAGCAATTGATCGCACTAACACTTTTAATAATCAAAGTAATACCGCAATATCGAACCTTTAATCATTATTAAGCTTCCATTGAGATCAATTTCATCAAAAATCAACAAAAACAAACCATTCGAGCTCCACGAAACCGTCGACCTGCAACTCCTATCAAAATCCCATCTCTGATCGATTTTAACAAGATTTGATAAGGGGCTTTTGTTTGTAATCATCATACGAAACTTCCTACCAATTTAACTTGATTTTCATCAAGGATTGGTCACCCAACGATCACCACTTGACCGCGACCTGTTCTTCGATCAGTTCAGCTTCATTTCATCATCATAAAGGTAATTAAAGCTACCTACATACTCGATTTTAGTCTAGGAATAAAAGCCCCAACATTGATTTGGCTATTAACATTGATTTGATGTTCAATTGAATCGAAATCGTTTCTAGGGTTTATACGGTATGAAATTGGGGATTTTGGTTCGGGATTTGTTAAAAGAATTAAAAACCAATACAGGCTAGGCGCAGGCGCCCTAGCCTGCTGGTTAAAGCGGATGGGCAGGAGGTCACGGGTTCGAACCCGAGCCCCTGCCATATTTTTTAAGCCCTATTTAACCTTTTAAAATTTTGTAAAATTCCTTAAATTTATAAAAATCCTTTTTATAACCTCTGTTATTTTTAAATCATCAACCTGATTTTTTATAATTTTCTTTAAGCTTAAACCTTCATCAAACAATATAACAAAGACATTTAGTTTAATTATTCTTATGGATTCTTTTAAATAAATGGTAAAAATCAGATTAAATATAAGACTTCTTTTATAAAAGTACCTAATTAATTTCTGTAAATTAGTTTATTAAAACCTTAACAATTCTTATATATATATTGTTAACGAACGTTATAAATAGTTTATTTTGTTTAAAGATAAACTGTAAACAATTGATTTAGGCCCGTATTTTACAGCCAATTTACAGAGGCCATAACTTCTTCATAACATATTCAAATCAGTTAAACCTTATGTCCATGACGAAGTTCGTCGAAAGACGAATCTGTTGATATATAAAACATTGAGAAACTCATTCGTTTAGACCTTTAAACAATTGTTTTCGTAACAGCTAGCAATTCTGCGCAGCTGTAAAGATCCACGTTTTTCTCATATTTCGGTAATCCAAATCAGAAACTTTTCTAAAGGAAAGTTGTTTAGAAATCACTAATCTAGTAAACTGGAGATTTTCAGATATTTTAAACATCGTTTAGTATTTTTAATGAGTGCGAATAGACAGGGGCAGAACTGAAATTTTTCCAATCTAAAATAGGAAAATCCAAACTATAATTTGCGTTACGTTATCGTAGGTTCTCGCGGCGTTAACTGAGCCTAGACTTTGTTTCTAATTATTGTCATTCGTGTATAAGGTACGGATTCTGTTTCTTTGTTATCATAAGTATTTACTTTTGGTTCCGTTACTTTGTAGTATAGATTCCTGATTTCTGTCTCGTATTTGATTTCCGTTCATTTCTAGTTTTGATTCCTGTCATGCGTAAATAATGTGTTTTTGATTCTGTTATAAAGTAGCTAGACTACTTTATATTTCTGAATTTGTTACCCGAGCTCTCCCTATCTTGGGGGTGACCAAGACGCGTTATTGCGGCATCAATAACGTGGCACCAACCGTGGCGGTGAGCTGAGATCACGGCGTCTCTAAAGAGGACTCTGAAATTATGTCTTGTTATGTTATTATTTCCTCAGAGGCGTATGGATCGATCCTAGGTTAGTCCTGTTATTTCCTGATGGATGGTTACACACCATTCCATTCAGGACTCTGGTGAATGGTTTGTATGTCTGCCCATACTCCATTTCACATTGGTTCACGGGCTCGCTACGTGTGTTCCCTCTGTTCAGTTATTATATGATATGATTATTAGCTCGGGGTATGTTCTATCTGATATATGTCTTATGCCGTTATGTTCTATTTGATATATATATCTTATGATATTTGATTCTCCGTTATCATCATGTCTGTTTATTTTTGATATCTGCCAATTCTTTGATTATCATCATGTCTGTTTATTTTTGTTATTCGCTATTCCGTTCACTGGGCGTTATGCTCAGGCGTGCTTTTGTTTTCATGCACGTCAGGTCAGCAGGGTAATCCGGGAAACCAGTGAAGAGTGAATTGAAGACCAAGATTATCTGTTACTTTAATTGATGTATTGAACATCTTAATTAGGTTCTTTCGGATTATTTAGTGTTTTTGAAGTTATTTCGTCTGACCGTTTCTGTAATATCATGGATTTGGTTTTTGATTTGATATCCGTATTAGTGACACGTCAGCCTTGTTGGGTTGGGTTGTTACAGTTGTGGTATCAGAGCAAAGTCTCTTTCCTGTAGAAAACTTAAACATTAATAATAAACTTGTGAGGTAATAGGTAGACGTTGGGTTAGGATCTAACCTCTTTCCAATCTAAATTCTAGTGTTCACACGTATATCTTCATTTACGATGGCTCCTAAGAGACGTGTGAACAACCGCAATAACTCGAATGGCCCCTCGTCTGATGCAAACTTGGAAGCACTGGTCGTTAATGTTGTCGACACTGCTATTTCGGGGATGCTCCCTAACATGATGGCTCAGACTGCCCGAACTGTTTTCCAGCAGATGCAGCAGGCTCATATGGTTGCAAACCAAGGGACACCACCTACTGGCAGTGCCTCTGGAATGCCACCAGTTAGAAATGTTACCGGAGCACCACCTGTCAGTAACGCCACAGGCGCACCACCTGGTGGAAATGCCACAGGGGCATCATCTGGTGGTAATGCCACAGGGGCGCCTCCTGGTGGAAACAATACAAGAGCACCTTCCGTGATAATACACCACCACCCCATGATGGTATTCATGTCTGGTTGGAACGTTTTCAAAAGTAAAGGCCTAAGTCTTTCAGTACTTCCAAAGATCCGGTCGAGGTGCAAAACTGGATCAGTCATATTAAGAAATTGTTTAAGGTACTTGGTGTTGAGGACGTATTATATACATATATATGTCTTATCCGATACTGATAGTAAACGCCCTAGGTTTGATCTCTGGTACCCTTTGCATAGGAAAGCGGGATATTTATGCCTTATTTGATACGGGCGCTACGCATTCTGTCGTATCTCTTTTGTTTGCTAAGTACTTAAGGACTGCACCGACTGCGTTAGAGCACGCTTTGGCTATTACGACTCCAATAGGAGAGTCGACTATCATCTCGCATGTCCATAGAGATTGTCCGATCAGAATCGAGTCTATTATTCGTAGAGCTGATTTGTTTCCTATGCAAATGAGTGACTTTGATGTCATACTTGGTATGGACTGGTTAACTCGACATCACGTTACTATTGAATGCCAGACTCGTCGTGTTTTATTTGGAAATCCTCAATGCCCTGAACTCGTTTATCAAGGGACTCAGCCTCGGAAATCGTTGAAAATCATCTCTGCGTTTAAGGCTCAGAAACTCTTATCGCACGGTTGCGTGGGATTCCTAGCTTCAGTGAAAGCTACATCTTCTGAAAAGCCGAACATATCTGATTATCCGATTGTATGTGATTTTCCTGACGTGTTTCCTGAGGAGTTACCCAGACTTTCACCAGATCGCGAGGTAGAATTCACTATTGATCTTATTCCAGGTGCTGAGCCGATTTCTATGGCACCGTATCGTATGGCACCTATGGAGCTTAAGGAGTTAAAGGAGCAGTTACAGGAATTACTAGATTTGGGATTTATTAGACCAAGCATCTCGCCTTGGGGCGCACCGGTCCTATTCGTGAAGAAGAAAGATGGTTCTACGAGACTCTGCATTGACTACAGAGAACTCAACAAGATCACTATCCGTAATCGTTACCCTCTGCCTCATATTGATGATTTATTTGATCAGCTTCAGGGTGTAAAGTGTTTCTCTAAAATCGATCTGAGGTCTGGTTACCATCAGCTTAAGATCAAAGATTCTGACGTCCCTAAATCTGCCTTCCGTACTCGGTATGGTCACTATGAGTTCCTGGTTATGCCGTTCGGGTTAACTAATGCCCCGGCCGTATTCATGGACCTAATGAACCGAGTCTTCCGCAAGTTCCTCGATAAGTTCGTCATTGTATTTATCGACGACATCTTAATTTATTCTAAAAGTAAGGAGGAGCATGAGAATCATCTTCATATCGTGCTCGAAACACTACGTGAAAAGAAGCTTTATGCTAAATTTTCAAAGTGTGAATTTTGGCTGAGCAAGGTAGCCTTTTTGGGTCATGTCATTTCAGCGGATGGTATTATGATGGACCCTGCTAAAATAGAGGCGATCACTAAGTGGCCTAGACCGACCTCAGCTATAGAAGTCCATAGTTTCCTTGGCCTTGCTGGTTACTATCGCAGATTTGTCGAAGGTTTTTTCGTTATAGCTTTACCCCTTACGCAACTGTTAAGGAAAGGGGTTAAGTACTCTTGGAATGACGAACGAGAGAAAAGTTTTGAAGAGCTCAAGAAAAGATTAGTGTCTGCACCTGTTCTCACACTTCCATCGGGCACGGGTGGATATCAGATTTACAGCGATGCCTCTAAAAAGGGACTTGGATGTGTGCTAATGCAGCATGGTAAGGTCATTGCTTATGCTTCACGGCAGTTGAAACCTTACGAGGTTAATTATCCTACGCATGATCTTGAACTCGCTGCTGTTATTTTCGCGTTGAAAATATGGCGTCACTATCTTTACGGATAGACTTGTGATATTTTTACTGATCACAAGAGCTTGAAGTATATCTTCACACAAAAGGAACTAAACATGAGGCAGAGAAGATGGTTAGAGTTGTTAAAAGATTATGATGCCAATATTCAGTATCATCCGGGAAAGGCCAATGTGGTAGCCGATGCTCTTAGCAGGAAGAGCTCAGGAACAATAGCCTCCCTGCAGCTACAACCTCAGAACATTACCGACCTTGATAGATTGGGTATTGGCCTACATATTGGCAAGAGCAACGTATATCTCGCTACACTCCATATTGAGTCAGACTTAATATCCCGGATTAAGAACGCACAGAAAGACGATGGTGAACTCTGGGCAATCTTACAGAATGTGGAGTTTGGTAAACAATCAGAATTCAGAGTAGATGAGCACGGAGTAATCTGGTGTGGTAAACGTTTATGTGTGCCTAATGATTCTTCTCTACGAGAATCGTTATTACTAAGATGTATCGTGATCTTCATCAGAATTTCTGGTGGAATGATATGAAAGAAGACGTGGCTAGATTTGTTAGCAGATGTCTTACTTGTCAACAGGTCAAGATTGAGCATCAAAGAGCTAGTGGACTGCTTCAGCCACTACCTATTCCTGTATGGAAATGGGATGATATTTCCATGGATTTTGTAACCGGGTTACCAAAAACATTCAAGAAGAATGATGCAATATGGGTTGTAGTTGACAGATTGTCAAAGTCGGCTCACTTTCTCTCAATTCAGCAAGGATTTTCGGTTAGCAAACTATCTGAAGTGTTTACGCAAGAGATTGTTAGACTTCACGACACTCCGGTGTCTATCGTGTCTGATCGAGACCCGAGATTAACTTCTCGCTTTTGGAAGGGTTTGCAAGCTGCATGGGGTACCAAGTTGAGGTTTAGTACGGCGTTTCATCCTCAGACTGACGGTCAGTCGGAGCGTACTATTCAGACACTTAAGAACATGCTTCGAGCTTGTGCCTTAGAGTGGATAGGGAACTGGGATGAGTACTTGTGTTTGGTTGAGTTTGCTTACAATAATAGTTGGCAAGCTAGCATTGGCATGGCACCTTTCGAATTATTGTATGATCGTAAATGTAGAGCACCTATTTGTTGGGAAGAGGTCGGTGAAAGAGTCATCGAAGGACCCGAGTTAGTTCAGATCACGAATGAGAAAGTTGCTATTGCTAGAGAAAAGTTAAAGGAAGCTCAAAGTAGACAGAAAAGCTATGCAGACCGACACCGTCGACTTTTGGAGTTTAAGATCGGTGACAAAGTGTTCCTGAAGGTTTCGCCTTGCAAAGGCGTACGAAGTTTTGGTCTAAAAGGGAAACTTAGTCCACGGTTTATCGGATCCTTTGAAATTCTAGAAAGAGTTGGCGAGGTTTCGTATCGTTTGGCTTTACCACCTCAACTGTCACATGTGCATAATGTCTTCCATGTATCTCTTTTAAGGGGGTACAATTATCATCCTCTTCACGTTGTGAATTATCCACTTCATTTGATTCGTGAAGACTTATCGTTCGAGGAGGAACCCAAGGCCATACTTGACCGACAAGAACGCATTATGCGTAAGAAAACTATTCCTTTCGTTAAGGTATTATGGAAAAATCATTCCGAACGTGAAGCTACATGGGAGATAGAAGATGAAATCCGTTCTCAATATCCGTATCTATTTACCTTTTAGCTATTATCTTTTATATGTTTCTGCTATCAGTTATGAAGTTATCAGTTATCTGTCTCTTGAACATCACATTAGTCATTTATTATACGATTTTGTCTGCCGAATCGATTCTGTTTCAGCAATTGAATAGTTATGAGTGATTTCGTTCACTTGTTGATTTTCATTACTCCGCGTACGTTATGTCATATCTTTGTTCGAACTGTACCTAGCAATTTCGTGGACGAAATTGTTTTAAGGGGGGTAGAATTATAATATCCATACTAATAATAATAATAATAATAATAAAAGTTCAGGGGGTATTTGTGCCATTTTAAAAACTTATTTTAATGAGTTGGTGCATGAAATAATAAGTTTGGGAAACCTCAGGGACTATTTACGTAAATATTAAAAAAAACAAACTGCTTTATTCTCCACCACCGTGACCCACGATTTCCACCCATGTTCTCGGGACTTTTCCAGCAATTGATCGCACTAACACTTTTAATAATCAAAGTAATATCGCAATATCGAACCTTTAATCATATTAAGCTTCCATTGAGATCAATTTCATCAAAAATCAACAAAAACAAACCATTCGAGCTCCACGAAACCGTCGACCTGCAACTCCTATCAAAATCCCATCTCTGATCGATTTTAACAAGATTTGATAAGGGGCTTTTGTTTGTAATCATCATACGAAACTTCCTACCAATTTAATTTGATTTTCATCAAGGATTGGTCACGCAACGATCACCACTTGACCGCGACCTGTTCTTCGATCAGTTCAGCTTCATTTCATTATCATAAAGGTAATTAAAGCTACCTACATACTCGATTTTAGTCTAGGAAAAAAAGCCCCAACATTGATTTGGCTATTAACATCGATTTGATGTTCAATTGAATCGAAATCGTTTCTAGGGTTTATACGGTTTGAAATTGGGGATTTTGGTTCGGGATTTGTTAAAAGAATTAAAAACCAATACAGGCTAGGCACAGGCGCCCTAGCCTGCTGGTTAAAGCGGAAGAGGGATGGGCAGGAGGTCACGGGTTCGAACCCGAGCCCCTGCCATATTTTTTTAAGCCCTATTTAACCTTTTAAAATTTTGTAAAAATTCCTAAAATTTATAAAAATCCTTTTTATAATCTCTTTTATTTTTAAATCATCAACCTGATTTTCTGTAATTTTCTTTAAGCTTAAACCTTCATCAAACAATATAACAAAGACATTTAGTTTAATTATTCTTATGGATTCATTTAAATAAATGGTAAAAATCAGATTAAATATAAGACTTCTTTTATAAAAGTACCTAATTAATTTCTATAAATTAGTTTACTAAAACCTTAACAATTCTTATATATATATTGTTAACGAACGTTATAAATAGTTTATTTGTTTAAAAATAAACTGTAAACAATTGATTTAGGCCCGTATTTTACAGTCAACTTACAGAGGCCATAACTTTTTCATAACAGATTCAAATCAATTAAACCTTATGTCCATGACAAATTTCGTCAAAAGACGAATCTTTTGATATGTAAAACATCAAAAAACTCATTCGTTTAGACCTCCAAACAATCGTTTTCGTAACAGCTAGCAATTCTGCGCAGCTGTAAAGATCCACGTTTTTCTCATATTTCGGTAATCCAAATCAGAAACTTTTCTAAACGAAAGTTGTTTAGAAATCACTAATCTAGTGAACTGGAGATTTTCAGAATTTTTAAACATCGTTTAGTATTTTTAATGAGTGCGAATAGACAGGGACAAAACTGGAATTTTTCCAATCTAAAATAGGAAAATCCAAACTATAATTTGCGTTACGTTATCGTAGGTTCTCGCGGCGTTAACTGAGCCTAGACTTTGTTTCTAATTATTGTCATTCGTGTATAAAGTACGGATTCTGTTTTATTTGTTATCATAAGTATTTACTTTTGGTTCCGTTACTTTGTAGTACAGATTCCTGATTTCTGTCTCGTATTTGATTTCCGTTCATTTCTAGTTTTGATTCCTGTCATACGTAAATAATGTGTTTTTGATTCTGTTATAAAGTAGCTAGACTACTTTATATTTCTGAATTTGTTACCCGAGCTCTCCCTATCTTGGGGGTGACCAAGACGCGTTATTGCGACATCAATAACGTGGCACCAACCGTGGCGGTGAGCTGAGATCACGGCGTCTCTAAAGAGGACTCTGAAATTATGTCTTGTTATATTATTATTTTCTCAGAGGCGTATGGATCGATCCTAGGTTAGTCCTATTATTTCCTGATGGATGGTTACGCACCATTCCATTCAGGACTCTGGTGAATGGTTTGTATGTCTGCTCATACTCCATTTCACATTGGTTCACGGGTTCGCTACCTGTGTTCCCCCTGTTCAGTTATTATATGATATGATTGTTAGCTTGGGGTATGTTCTATCTGATATATGTCTTATGCCGTTATGTTCTATTTGATATATATATCTTATGATATTTGATTCTCCGTTATCATCATGTCTGTTTATTTTTGATATCTGCCAATTCTTTGATTATCATCATGTCTGTTTATTTTTGTTATCCGCTATTCCGTTCACCGAGCGTTATGCTCGGGCGTGCTTTTGTTTTCATGCACGTCAGGTCAGGAGGGTAATCCGGAAAACCAGTGAAGAGTGAATTGAAGACCAAGATTATCTGTTACTTTAATTGATGTATTGAACATCTTAATTAGGTTCTTTCGGATAATTTAGTATGTTTGAAGTTATTTCGTCTGACCGTTTCTGTAATATCATAGATTTGGTTTTTGATTTGATATCCGTATTAGTGACACGTCAGCCTTATTGGGTTAGTGTGTTACAATAGATAACTTATCAGACTAATGTTAGTTACTATATAGTCTTTAAATATTACTTTGATAATTTGATAAATATATTATAATTGGATCAATTAATTATACAGTAACAAATCAAAATTGGTGAATAAAAAATTTCATAAAATAAAAATCCAGTAAATTAAAGGAGTTTATTTTAGAAAGCAATACAGAGGAAAATTTATAGATTCTTAACACATAATATAAAAGGTTAAATGGAATTTGAGGAATAATACCGTAGAAGTTGAATTAATATATGGTTAAATGGAATTTTTATGACATAATATAAAAGGTTAAATGGAAGCCGTAAATTGTAATTTAAATAAGTAAGTAAGTATGGTAATATATTTAAATTAAATGTCTAGTATGGTAAGCATTTAATATATAAAAAACTAAAAATAAAGATGGTGTAAGAGTGTGTCACGTGTCAAATTGATGGTTTAAAAAAATAGAGTAAATTACCATTTGCATCCCTGACGTTTGTTCATTTTAACCACTTGCGTCCCTGCGGTTTCAAAATTGCCATCCGGCCCCTGACGTTTCATGTTATCTTCGTTTGAGCCTATACGTTTCATTTTTATATCCATTTGAGTTCAAATAATTAATACCGTTAATGTTTCTGTTAAAATTATTAATAAAAAGACGAAACTACCCTTCAAATTAAATAATAACAATAAAACCCTTGTGGGTCCCATCCATCAACATCATATCTTCAAATCACCACCACCATAACCACCCCTATCACCACCACCACAACCACCCAGTTATCACCACCAGCACCACCGCAGCCCTTATCACCAGCACCGCCGCAGCCCCTATCACCACCACCGCCGTAACCCCTATCACCACCACCGCCGCCGCAGCCCCTCTCATCACCACCGCCGCAGCCCCTATCCCTGCCTCCACACACCAACTTCTGGTTCTTAACAACAAACCCCTTATAACTCTGAATCCGAAGCTTCACAGACTCAATCGAATCCGATTCCAACACCCTCATCGGAAGCACCGAACCCGACATCGCCAAATGGATCATAATCGCCTCTTGATTATGAACAGGACACGAGGGCAAAATCGGGTCATCACCACGTGGGCTGATCGCAATAACACCAGCAGACGACATCTTCCCTCTAAACTTCTACACAAACTTTACAAAACTCCAACACAAATCTACAAATCTACAAATCAAAACCTCGATACAAAACCGTATCAAAGCTCCTAAACAAACACCCAAATCGCATACATGATGAATCCGCAACAAACCCTAGATATGTACAGGGGTTCTAACTTCTACAACCGAATTAACCTTCAGGAAATCGATCCACATATCGAAATCCTAACAAATTCACTCAATCGATCAAGAATTACAGAGTTTGAAGTGAAACGAACATGGAAGATGAGGGGATTCTTACCAGTCCAATTATGCAACAATCAACACTGAATCTCGTGGTATATGAATCAAGATTTTGAATTGAACCATGGCGGCGAGTGAGACCGCCACCGCCGGAGATAGCGACGGTGGCGATGGTGATTCGGGGTTAGGGAGCCACAGGAGGCGGTGGGTGGTGAGGATGAGGGACCTGATTTGAGGATCGGGAGATTTGGGGCTTATTCGTTGAGTAGGTCGACGGAGGGTTGAAGTGATGATTCGACTTCGCCGGTGCAAGATCGTCACGATCGTTGCTCTGCTTCTCCACCGTTCCTCGTCGACTGCTACTTCCGCCACGCCTCCGCCTATCACTCCTCCGGCAGAATAGCGAGAGGTTATGGTGGTGATGGGTAACAGTGGTGGGTGACGCAGAGATGAGAGTGAGTGAATGTGTATGTGTTTGGGTAGAGAAGATGGGTGGTCCTACAAAGTTTTTTTAAAAAAAATTATTATTGAGGGGCAATTTAGTCATTTCACATAAAGTTAACTGAACAATTTAACGGAGTTAGTCATTTGGATTCAAACGGGGATAAAAATAAAACGTTAGGGGGCGATTCAAGACTTTAAAACTATAGGGATGCAAGTGCTTAAAATGAAAAAACGTCAGAGATGCAAATGGTAATTTACTCAAAAAAATAACATGTGGGCTCCAAAAACCTTGTTTTATGAAAGAAAGTATATTTTTATTAATTATTTTTCTAAGTAAATAAATTTTTATAGAATAAAACTTACTTCTAAAACATCAAACTTTTTAAAAAATATAAATTATTTTAAAATTGATGTTTGTAAGTAAATTTTTTATATACAAAAAATAAATAAAATTGGAAGTTATAGTAATTTTTAAAATTTTACATTTTTTAAAATGTTTGCCTTAAAACAAATTTATTTTATTTTTCTTTTGGAAAAAAAAAATAAAAAATAAAAAAAAAAGAAGTTGATATCATTTTTTATTATTTATAGTTCATGATTTTAATTATATTTTATCTTAAAATATAGTTTTATAACTAATAAAACATTTTCTTATTTGATATTTTATTTTTTTAACCCGTGTAATGCACGGGTTTACTAACACTAGTATATATATATTAGATTAGATTGAAGTGGTAATGAAAGTAAATAGAGAAGAAAATGGGTGGGAATTGAAAGCAGAAAACCCTGAAATCATAAAACCACCGTCCCAACGGCGGAGATTGGAGATGGCTGCATCATGCGCATACACAAACAGATGCGCCCATCGTCATCTTCGTTATATCTACAAATCAACAATTACACATACACGAAAAGGTATCCGACCGACCGACCGACATGACATCTAGTATGTTCACTAATAATCTAACTTTCTATTGTTTAATTTTGTTATGTTTGGCTTCCACAACAGCAACAGTCCTTAGCCGATCGCTCTCCACACAGTTCGTCGGAGGCAAACCTGTCCTGGTATGTTATCATATGTTCATCTTCAAACTATTATCATTATTGTTGTTGTTGTTCATCTCCTATTTCATCTTAAATTAGGTTAGAGACTTCATACACTCGGCATTATACGATCCTGAACGTGGATACTTCTCACAATCCCCAAACTCTGTCGGGGTCCTTGACTCCACCATCTACTTTCATAACCTCCAAGGCAACCTCCCTATCTCTGGATCCATCCCCCTTTTCAAAAACAACTCTTACATTCTCTATGATTATTTACCTCAACGCCTGGACTGACTGGGCCTTTTTCAGGAAGGAAGGCTTACATGTCCCATTTGGATAAACTATACAAGCAAAACCATGTTTCTTGGTTTACTCCAGTTGAGCTTTTCAAGGTATACACGCTACATTTTGCATTGCCTTATTCACACTCTGACTAATGCTTCCTTCCTTTAACTTTTGCTTCTAGCCTTGGTATGCCTATGCGATTGCTGAAGCCATTTTGCGAACAACTAATCTTTCTTTTCCGCTGAAGGTCAGAATCATTTTTCATCATCCTGCTGAAACAATACATACATCGCTTTTTCTTTAACAACAAGAAACTGAGTTTCTATCTGTAATACTTTTAGATATACGAAATCGGAGGTGGTTCTGGAACCTGTGCAAAAGGCATAATGGATTACATAATGTTGAATGCCCCTACGCGAGTTTACAATAACATGTCATACACGTATGTGCCATGTCTCTGTTCAAAATTTGCATCTACTAATATGTAACATATTTTGAATCTATATATGACTTGCTACTAATATTAAATGTTATTGAATTTTCAAGTTATGTTGAGCTATTGTTTAGGCTTGTGAAGAACTATTATTATTATTATCTTTTTTTTTTTTTGCAGTTCAGTAGAAATCAGTTCTTCATTAGCTAAGAAACAGATGGAGACTGTTGGAGAAGTTAGCAGTCACTTATCAAAATTCAAAGTAGAATGTCGTGATGCTGCTGATCGTAAAGGATGGGGTATGTTCTACCATCACCTTTTTCTTGCACCTCTGTTTTTACAACCATGTTTAAATCAAACTTCTGTTGTAATTGATTAAAATTTATGTTTAGTTAATAAAACTTTTTAGAAAGTTCTGTTTTGCTGTTAGATGGTGCAGCTGGGACTTTCTCTTGTCTGAGTATCCATGAACAAGTTAGGAAATTAATAGTTTTGCTCTTAAAACAGGGGATGCAGAGCAACAACCATGTTGGGTTATAATGCTAGAGGTATTTTTTTAGTTTATATTTCTTCTATTAATGTTTCAACTGTTTGAAACGGTTTCTTATGAACGAATTTATGCACACTAGCTTTCTGTTATCCTAGAGTTGGCAAATGGGTTGGTTTGTAGCTGGTCAAAACAAGTTACTCTGTTGTGGGTTGGGTGACTGGAAATAATCTGTCCAACTTCGTTTAATAAATACTTAGTGTGGCAAATATGATCATAAAAATTACATTATTTCAATGATAATCCAATTTTTGAATAAGATTATTTATGCGGTGTTATGCATCAAAAATACGTTTTGGGCGACTTTCGACCAATTTTTAAGTTATTTTTATTATATTTTTCGGGTTTGACCCATTACAGATTACGAAAAAGTACCTGAATCAGCCCATTCATAATCTAATAGAATGAAATTATCACTACTATTTCATGCTTGTCACCTCACTGCAGATTTGCTAGGTTTATTTATTTATTTCTCTTTTATTACTAGGTTCTTGATAATCTTCCACATGACCTTATCTATTCAGAAAATCAAGTTTCACCTTGGATGGAAGTTTGGGTAGAAAAGCAACAAGACAGGTGAATGGAGGCAGATAGTTAAAATCAGATCTTTCTAATATGATATAGTACATTATACTTGTCAAAATATTAACAGCTTAAAATGGACACATTTAAATTTATATAAAAGATTCATTGTAAGTTACTTATTTCATCTTTATGGGAGGGCAGTTAACACAGTCAAAATATACCTTTTGGCCAAACGCAGGTCTGGATTGTCTGAGTTGTATAGGCCGATGCAAGATCCTCTAATCAAAAGTTGTTTGGATATTTTACATGTGGATAAAGATTATAGACCCCATGAAACTCGGGAAGCTTCATTGCCAAGCAACATTTGGGCTAAAATATTTCCTAAACCAAGACGATGTTGGCTACCAACTGGTTGCTTGGTAAGAATCAGTTCTCATTTTCAAATTTGTCAGTTTTCATATTAAAAAAAAAAACGGTTGTCAAATTTTTTTATGGGGCTTCTGCTGTATTTGCATACAAGTCCATTCACTTTATTTGTCATGATTACATCCTTAACTTCTAGATATTAATGATGCAGTCTCTCTAGTTCATTATCAACATTAAAGTACATTTTTGCATGATTATCCCTGGAGTTTTCAAAATTTGATGGAAAGATCTTTCTTTTTTGCATTATCAAGTCTCTACACTTTTTACTTAAAATTTCATATGTATCCTTCTAAATCTTATGATATCATACTTACCCTTTCTGAACACTAAATATTTCACATTTCTCGTTGCATATCAACTAAAATAGGAGTAGTTATCTATAACATGTTTCACTAAATAACAAAAAGAGTGTTATGCTGTTCACATAATAATATTGTTTCCTTATTTCTTTATTCACTGAAACATAATGTTATAAGTATCTGATTATATTTATTTACTATGGAATGTATAAATTTGATACTGTGATACGAATAGGAAATCGGAAATCGAAAGGGATAATGAATTGCAAAGAACAAGGTAGTCGGCCCTCTTCGAGTGGGCAAGTCTCCGGACACTGTAACAAGATCAAAACAAACATACAATAATGAAAAACCTTGCTAATCTCCCTATTCTAGTCTAAAACAACAGTTAAGAATCTACCCACTAATCTAAACATGGCAGAATTAAAAGGAGCAGGGTGAGAATGGGTTAAACACATTCAACAGCTTCAGCATTCCATTAGGGTCGGAGTCTAAGTCGACCTGTTTGTGCTTCTTGTATGAGTAACTAATACCGGAATCGTATCATTACTACCCTCCCGGTAAAACGACTTGCCCTCAAGTTGAAACAAAGGGAATTGCTCACGTAGAAGATTATCCAAGTAGCTCCTTCAACCGGATGGTTCTGCCAAGAAAACAATAGTTTCAGCACTTGTGTTCTAGCCTCTAGTACCCAATGGTGTTCAAGAACAGCTGAGGGTTGAAGGTCAATTTTCCAGTTGCTAGTAAGAGGCAATGGTGGAACTGGAGCAACTGGCATTGGTCCATGAGTAGGTTTGAGCATGGATACATGAAAAACAAGGTGGATACGCTACTCAGGCAGCAGCTCCAACTCAAATACAACAGGCAACAAGGCGATAGTTTCTCATATTGCATTTAGCTAGACTCTTCTGTCTGTATGACTGGATTTTGAGGAAAACAACACCACCCACATTAAAAATAGCTCCCGGCGTTTCTAATAAGCTTGACACTTCATGTGATTTTGTGCTCGTTGTAAGTTAGCCTGTAACAGTTTAAGCATCTCACCATGGGATGTGAGTTGAGATTCCAACTCAGCATTCGTTGTTTCGCCTATAACATAGGTGAAGGGGTAGGTGGATCCCATCCATATACAGCTGCGAAAGGAGCTGTCCTCGTGAAAGAGTGGTAACCTGTATTATAGGAAAATCCACAAATAAGACCAGCATCGACGTTATGTCAACTTTCTCATCATCGGGGATGTGGTAGTAATGGAAGTATTTCGGCTTTGAGGATCCATCCATGTGGATCTCCCCTTTTAAAGGTAGGAAAATCCATCTTGTTGTCGGGGCGATCGTTGTTGAGACCTCCAGGAACTGTCAAACCTTTATCAAACCGACTGGATATGTCTTGAGAACTAGCATTGGTTTTAGGGGGAGCAATATCTTCCTTCAACGACTCCGTGGAATCCAACTGAGAAGTGATGGCTACCAATAGTGCAGCAGTGGGTCGAGATTAGCGATTAGTGTCGGGATTGCTCCAGGGCTGGGTGCCATCCTTCGATTTCCGGAAATGGAACCAGATGAATTGGAAATTGAAAGGGATAATTCAATTGCCAAGAACAAGGTAGTCGGCCCTCTTCGAGAGGGGCGAGTCTGCGGTTATAGTGACAAGATCAAAACAAACATGCAATTATGAAAAACCTTGGCTAATCTCCCTATTCTAGCCTAAAACAGCAGTTACGAAACTACCCACTAATCTAAACATGGCAAAATTAAAAGGAACAGGGAGAGAATGAGTCAAACTTGTTCAACAGCTTCAGCATTCCAGTAGGGTCAAAGTTTGGGTTGACTCATTTGTGTTTTTTTGCGTCACTACACCAATACACATATATTGTATCATAATGTTGGTGTGTTGAATATATGAGTATGACAACATGAAATTTTGCAGAATGTATTTGAAGTTATACTTATTACAAGTATAGTCCGTTTAGCTTTTTAAATTCTTGGGAGCTAATCATGTAAAAATAAAATCCAGAAACTTATTTTCACATTCAGCGAAAATTTATGTGGCACCGTTGTTTTCTTTCAAATTTTACAATAAGGATATTATGTATTCATGTATATGTAGTAAAGAAGCTTCATGTGATATATAGAAACTTTTAGAAGCATTACATGGAGCTCTGCCAAAGATGTCAATGGTCGCTTCTGATTTCAGTTACCTTCCCGATGTCAAAGTACCTGGTGAAAGAGCTCCATTGGTTTCAACCAAGGTACTATATTTCAATAATTTTGACCAAACTACTAATAGTAATAATACTGAATACCGTAATGAACCATCTTTTTCCTGAATTGAATAAAGTCCTTAACGAGACCATGACTGTTGAAGAATAAAATCCTCAATCTTTGAATTTGAAGGTTCGAGCTTACACCCCTAGGTTTCAACTAGAGGTGGAACTTAGGTGTGCTAGACGGGTTGGGAAACGAGTCGGTTAAGTTTGCCCAAAAGTTTTAAATTTTTTATAACTAGTACATATGTCAAATGTTATTGGTAATATTGTACTATTTCAGTAATAATCTAATTTTTTAAGTAAAATGGTGTAGGATGTTTGTTGCATTGAAATACATGTTGGCCAGCTTCCAACCCTTTGACATATACTCTTTTAAGCCAATAATTATATTTGTCCCGTTGGAGATAAAAATATAACGAGATAAAAATATAACCCGGATCAACCCACTCTTAAGTAAATGGGTTGATATTTCCACTTCTTGTCTCAAACTTTTCATGAAAATACACTGATATACATATCATGTTTCTGACATTATCGTCATTCATTGATCATCTTACCCTTATGTCTTTGCAGAAAGATGGAAGCAGTTCAGACCATAGCACATATCTGGATGCCAAGGTATTATTTGCTGCCCATGCTCTACAAATACTCTTGCAACAGTTAACACGACACATGTTTGGAAACCCATTGATTATGTAAAATGCCTAAAACACCCTTTAAATGGACAAAACCAATTAATCTCTCTACACCCCGTATGCATATTTGTACACATAATCTAAATCCACTTTTTTGCTCCATGACATGTCTTTTTATCTTTCTCACAGGGTGACACAGATATATTTTTCCCAACAGATTTTTGGCTATTAGAACGCATCGATCATTACAGTTCTGGGTGGTTAAAATCACGAATTGAATGTTTTGATAGGTCCTCCAAACAAGGAAAGAAAAGGCGCACCATCACGGTATGTTCAAGCCCTTTATTTAACATTAACTACTAGAGGTGGCATGACGTGTGGGCTGTGTAATGGATCAATAAGGGTTATGTTAAAACGGGCCAATTTTCAGTACAGTTCAAACTGGGTTGGTTTTACTGGTCAAAACTTTTTGTCTGTTATTTCAAAATTATTGAGGGATAAGTGCATGAAATAGAATCAGGTTATACATTTCTGATTTTAGCATCTGACTTAAAAAATTGAAACCAGCTTACATAGTTACATACTTACATGTTTATTTAATTCTCTCTCGTGTGTATAGGGTCAGTTTTAAACTCATTAATAAAAAACATTTTTTACTTGTTTTTCACATAAGCAGTTTTTGCATACGTGGCATCTGATGTGACAACTCGCATGTCATCAACCAGCGCCATGTCAACAATTTGCACACAAAATTAACTAAAACTCGAAAATAGTTTACAAGTTGGTTTTTATATGTGGCCTAATTTAAAGTTGGATGCTAAAACTTGGAGAAAAGAACATAAAGATAGTTTCTAGTTCAGGCACCTTGCCCAATAAGTAATGCTCAAATTATGAGTTGATGATTAGAAAAAAGTATTTTATAAAAATAATTAACCAAATCTTTGCCTATAATAATTCAAAAGGTTGTATGCATTAGAATCAACTTTAGACTAGTTTAACCCCGTTTGATTTGCTCCCTACTTAGCTAAAAAATAAATTTAATTGACCCTTGATAACATCATAAAATATGACTTAAAACAACTTATTTATAAGAGAAGGGATCAAATTTGCCACTCTATCATCTACTATTATGTGTGAGCTTTGGCCATCAAATAGACAAATATATGCAACGGCTTACTGGGGAATCTGTGTGGTTGTGTGTGCAGCTTGATACGTCAGTCTTTATGGAAGAATTTGGTCTGCCCACGAAGACAAAGACGAAAGATGGATACAATCCTCTTCTTGATGACTTCAAAAATACTAAATTTTACCTTAGTGTTCCAACACACAATACCAAATAAAGCAATTGACGATGAAGAAGTCAACACTAGAGAATGACTGTGTGACATGACATCCGAAGATATGCCATAATTTGGTGTGATGATTGATGCCCAGACAGTTGATCGCTCTTTTCCATGGATGCATGCATACTTGCTTGCTTACCTGGAATTTCAAATTCAAGTTTAAATCGTCATCAGGATTAATTTATGCGGAATCATAGTAACAAAGCAAACTACAAATTTTGGATCGAGGCTTGACATATTGAATTCTAATTCAACTGTGTTCATTAATGTAGGAATCAGGCTTGCCATCCTCTTTGCCCAGCCTCATCTCCTTCATACCAATCCCCGACTACAAATTAAAAGCCAACGTTCAAAGGTGGCAAAGTGAGTAGAGGGGACGGGATTAGCGGTCGAAGTAGAAAGAGCATTTTCATAAGTTCGTAAACAGATCAATTATGGTTCACTCTTTTGTCGGTTTTCTTAATTATATATTCTCATAGATTTTGATGAATGGCGAGCTGCAGAACTTGTTTTCTAGATCTATAAGAGGAAACTCGTATGATAATTTAAAAGTGTGGAGATAAAAAAATAAGAAGTTAAATTTATGGTGAGGAGGATTGCTTCAGCACTAACACGACAGTTATGATGATTTCGACTGAAAAGAAAGTGTAGTGGTAATTTGATTCATGTTACGACTACCCAACCGAACAGTTGTGATAAAACTAAACAAACACATCATCTTCCACTGTCCCATGAATCTGAAATACCTAGACTTCCTAGTACGTGTTAACAAACAGCCCATTTCACTGCATAAACACACTCTAATCCAAACCCACTAGAAGCATGATCATCTTGAGCTGTACGTATTCAAATGGTTGGGGTGGCTGAGGCTAATCATCCACAGGCCACAGCCATGGCTGCAGCAGAGCCTGGTTGTGGAGTTCATCCTTTTTCTCCTTCTCCACAGCAGGACTATCCATCCACCTGTCAGATGCATAAATAACCACGTACGTACATATGGTGATTTTTCAGTCTGGAGTTTCCAACAAAAGCTTTTACTTTTCATCTTAGAGGTGGCAATTTTGACATGTTCCCTTAAATACGGGATGCTTCTGCCTCAAAAAATATCAACTCCATTAAAATTTACTTAACTACTTGCTTAAAAGTTGACTCAAGTGTTACTTGTAATGTTTAAACCTCCTAGACAAATAAACAAAGTAAATATCATTTAAATAAAAACTTTATTTTCTTTAAATTTAGTACATTAACTAAAATTAAAAAAAATGGCAGACAAGTTGTTGGCAGGTCAATTCAACCGTGACCAAATGAAGCATATATCGATTCAGCATCCTCATGACCACAAGCTTTCCCTTTGCCAGAACTGGACGAGTCAGCAACACCAGACAACTTCTCAGCATTAGCTTTTTCACCTTCCTTTTTGGAAGCCCAAGCCTTGGCTCGTGCTGACGTGGACAAACACAGCTGTTGGGAGTTTCACCGCTGACCATATATAGCAGTGGGTACCGTTGTTGGCCGAGAGTACTCAAACAGTGATGGTTTGGCATGTGATAAAAACTCAAACTTTGGTACTTTTAAGTCATAATTGAGTCCAATTAAACCTGTTGGGGAGAAATAAAGTATATAAGTGGATACCACTACCAGTACCAAAACTGGCTGAAAACACCAAGCCCAATAACTGCAGTCATTTTATCATGCTTTGTTTTGGAAAGTAATTTAATTGTAACATTTTGGAAGAAATGTTACAATTAAACAAAGCATGATAAAAATTACTTTCCAAAACAAAGCATGATAAAAGCATGTGAAAAGTGGATACCACTCCCATTTTGCTCATTGTATCTTCATGTTTATCAAGAATTATCTTTTCCAATTGCCGTATGTTAATGATTAAAAGCATGTGAAAAAAGGATAAAAGAGCAAAAATACATATATACTAAGAACTAAAGGTGCCAATTTTAACCTGTGTTCCTTATGAATGATCGATTTGGGCTATGGTTACTTACACGTATAACAGGTGAACGATTAAATAGGTCAGACCAAAGTGTATTTTTAATTCATAAAGCTTCCTAACTAATTTCAATCTAGAAAAATCGAATCTGAAGGAAATAATATTATTGAGTCTGTAACCATATTCAACTTGCTATATTCGTTTGTTTTGTTTGAAGGAAAGGAATTTAACACTCCTCATGAAAAGTAATTTTTGAAATTTAGTTGATTTCCTTTCCATGGCAGATATTCACATTGCATCATGGAATGGAATATGTTTATGTAATCTACAACAAAATTAATCAAACAAACAAACAAACAAACATACCCAGTATATCCCACAGAGAGTAAGGTCCGGGAGGGGTAGGTGGTGGCCAGTCTTTTCTCTCTTGAGAAACAGAGAAACCGCTTTCAAAGAAACCCCCGGCTCGACAACGATAACAACCAAGTTATAGTTCATACATCACATAAGCATACATCACATAAGGGTTTTGTATATGCATATGCATGTTCATAAGTAAAATAACCAGATTATATTGCCTACATCACACACATCACATAAGCAATAGCACACACATAACAATCATAATATAATGCATACCTCATATAAGCAATTAAGCATACGCCACAAAAGCAAACACAACAATATTGAAATAAGTTTGAAACAGATAAATTTCACTACGATATTAGGTAAGGAATAAGGCAGATAAATTTTACAACGGTATTAACAATACTAATAGGACAGTTAGCACTATGGCTTCACCTACATTGGACAAATAACGTTACCCTACACATCACATGAGCACTATCGCATCAAGGACCACTAGTAGTCCCTAACTTTAAATCTACGCCTCCACGCACTCCTATCCTCGACTATGTGTTTGGAGAGGTGCAACTATGCCATATCTCGGCTAATCATCTCATCCTAGGTCAACTTAGGTCTTTCTCTACTCCTCTTACCATCTAAGGTGATGCGCTCTACTGCTCTAACTGACGCTGATATTTGTCTTCTCTTCACATGCCCAGACCATCTCAATTTTTCCTCTCGTATTTTACCCGTGATACAAGCCACCTGTAGCCTCTGCCGGAAGACGTCGTTCTTTATCCGATCTAGCCTCGTGTGTCCACACATCCATCTTAACATTCGCATTTCTACGACCTCTATTTGTCTCTCGTGCAGTATGTTTTAAAGAAAAAAAGTGGAAAATGGTTAGAAAACGGAAAGAAAATGGATAGTGGTCTCACTGCCATTACCAATGGCGGTTCCTTCACAATAATTTTCTCCCCAATCATTTTTTTATCAGAAACCGCCATTGTCAGGCGCGGTTCTTTGTTTTCCAGCCAAAATTCTGGCCAAACTCCTTCGGCCAAGCTCCTCGTTCACTAACGGTGTTAAAAACGGTGTTAAAAAGAGGGTAAAGAAGGAATCGTCGGTGGCAGTGGCGGTTCCTACTAATGATGAAACATCCATGATACCCAATCACCACCAAAGGAGGAACCACCCCTGCCACCGGTGGTTCCTTCTTTACCTTTTTTTAACACCGTTACCAGGAGGAAATTGCCCAGGTCTGGCCGGAAAAACCAAGAGCCGCCATTGTCAGACGCGGTTTCTAACAAAGATGATTGGGGAGAAAGTGGCAGTGAAGGAACCGCCATTGCTACCGGCGGTAAGACCATTTTCCTCTTTTTTTCAGAATTCCTTACCGTTTCCCACTTTTTTTTAAAAAAAACATACCATTTAAAAAAATCGGGAAGCAAGCACCTCGACGTTAGTACTGCGTAGGCTATCCCTTAAGAACTGTTTGATGCCTTCTCTATGGTTTACATGAATTAAACCTAAAGCATAGAAAGCCCTCCCACCTCCCCTTCAGAGTATGGACTACCCCACCAGACACACTTTGAGGAAGATATGGAGCCATTAATGATCTTCCTTGCTGTAGATATCTGCGGTGAATAACACCTAACCCGGCTGTTGTGTTAACGTTGCACTGTGGCAAACGCTATTTCTCATTTCAATCAATTGCTTTATTGTCTTGAGAATAAGTAAATCTGATCTATATGACAAATAACATCATAAGAAGTTAAGAACATTCCAAAACCAATAAAAAAACTAAACCAAAAGAGAAAAACGAACACGGTAATTTCAACCCAATGAATATGTAGATTTGGGTTACATACTGTTTGTAGAAAATTAAACAAGGTAGGTAAAAACAAATAGATTGAATTAAAACAACATAGATAAGTTTAAAATTATCCAGAGTGTTATTTTCATGCAGAAAACCTCCAGGATCATTTTATTCATTAACTATACTATTATGAAATAAAATAAGCTCTTGTAATCGTATTGACAAACTCACTATTTGTAAAAACTGTTACATAAAAGGTTTTGGGACAACCTGAACAGACCCATACCCAAAAACCACTTGCTTTGGCATACTACCCAATGCATCAATTTTGCCGCCTCTAGTATATCTAGATAATACAACAAAAAATTTAAGACTCTAAATTTATTATATTGAAACAATATAATCCTTATAATCATATTTGACACTAGTTATAGATAAATAGTTTATTTTTGGATATAGAAGTATTTCAAGTGATCAGGTCAACCGCCAACCCTTAATGTGATCAACATCAAAGAACTACCAGTTTTGACATGTTAAATTATGGCCCTACCCATCCATTTTGCCACTAATAGAATAACTCCCAAACACTAAAAAAAGATTGCTCACTTGTTCTGACTGTATAAAAACTGAAGAGTCAACTGAATTAAAGTTTTCCCAGACAAAATGCCTTTCAGTCAGCCTTTCAGTCAGCCTTTCAGCATAGGTCACTTCAGTTGGGTCAGATCCAGGAACTGAAGCAATAAGTGGTTAGGTTTCATCAGCCATCCACGCGTCCTCTGACATAACTGGATTTGGCTCGGTAAGAGCTGGCAGTTCAGGTTTCAATTTGGGACTTGATAATCGGTCTTTCACACCGAATAGAAAAGCTTAGTGTTCATTTTTACTCTAGCCTCTCATTTAGGCTTTGTTTACTCTCAACAACTAACACAATATCATCCGCAAAAAGCATACACTATAAAGCTGTGTCCTGAATCAACTTTGACAACTCATCAGGGACAACCGTAGAAAAATAGGCTCAAGGCGAACCCTTGGTGTAGACCTATGTCTACATAGAACACATTAGTATCCATCACAGGCGCATATACCTTAGTTTCAGTTCTGTCATACATGTCTCTTATTATGTCGATATACTTTCCCAGAACTCCTCTATCCTCTAGGATATACCAAATTAGTTCACGTGGCACACTGCCATACGTTTTTTCAAGGTCAATGAACATTATATGCAGATCTTGCTTTCTCTATTTAGGTTTTTTTGTTAATCTCCTCAAAATGTGTATTGCTTACATAGTTGACCGCTTTGGCATTAAACTAATTTGGCAAGCGACAACTAAAAAAAGAACTCTTAAAAAATATTTTTCTATTACACGCACCAATTGTATGTAATAAAATTTAGAAAAAAAGAACTCCTAAAAACATTTAAAAGTAAAAGGCAAGGAAAAAAATAAACAAAGAAGATAGAAACCATTAACAAAATACTAACAAAAATACATAATCAAGGTGAAAAATGATATTTTAATGGAAACTAGGTTTTAATCCCGCCGCGCGTTGCGGCGGCGTCGTATATGATGCGATGTAGTATAAAATACAATCAATCCAAATCGTTTTTGAACTAAATTTACGTAGAGACGTAAAATAACTCGAACTTATAGTGCGTCTTTCCCAAAAGCAACATAAACCGTTAATAAAAAACCCAAATAAACCATCAAGTTTAAGAAACGAAGCCTCAATCTAGGATGAGACAGATTCATCCAAAACCATTAACAAAAGAAAAACTCAGAACAAATCAAGTGAAATGAGCTCAACATAAACCTTTATAGGAAAAACCCCAAACACAGATCAAACCAGCAAACCATTAATTAAAGAAAACATCAAAACAGACCTCAAGTAAAATTAGCTAAAGATTGGTCTCAGATGAGCTAGGCTCTTCATCATCGACACACGTCTTCTCAAACAGCATCCAAAACCACAAATCAAAGAAAAATTTATAACAAACCATCAAGTGAAATGAGCTCAAGCTCAGTCTCCGATCAAGATCCTCTCACTCTGTCTCTCCATCTCTCTCTATATTACATGTTGCTCTTTCTAAGTTCCCTTTTATACAAAGAGACTTCAAGGTTATCTAAGAGAAACAAAGAACTTATGGCGGCGCAGATGTCCGAAGACGACAGGCCAAGCGGCGTCGCCGGAAACGGCAAGCCAAGCGACCATCGCCCTCCCCCGCCGGAAGCAGAACCGCAACCGGCCGAACTTGTGGCGGCGCAGATGTCCGAAGACGACAGGCCAAGCGGCGTCACCGTAAACGGCAAGCCAAGCGGCCATCGCCCTCCGCCGGAAACAGAACCGCAACCGGCCAAACTTGTGGCGGCGCAGATGTCCGAAGACGACAGGCCATGCGGCGTCGCCGGAAACGGCAAGCCAAGCGGCCATGCCCTCCTCCGCCGTAAGCAGAACCGCAACGGACCGCGCATCTCTAATGTTTCTCTCTCTAACCCTCTCTCTCTACTGTAAATCAAATGAACAGATCATCCCCTTAAAAGAAAAGAAATGATGGGCCTAAGTAAACACCCACAAACATTTGTGGCAGAAATGGAAAGCGAAAAAAGTATACTGATCCCACCGACATCTTGTAACAGAAAAAAAAAGAAATAAAGAACTTATGGCGGTGCAGATGTCCGAAGACGACAGGCCAAGCGCCGTCGCCGGAAACGGCAAGCCAAGCAACCATCGCCTTCCTCCGCCGGAAGCAGAACCGCAACCGGCCGAACTTGTGGCGGCGCAGATGTCCGAAGATGACAGACCAAGCGGCGTCGCCGTAAACTGCAAGCCAAGCGGCCATCGCCCTCCGCCGGAAACAGAACCGCAACCGGCCAAACTTGTGGCGGCGCAGATTGGGAGCTTTATACAAATAGGCATATTGGC